>CM056603.1:32758442-33146952 GCA_029721355.1 Tegillarca granosa
CTTTGGAAAACTTAATGCAGCTTTAAATGTCCATTCCAAAACTCCACCACTTCAAGACGCTACATAACTCCACCAAAAAAAAAAAAAAAAAAAAAAAAAAAAATACACTCAGTGAACTCACTTAATAGAATTAATCTTGCCATATGTCTCTACCGATTTAGCTTTCAGGATCTATTCAATAAAACCCTGATTCTATGTAGTAAATGTAAGAATGTTTACTATTTTTAGCCCAGGGTGTATCAATCAAAATTTATAGTCAATGATATCAGTATAAACATTTGATTCAGATCTTAAAATTTGCTCATTTATGTAGGTATACATTTCTCTAACTTAACTTATAGTCAGCGAAATTTTTGTGTAAATTGTAAAAAAAAAAAAAAAAAAAAAAAAAACCTTTTAAGACTTAATTCATTCATGCACATTATGTAAGACTGGTATATATATATATATATATATATATATATATATATATATATATATATATATATATATATACTCCTCCCTTTTAGTTCCCTGCTATGTATATGTAAAAGAGATGCATTTAAAATAGGTAAATTATGTAAATGTATTCATAAATGCTACAGTTAAAATGTTATCAACATACAGCATGTATTCTTGTCAATTTTTCCTGCCCGTGTTATTACGAGCTAGTTTACTGCTTTTGAACCTTTCAAAGTTAAGGTAGTTACAAGTTTATGTCATAAATTAATTAAAATCCATTTATAATTAAATATCAGATAGCTTTTATGATATACATACTTTATTTATGATATTCTGGAAAGCGACTTCTTTTAGTTTTGGTGCACAGACCTTTTTTGTCCTTTCCTGTAATTGAGGTATGGTGTATATGGTTGCAAGGTTTGGTGATAAATCTATCCAGAATTTTAAAAATAATTATTTGCTTCTTTGCACTTGGGGCCCCAATTGGTCTAAAAGACAGGTTTATAGATCACAAAGCTTACTGTGTACATTGTAGGTTTATTTTGTCTTCTGACAGATTCTAGTGTGAGACGTTTCTCACAGAAGGTTGTTAGTTTTATTTGGGTACTATGGTTTTCCCAAACCATCTAAAATTGACTGGGGGGAAGGGGGTAAAACACCCATTATTCCAACTTGATAAAAGGGTTTAAACACCATTACACCACTCTAACTCAACTCTATGTACTTTTAACTTATACACAGAATAATACACATGACTAAACAGTGAACTTGGATAAACTGATCTTAATGACGAGCATTGAGTACAAAATTATATAAATAAAACTATGTTCTGCATACGTATAATATATAATGAGATGGTAAGATAGATATATATATATATACATTAGAAAAACATGAAGTAGACAAACAGAAGTTATTTTAAGAAGTCTCAAAGATGTTTTCTTGAATTTCATGGATAATTTTTTTCAAAAAATGTTATTAAAGAAAATGCCTGGTGGGAGTTAAAATATAGAAAATAGAAAAATGGTATTTATTATTATTATTATTTATTATTTTTTCTTTAATTTCAAATTTCAAATTTTCATGAACCTTTTTTGGGTAAGCTTCCAAAGTAATGGCCTGGCCAAGGTTTTAAAAAAGTTTAATGGAAAAAGGTCTTGTAATGAATAGCTGAAACTTGCTGATGTGATGTTATTAAATGGAAAAGCTTCCTTTTGCACCCTTCACTAAAATTTTAATTGTGACTGTAATGGCAGGAAATTGAACAGAAGCATGGTTATTCTAAAGCTCTTGTTAAAGACATTTGTATCAATATTTATTAGTTATGTTGCTATATTAAAACCTTTGTATTAACTGCCAAATTTTTATACCCCACACAATGAAGTTTGGGGGGGGGGGTATACTGGAATCACCTTGTTTGTATGTCTGTCCATTCATAGACAGAATTTGTCCAGAGTTTAGTTCCGTTATGTATGATCCAATTTTTCTGTAACTATGCACAGATGTAAGGCATCATAAAAATCTGTGCACCTGCAACTATCAGTTTGATCGGATTAATTTTGTGGATTTATTGCCTTTTCTTTCGCACATACAATTTGGCCATACATACAATTTGTCAAGAGGTTTATTAAATTATGTACGATCTAATTTTTCTAAACCTATGCACATATGTCAGGCAATGTAAAGGGGGGGGGGGGTATTTAAGTCTCCTTCAGAGACAATTCTAGTTTTCAGTTTGATATACTCAAAAGGATTAAGCAAAACATTTGGGATCAGTTTAATATAGAAATAATTAAAAAAAAAAATGAATAATTAATAATTGAAATAAGAAATTTAATACGTAACAGTAAAACTTTTATCATTTGTAATTCTTTTGAAGCTAGTGGCGTAATGTCAGTAAGTGCGATGTAACTGAGAGGTATAACTATGAGGTTTTAATGTAATTAGAATGGTTATTTATGAAATTTAAAACTTCTTTTGTTTTTCTTTCAGCAGTTTGTAGTTTTACATACTCCAAAAAAGACAAAATCAATGCTTCATCCTTGGTTTACGACAAAGAAGGTTATGCTGAATGTGAATTTGTTATCAAAGCACCGAGGAACAATTATATAGTATTAAATTTAACAGATCTCATAGGCTTTCATTGGTATCCAGGGTCATCAGGTGGAAGTACCACCACTGACCTTAACACTGAAGCCACAAACGTCGGAGGCTCGTATAAGCAGGAATCGACTGGTATACCATTTGTCAGAGACAACTGCTTGCCACCGGAACTTATCATAGAAGAAACATTTAGTGGCAAGGAGGCCACCATTACTAAAAACAGAATTTGTAATTCCCAGAGTTACAAGATACCACAAGTCTTTCATTCTAAGGCAAACTTGTTAAAAATTATTTATATTTGGATTCCTGAGGAACATAGTGGATTTTCATTAGATTTTGATTTTCATCAAAAAAATAGTAAGTACTTAATATATATATATATATATATATGTATCATATCTGTCAAGTCACACGCATTGCCCGTGTGACACACACATTTTGGATGTAAATCATGCTTACACACTAAAATTTCACAAACACAGGCATAATCAAAATATCCAGAAAATAAACACTAACAACATAGATACATTATTGTAACATTGTATACTTAACTCGTAGATCCAGTATTATATACCGATCTAGTAATATTTGGTTCCTTGTTGCTTGTTTTGTAGTTTCCGTCGTTCATGTTGTTCATGTTTCAGATTGCTGGTGATTTTACACCATTTTTTCCAGGGGGGGGATGCCTCGATCTTCGGGTTGTCACACACTTAACTTTGAAAATACTTGCATTGTAAAATAGTGTGTGTGGGTGGGTGGGTGCAAGGGTTGGGGAAGTATGTGTTAAATGGAAATTATTAAACAGTTGAGGTTTCTTTTTCCTATGTGAAATGGGATTATGCAGCATGTGAGGTTAAATTCTTTTTCATGCCATACCTGCTGTAATATGGAGCATCAGTTTAATGTATCATCTAAATGTGGTCCAAAAAAGGGAAGGAGTTAATAGCTAGCTATACTGGTTAAAGATATAGTAGGATAGTGTTATATTAGGATGGAAAGATCTATAGAGTATTTTTATTATTCAGAGCCTTCTGTAGAAAGTCCCTTATTTGAATAGATCAATGCATGTTTATGCAAAGACATGATGCAGCATCAAATATGGCCACAATTATTGTAAATAGTTAAAACAGGAAAGAAAAAAAAAAGTTTAATCATTTAGCTCAAAGTTCAAGGTCATATGTTAAATCTTAAGTAATATCTGCTCTGTATTGTCTTTTTTTCTCAATAGATCCAGATTTGACTTTGGATATTGAGGTTCCCTATTGTACTATTATCCATACCCTCTTTATCTTCATGCAAAACATTTTGGTAAATCTCGGTAATGCAAATTTCTAGATTATCATTGTTTTTTAGAAGACAACATCAGTTTATGTAATTACATATTCAGGTAAAGCCAACAGGACAACACCCTTAAGAACCATGTTTTATTATTTAGGTCAAAGGTCAACGTCACATGGTAAAAATTTTAAAAGGTTTGAACAAGAGTGCCCCAATGGTACAACATACATGTACATCTTTTAAATTGAATACACTAACAAGATTTTTTTTACCAGAATGTTTTTCTGGTATTTATTGCAGCTTACTGCAAAATCATAAGATAAGATGCTAATTTTTTCTGACTTCTTTAATTTTTTTTTTCTGTAAACACTAGGCTTGTTTGGAGAAAATTGCATATTATCATATCTTGAGGGTGGAGTTATGATGTTTTATGCCCCAGTCCAGATTCTTTCGCTAGAATGGTGAAAGAAAACTAGAATACTGAGAGAAAACTATAGTACCTTCAGCAAGTGAACAGACAAAGTAGAATTTGAACTGGTAGCACAGTGAGAGACACTGTGATATGTAGGTGTCTATGAAAGAGAACCTCGGTGGTTTTGTGATCTGAAGCTAACATTTGTGTATCCATGGATCTTCCCACTATATGGGTTCAAATCCTGTCCAAGCAGATCCTTGTATTTTTAATTAGTATTTATAAGAAAGATATATATTAAAGCGCAATCCAGAAAAAAATATCAAGAATTTAAAGAAACATAAAATTAAAATCTGGTCAATACAAGTGATAACACTTACAATAGACCGTGTATCCAATAAGTTATCCAGTAAGTTATAAGAAATTGAGTCATTTCACTTGCTAAAGGTAGATTGTTTTCTCTGGGCACTTCTTGTTTCCTCTACCATCCATTATCTGACGTCCTTGATAAAAATTTAAAATTTTGAATGGAGTGGAAAACATCGTTAATCCACTCCATTATCAAATCTAATGAAAAATATATCTAAAATCAGAAAAAATGATAAAAAATTTAAATATCATTGTTATTCCACCAAAAAAAAAAAAAAAAAAAAAAAGCTAAATAGTTTTAATTTATAAAACTATATGCTTTGGTATTTTTTTTATGAGAACAAGGAAAAGTTTTTTTCAAATTCCTTTTTAAAGTCATTTCCACTATCATATAATGACAAATATATATCTTGTTATGCAGAAAATGTTGTGGAATTTTAAATGAGGTCATAACATTAAAATTTCCATCAACTTTTTGATTTATATATTTTTTACTTTTAAAATAAAAACACTTGGTGCATAAAAGTAAATGTATAAAATTAATCTGGTCGCATAATAATACATAAATGTATATGCATAATAATTTAATACGGTTGCTTGATAGAACAGGAACTGTACATCATTTTTGGATTAATTTCCCATAATCCCTCAGTGATGAAAACTCAAGGAAGATGTAGAAAATATTGCAGATTTTAAAATATGTGATACCCTAAAACAGTTTTGTAATAACAAGATAAAAACTTAACATGGCGTGTGTGTCTGTGCATATGGTGTGTGTGTGTGTGTGTGTGGTTTTATACTTAAACCGAAAGAGCATTGTTTTTCTTACTTGATATTACCTCTGTCATTTCTTGGGTCTTGATGGCTGAAAGTGGTCAAAAGTGCAGGCTTATGGATGACAGTGTCTCTCAAAACTTAGCTTCAAACCACATTCAGGCAGTCTTTAGAAGTTGTCAGTTCACTTGCCAAAGGTTGGTGGTTTTCTCCTGGAACTCCGGTTTCCTTCACCATCCCAAAACTGATTGCTTCTATATAAATGAAAGAACCTTGACTTTGGCTTAAAACACTGTTACCAGTAATCCAATCTATTCATCTGTCATTTCTGGTTTAAAAAAATCTCGATTGTTAGTGTATTTTATATAAAAGATGTATATTGTACCATTGGTGGTACTCATGTCCAATACCTTTGAACTTTATTGAATAAATGAAATCATATTTGGTGTGAAAGGTCCCTCGGTGGGTTACTACATAAAAGTTTGTTCAAGACAGCCAGATCTGACATTAAAGATGACCACCATTATGATAAGTAGAGAAAAAGATAAATGACCGTTAGGTGTTAATTGGTTATAGATGAAATTATTTTATATATGATCTGTAGACAGTAGTTGTCTAGACACATTACATATATACATGTAACATATTTTCTGTAACTGTTATTGGGGCGTTATTAGAATATATGCAAATATGATGCAATTTTAATCAAATTCTTTGGAAATCTCTGAAATGGCTTTGCCAAATTAAACTGAATTATATGCCATGTAGAAGCAATTCTTGGAAAGTCTTCTTTTTCTGTAACTAACTCCATTATAGTTTAATCTACTTTCTTGTTTATAATTAGCCATCTAAGGTTTCCGTCTAATAGTCTAGATGTGTCAGTGAACTAACTGCTTTGACAGTTGAACGACCCTTCTGCCTTTATGTGATAATCTGGTGTTTTTCTATATAACATTGGTTCAGATCATTGTGTGTTTTACAAATTATACTGTGTTTTAAACATTGGTTCAGATCTTTTTGTACAAAGTTTTACAAATGATACTGTGTTTTACTCAATAATGTTTTTGTCCCTCGATTTCTTTTAGATAACCATATGTTATAATCCCATGTTTTTCATTATAACATTGGTATTTTTCTATATTTCAGGTAATTTTGTGCTTACTCTAAAACATTTTATATTTTCTGTTTTTCAGATATTTGCGAGTTTTTTCCGTAGATAATTCAGTATTTTACTGTGCTCTATAATTTATTGTTTTTCTCTATTTTTCAGATAATTGTGTGTTTACTGTGATGACACAAAATGTTTGTCTGATTCACTAGTCCTGTAATGAGGAATATAACTGTAGAGACAAAACTGATGAAAGTAACTGTTCTTCTATACAAAGTCAAGCTGCTTCTCCATGTAAGTACATGTATATACTATGTACTTATACAGGGAAATGAGAGAGAGAGAGAGAGAGAGAGAGAGAGAGAGAGAGAGAGAGCTGATGAAAGTAACTGTTCTTCTATACAAAGTCATGCTGCTTCTCCATGTAAGAACATGTATATACTATGTACTTATACAGGAGAGAGAGAGAGAGAGAGAGAGAGAGAGAGAGAGAGAGCGAGAGAGAGAGAGAGAGAGAGAGAGTAAGAGAGAGCTAATGAAAGTAACTGTTCTTCTATACAAAGTCATGCTGCTTCTCCATGTAAGTATGTATACTATAAACCTGTAAAAGGGAAAAGAGAGAGAGAGAGAGAGAGAGAGAGAGAGAGAGTTAAAAGTTCAAGTGACCTAGAGTTTAAAGTTTGCAGGTTATTTTTAGTATGTTTTTACAGATATTGGCTTATGGCCTACATTTTGAAGTGTTTGAGGTTTAAATGTCAACCACAAGATACCTACCTACCCAGACAGATCAATACCTATAGCAGTATTAAACAATTTCTTTGTTTCATAAAAACAGTGCATGTAGGGTTCTAACCACAAGAATGTTTTTGTATGATTTATGGATTTTAGTTTGATATACATTGAAGGCATACACACATAAAAAAACCTGCTAGTTAATTTTAAAACCTGTAAAAGAAAAGGAAAATTAAAATCAGAGAGAAAGGGAAATGAACACTGTAATATTAAAATATCTTTCTCTTGGATAAATTCACACACATCTCTCTCTCTCTCTCTCTCTCTCTCTCTCTCTCTCTCTCTCTCTCTCTCTCTCTCTCTCTCTCTCTCTCCACTTTGTAACAGCTCTTTTATTTTTGAAGAGTTCTTTTTCTCTCCACACTAACACCCCATCTCTCATTCTCTTTGGGTCAAGAAAAATCAGGCATGATAATAAAGAGTTAAGTACAAATTACATAATTACAAAAATACACAGTACACCACACACACACACACACGTACACACACACACACACACACACACACACACACACACACACACACACACACATTACTGTTCTTAAATATCTTTAAATGGGTTATAAAAATTAGCCCAAAAAGGCCTCAGCAATGCATGTTCAAGACTGGATATAGGTATTGAGCCAAAAACTCCCATAAAATAATTTTTATATAGAACACAAATCCAGTCTAGCCATTGATAAATATATTGTGGTAGAAGGCTGTCTCCTCCTCTCACAAGTCTATGTATAATGGGTTTTATAATAATCTTATATGATGGGTTGGCGTTTACTCTCTGGCATTAAAACGAGATGATTATAGAAAGATTTGTCTGGCCTCTCTCTCTCTCTCTCTCTCTCTCTCTCTCTCCTCTCTCTCTCTCTCTCCACACACACACACACACACACACACACACACTACTAAAAAAACAAACTAAATATGATGACACACAGTGTGTAGATAACAGCCTTACTGGTAATAATAAGATTGGAATTAGATTTGCCTCTTAGATATTAAAATCCTGTTCTTGATAGCGAAGATTACTGATTGAAGTGGTGAACCAAATAAGTCTACACAACAGAGTTCATCCAGCGGTCAGATCCCAGAGTATAAAACAAGCATGGTTAAAGAATAATATGGCACAATAGATAATACTATGGGAGTTATACCTAGTATTACAGAATGATAAAGATAGCTCACTGGTTGTTTATTGTGTTGGATTTTACTGGGGATAGTCAAGGTCAGAGCCCCAGACTATTATTATTCAGACCCATGTAATATTCTTTTTTTTTAAATGGTATTTATTAACTTAAGGTAATTTAAACTCTATTTTATTTAAACTGTTTTTATATCGCTCATTTCATTTTTATGCAAATTTAAAAATATAAATATTTTGCAGGAAGCACATAGTGTTTGGTCTTAATATTTTCCTTGTCTGTCTTTCACTGTCTGATTCCTCGTCTAGCCCCTGTCTGTCTGTCTGTCACTGTCTGGTCCCCTGTCTGGCCCTTTGTCTAGCCCCTTGTCTGTCTGTCTGTCTGTCCGTCTAGCATTAAACTTAATATACATTGGTAATAATTCTTTTTTTTTATTTGATGTCGTGGAATTAAGGAAGTCTGTAAATCTGTCCATAAGACTTTAAGTACTTTACAATTTGCAAAAATCTCCCGCAGTACAGCCCCAAAATGTGGAAACTGTAGAAGGCCATCTATACATTATTTAAAAAGCATTTTATAATGTGTACACAATGCCTAGACCTATAATATTTAATAGATATTAATTTTAGAAAGAGTGGAATTTTATTTGGAAAAATTTTGGCCGTGAGGCTCCAAATAGGCAAACTTTAGTGAGCTAATTTCCTATAAAAAATTTATTTCAATGGAAATACTATATCTAGGATTTAGATATTTTATACACAGCATTCTTTCAGACAAGTATGGTTTAATAAAAAAAAAAATAAATAAATAAAATAATGAAAATAACAATAAGATATTATAAAAATGGCATTGGGACCCTCAATGTGGAAATTGTAGAGATGCCAATATAAATTATCATTATAAATCATTTAAAATCATTTCCAAGTTAGCATACAGTAGCTAATTGTAGATGTATTAAATGTAGCATCCTCAGGACAAGTAGCATTCAGGACAAAAATCTTTGTGTGGGGCCTGAAATGGAAAAACTAAGAAAACATGTTTTAACTGAACTGAAAAAAAGTCTGTGGAGATTGTGTCTATCATAATTTGTCAAAGGGGAAGGAACTGATAATGATAATATTAAATGTTCAGTTTTGTCATTAATGTCTATAAAAGAACATTGCTGTTTTTTAAGCAGTAGCAAGTAAACTTGCTAGGGAATCTTTTTCTGAAAAAAGCTTCATGTTTTGTTATTTCAAAATACCTTAATATAAACAAAGATTCTGAAAAGATGAAATGTTATGCACATGTTAGGTTACCAGTCTTTTCACAAAATAGGGGGAAAAAAAACATGCAATCAATCAAACTTGCAAAGAATTGTTAAAAAAAAGATTAAAATGCTAATTTTAGGTGTCCCTAGGTGAGTTACTTACAGGGACAGAAACTTAGCTATTTAATTTTGTTTTGAGCAATAAATAAATAATAAATAAATAAATAAATAAATAAATAATAAATAAATAAATAAATAAAATGTTCACTATCTTTTTCATATGAAATTCCATCTTCCTCCGGATGGAGTACATTATAAGGCTGGTGTTTAAAACAAAAGGCTTATCATTCATAATAATGCACCCTCCCACTAAAGTAAAATTATACACAAATCCTTCACTTGACTGGAAGTATGCTTGGTAGTGCTGTGTAGCCAAAGTCTAAAGAAGATACTCAAGTCTTTTTTACTCGGCTTGTTTCAAATTGTTGATTTTCTAGGTGGGAAAGTTTGTACATATTAAATGAGATTACTTTGAAGGATTAGGATATATATTACATCAAAATATATCTTTTTAAAAGTTTTCCCTTGTCAGCTATAATATAAAAACTTTCTGAATTATCCTCATACAGTAATTATATGTAACTTAGCATTTATGTAACATTGCAGCGTGATATACTGTGTATTTCTGTAATTATGTAATTTGTACTTAACTCCTTATTATCATGCCTGATTTTTCTTGACCCAGAGAGAATGAGAGTTAGTGTGGAGAGAAAAAGAACTCTTCAAAAATAGAGAGTTGTTACAGGAGAGAGAGAGAGAGAGAGAGAGAGAGAGAGAGAGAGAGAGAGAGAGAGTTCTTAAAAATAAGTTGTTACAGAATGGAGAGAGAGAGAGAGAGAATTTTCTTCAAAAATAGATTTGTGATAAAGGAGAGAGAGAGAGAGAGAGACTATATATATACTAGTATATATATATATATATATATATATATATATATATATATATATATTTAAATATTTTACTGGTATTTCAGCTTTCTGAATCATAAGAGAGATATTATAATGCAGTTTTTTAAGGTGTTTATTTATATAAGGAAAGTTTTAACTTGTGTCATTGAGTACAAGATCATTTACACATTCAGTACAGAAGACATATGATGCATTTTTATTAAACGTACCTTTGGACTTAGCCACAGATGAACTCTGATGTAAAAGTAGAGTTACATGTACACATTACACTAAAAGGATAAAAAAAAATTTCTTGGTTGTTTTGTTTTTAGCTCAACTGGTATTAGCCAGCTGTTTATAACTGGTATTAGCCAGCTCTGAGCTTTATGACATCATGAAAAATGTATGCATGTATGTGTTAGTTACTTTCCTTTCACTTTTGAGCCACAGACCCTATTTGGTGTGGTCCAAAGGTGGACTAATCAAAATTTGAACCAGGTGATCCCTTCTGACATTTAAAATTGTCATCATTACAAAAAATAGTATAAACACCAAGAAACCATTTTGGATAAAATGAATTTTGTTTATAAAATGACTTGTTTAAATTTAAAATTTAAAATATGTTACAGGTGTTTGAAAAAAAAAATAAACCCTTGTTTTCATGGAATATTTGAGCATTTAGCATAATACAATATGTTTGTGTGGTTATACACATACACACTTATGTCATCATTAACATTTTCACATTTTTTCTTTTGGCAAAACTACTTGGCAAATTTTAAATTAAATTTTGTCAAAAGCATATTAAGGTTATTGCAATTCAATTTTATTGGCATTGTCACAATAGCAAGTGAATCAGAAATCTTAGAATTTTTACCTCTAAAACTGAGAATTGTTGGCAAAAATTGACAAGATATTTGGATTCAGTAACGTTTTAAACAAAGAGTTTTCTCATTTTATGTGATTTTGTTGTAAAATAAATAAGTTACATATATATATGTGTCAAGTCTCCAAAATTGTCTTTTTAAAACCATAAAAGGGCTATATTTAAACTGTTATGTAATATTTATGGACTTTAGGTTTTCAGTTTTGATGTTTTGCTGAAATGTGCTTCAGAACTAGGTCAGTGACTGTCATGACCTAGAATTTTATCTTTTACTGTTGCTACTGTCTTAGCTGTTTATTAAGATTTTTTTCATGATGAAGTTAGAATCATACCCCTATGACATTATTTACAGAATTGACTATAATATTCTGTAAAGCCAAAAGCCTAAATGTAACTGAATCATTTACTGTGTTTAGTTATTTCTTTGAAATTCTTCCTGTCTGAAACTAAAGCCAGTAGAGCATATCACATTACCTGATTTCTTTTTTCTGGACCAAGCTAGATGCCCACATGGATTCATTTTATTGTCAAGCATGGCATCGCCAAAAGGCGAGTCTTGGGTGTTATTTTTCTGGTGTTGATGGCAGCTTGTCAAAATGTGAAAGTTTATGTTAAAGTAAAAAAAAAAAAAAAACTAACCAGGCGAGACATTTGATTCCATGGAATTCTTGTCTAAAAAATTGAATAAAATGAATACAGCCATTTGAGCATTACAGGTCCTAATGGGGCTACCGCCTGGGTAGCTCATTGTTACAACATCTGCCAAGGTGTGTGTATGTTGGGGGGGGGGGGGGAGGTGAGAGGTTTGAACCTACATAAGACTTGAATTTGTGGTATTGTCGTCTTGCCTGGCATTGAGCATTAAGGGGCAGAGTGTTGATTGATTATCTGGTGCCAGGACAATGTGATTCAGGGAGTATTATGCTGGTCTGCAGTATATTGCCTCAGTGAGCTAGTACAAAGCAGTCACCTTGGGTGTGTGCTATAACAAGACATTAATTCTTATAGACTAATAAACTTGCTCTCATCACAACTAGCTAAAAAATAAATGCTTATGTGACTGAAGCAACATTACAACTAAACAATATACTGGGGTTCTTGTTCCCAAATATTATCTTTCTTCTCATAAATAGCAGAACGTTTTAGCTCACTGGAGCTGAAAGCTCAGATGAGCTATTGCTATCCATCTTCGTCCATCATGCGTTGTGCGTAAACTTTTTACATTTTAATCTTCTTTCCAAAACCATTGGGCCAAATTTAATGAAACTTGGTAACCATCATGCCTGGGTGAAGCCCTTTCAGATTTGCACAAATGAAGGAGTTATGTCCCCTTGGTGGCCCATTTAAAAAAAAAAAAAAAAGGGGGGGGGGGGGGAGTGAAAAACTTTAAAAATCTTCTTCTCTGAATGTACAAGAGATATACCTTAGATATTTCATTTATAACATTCTTAGGTCATTAGTTTCAGATTTGCAGCCATGAGTCTCAGAATGGAGAAATGGCAAGGCACTTAGTTTGGAAATTGCTAAAAATTATATGCTTGTCACTATATAGTGAAAACTATTAACCTTTTGTATAGGCATGTATATTAGAATATTGTAGGTATTGACATGACGATCATTTTGATATATAGTTTGAATGGTCAATTGTTCAAAGGTCAAGGTCACAGCTGCAAAAGAAGACTTAAATTGCTAATTATCTTGAAAAGTTTTAACTTTTTGTATAGGCATGTATATTAGAATATTAAAGGTATTGACATGGCGATCATTTTGAATATGGTTCAAAGTCATATGTTGAAAGGTCAAGGTCACAGCTGCAAAAGAAGGCGTAACTTGCTAATTATCTTGAAAACTACAAACTTTTTGTATAGGCATGTATATTAGAATATTGTAGGTATTGACATGACGATCATTTTGATATATGTTTGAAGGTCAAATGTTCAAAGGTCAAGGGCATAGCTGCATAAGTATACTGAAATTGGTTAATGATTTGGAAATTATTTATTGCACTTCAGTTACTTCATGCATATTAGCTACTTATCAATGAAATGTGACTGGATATTTCTGATTAATTTTTGTGGGAGTTCTTAACTTGAGAAAACTTGTAAAGTTTTTGTACTTGATATATTGTCCATTGCACTTTGCAAACAAGTTTGGACAGATCCTCAGGTGAGCGTTAAAGCCCATGGGACTCTTGTTAAAAAATAGTGCTAAATTTAGTCAAATTTTTGAAAATCTATTTTGTAACTTCTGGGTCATTTAGGACCAATTTTGCCTTACTTGAAATGAAAACATAACTATGTTGTACCTGTAGTTTTGTATATATGTTTTTTTCTCTGTTTCAGATGTTATAAAGATAGTTGTGATAGTTGTTATTGTTGTTTTGATGCCCGTATTGGCAGCATTAGTCTGTGTTGCAAGTCCATTGAGATTGACATCGCGTATGTGGCGTAGGTGGCGAACTCGGGACAGAAGTAGTGTGGAACACAGACAGTTACGGCCTCGATCTCAGGATTCAGAGGTGCAGTAGAACTTCTTAATTATTTTTTTTTTTGCTTAGGTATTGTAATAAGAAACCCTTTCAAGTCTTGATTTGGTCATCATAAGTTTCCTATAGCTCGGTTTTTATTTATAACAACCCTAATATCAGAGTGATATTTACAGTAGAAGAAAACCTGAACTTTGTTTTTCCCCTATAATTTTTGTTACTTATTTGATTTTGACAAGCACTAAAATTTAGAAATGAAAGTATCAGGATCTGTTGAATGAAACTTTAAAAGCTAGTGTCTTGTGTCTTGATAAGTATCAAAAATGCAGCATGGATACAAAACATGTGTAACTGCAACTATATCTGAAGCTGATGAATTGGGAAAAAAATGCTGGAGGATTATGCTGGCAATAAAATAATTGTAAAATGTGGAGTTAAATCATATTGCTTGCACTCCTGTCAAGAATTTGCCACTCGTCTAAAGTGCACACTTATAAATCAAAGTGCCTATATGTATAGGTTCGAATTCAACTCGGCCAGATCCTGTTGTGCAATAATTTGTCAGTTTGCTTGCCAAAGGTCGTTGTTTGCTTAGGGCAGTCTGGCCTCCTCCACCATCCCTGAACTGACTACCTTGATATCAATAAAAGAATCCTAACTAGGGTGTAAACCACCATTAATCTGCTCTTGTCCATTTTTCAGGTTGTGTATATGGGTGTTCCTACAGCACCATCTGCTACATCAGCTACACATGATCACACAAAACAACACAATATAACACAATTTAGTCGAGTTGAACAGAATTTATTGACAACAAAACCAGCTCAAACTCAGACGTTTAATATAGACTTACCCCCTCAGATACCCATTTCTCGTGATGGAGAAGAGGGGTACACAGAAAGCCAAAAACAGTTACTATGTCAGCGAAAAAACAATAATGGATATCAAGAAATTTTCAGACCTGCACCCAACAAAACTGTGTTTGATAAAGACAGTCCTCCTCCCTATTGTTCGCATTCTATTTCCTCAGCATCATCAGTAGATAACCTTGGACATTCAGGGTCGTCCACACGACCTGTTGTTGGGGATTGTAACGGATATTCTGTGATGTTTCAGTGTTGTAGCAACCATACGCATCACAATAATTGTTTACACTTGCACGATTCGAGCAGTAGAACTAGGACAATGTTATCATCATCGTCGCCATCTTCAATGGCAGGAGCACGGTATTCTAGGAATATTAAAAAGAGTTCAAGAAACAGTCTAGATCGTCCACCTGATTACCACAGTGTTATTAGTGCTTGTTCTCAAGTGAATGGTTATCAAACCTCGTCTGATGATGGGGTATGATTTACAGCGACAAGGCTGGTTGCCATGACAACCCTGAGGAAAAGGATTATATTTAACCCCCCAGGTAGCCAGATGGTGATATGCTTTTATGAAACAGATAAATTTACAGTTTTAAACAAAAAAGTGCAAAGTATATTATTATTATTATAATTATTATTATTATTATTATTGCATTATTGATGTGCTCAAAGTGCATAGAAACCCAATGTGTAACCCTGTTTGTACCCCCCGGTATGCACCCCAGGTGCTAATCTGAATATATATAGGATGTTTTAAATTCCATTGTCTTATGCTTCATGTAAAACCCAGTATTTAAATTTAAATTACATTTTCATCTCTTAACCTTCTCAGCTTGTTGTAAATAAAATTCTTTTTTCTTCTATTTCTAAGATTTTTTTTAAAGAATTTTAGTAATCTGAACAAATATTTTTAAACAGAATTCAGATGTTATCAGCTTGATAGAATCTTCAAAATGACACCTTATTGAGCTTCAAAAATTGTCAAAATGTCAAAGATTTCAAATTCATTAGTTGAGAGAGAAACCCTAACTAAGGAATGATTGTGAAACAGGGGTAAGGGAGGGGGAAGTTGCTGGTATAGTATTTAAAAATGACAACTAATTCCTTCTCCAAATATTAAATAGCAATGGAGAGGAATTATAGCCCAGAAATAAAATGTGTAAAGCCATAAATGTTTTCCCTCTTTTAATTAAAAACCTATTGAAAATTAAAATTGCATTTGGTTAAAATAAACATTGGAACAGTTGTCAATCATGAGAAATAGATTAAGATTTAAGGGTAAATATTTATGTAGGCCAAATTGCTTGTCATAGTTCTTGGAAGTTGTTAGTTACAGCTAGTTTTTTTCTTTTAAAAAAAGACAAGAATTTCCCTTTCTGGTTCAATAATGATCTAAATCTTTTTTTCAAATCCATTTGTTGATTAGATAGAGACTAAATTCTCATGGGCTACCAAGCTATTTTAAAATCATTGACAACTTGCATGAAAAAATGTTTAAAAATGTTTTAATAATAACTTCTCATTTAGGGCATTTTCTTGACAAATCTATTGGGGACAAATATAGGGCTCTCTTTCTCTGAAATATCAAATTATATTTATAAAAAAAATTCTGTTTAAAAATTTAAATTGAAATAAATTGTGGTAAATACATATTTTTGTGAATTATTGATAATATTCTGAACTTTTAGAATTTGAAATATTTGTGAAGTTAGAAAGTCAAAAATGCTTGTAAATGAGTAAAAACTGACAATAATTGTAAACTATTTTGATTTCTTTAAATACTGGGTTTTACTTTTCTACAATATTACCAGAAACTGAAAAACTAAGGTTTTTTTTTGTTTTTTTTTTTTTAAGAAAAATATTAATTTTAGCCGATAGATTTTGATTTTTTGGAAAAATATCTTTAAAAATAAACCTAAAAATGAAATGATTTTGACTTTTGATGCTGAGGAAAAAATATTTTTAAGTCATCTGATGTCATTTTAATAAATTCCAGACATTTGACAACATGGGATAGGTTTTTGTTGATGTTGTAACTGCATTTCTCTATAATATAACATATTGTACAGAAGTCATTACTAGGTAACTATTTCAAATTTATGCAATTTAAATGAAAAACTTTAAATCTATACATGTGTGTACAACTTTTCATTTCCGTTGGATATGGAAACTCATATAATTTAATGTTTCCCATTAAGATGTTTATTTCAAAAATAAGTCAGATAAATTTTTTTCCCATTAACCTAGAAAAAATGTAGTTTAGAGCTTTGTGCTTTTGTAAACAACTATATCAGAAAATTTTTCTTAAATTCAAAATGAGAAAGTTTGACATTATACAATATGATTAATACCTTTTTTGTGCTGGCAAGTCTATCAGGATATAATTTGATAACTACTAATGTTTGTGTTGGCTCATTTGTCAGTATACTATACGATATCCACTATAATAATACATATACATTATTCATTTACATCAAATATTATGTAATTCAGAATTGACACTTTTTTCTTTTTTTCTCTTTTTTAAACGTAATGTTTCTGGTCAATATTTTTACAAAGTGTCCAGTTGCCTGAATCTGACATCTATTAAGATGAAATTACGTTCTACCATTAAAGACATGATAGTGTCAGACAAATTGATGAGTTTGTGATGACATCACCATTTCTGTTTTCTTAAGTCTTTAAGAAATAACGTATTCTTCCATTAACACATATGCATTAACTTGAATGGAAAAAGGTATTCTAAGTTTACAAAAAGAATCTTTTAATTATTGTTTTTCATAATTAGTGCATTTTGTGCTTTGAAATATTTTGACCTTTTGGGAATGTTCCAGTGATGTACTAGTATTTTTTTTCCAAATTTATGAATGTGTGTATGTTTTTTTTCCCTAATTCCTATGAATTGAACAATTTATTTACCTTCAGGGAGGAAGGTATAAAGATTTTTTCACCATCACAACCCATATGACCCATTGTGGGTGAACAAATTTCTTTATTATACCTCATGGAAAATTCTTAAATCATTATTTGTCAATTTCTAATCATATGGTATGAAACAATTCACAATGTTGAAGAGCGGTCAACATTGCCATGGGACATTGCAATGATTTTCTGCTAGACCTGAAACTTCTGACTGTCCATCACTGTAAACTACTGGGTTCTCCTAGTTAAGATTACATAAGCTATAAACCAGTAGCTACAGTTCTTTATCAGATAAAATTTGACATCAATTTTAACAGGCTATGTCAGAATAAAAGGTAAAAGAAATCGCTTTTTGTTCGATATAATAAAGTAAAAAGTGGCCTTGGTGGAGGGAAATATGGAGGATTGTTTCCTTTTGGGAATTTCATCTCCCGAGCCGACAATATTCCCCTCAACCAAAGGCACTATTTATATAATATCTTCCCCACTCAAGGGCAATATAGTTTACCATACGATATCCACTAGTATAACCCATAAGAGATAGAATTGCACACTGTTAACTTTGTTGTCTGCAGATATTATTGACAATTCATTGTCATTGACATTTTTCAGGAACCTGAGACCGAGAGATTTTACAGTTCAGTACAATTACTAATGTTCCTTGTTGTCTGGAATTTATTAAGATGATTTCACAGAACTTCTTTGTTTTAAATACTCAAGAATTTTTTTTATTATTCAGCAGATATACTTTATATGTGAATTATGTTGATTTTTAGCAATATTCCTTTCTATAAGATGAATTGTGCTCATTTTCAGTATATTTTTACCTATAGGGGTGAATTGTGGTAATTTTCAGAATATTTCTACCTATAGGGTGAATTGTGGTTATTTTTAACATAATTCAACTTCAAGAAAGGAATATGATGATTTCAACAAAGTTCCTATCGGATGAATTATGACTATTTTCATCAGTTTTCTCTCTTTTATTATGAATAACTTAACTGTAAATCTGATGTATAATTTTCTCATTCTAAGTTTCTATATAAAACTGTAATTGCTATGAGAATATGTATTATTTTGCTGTTTTAGTTGATAATGTTGGCCGTTATCTTCCTCCCCTGTAAAAGATTAATTGTTTCATGTAATGTTAAAGAGTATTTTGTCTTCTGTAAACCAGTAAAATGCGCACAAGCTGCATTTGTATAGTAGGATTTATTTGCTTATTGATTCTTTCTTTTTTTTATTAAAACAGTTTTTGTTTTTCGAGAATTTAGCCAGGGACATCCAGTCTATACTCGGTAGATACTGATTTTTTTCCTTTTTTCTCTGAAAAAGTAAATTTGTGGGACATAATTCTTTGTTATTTAAAACATCATTATTATGTTTTCTTCAACAAATACATCCAGTAAAGTTCAACTGAACAAGACAGTAGCATTTGTTTCTCATTATTGAATAATGAACATTAAGAATAGAAATTCATTTCTGCCAAAAAATTCCCGACAAGTGCTTTTTTCACTATCACAGATTTTGTGTGTCTAAAACTTACACTTAAGTAAAATTTTAATAAATACTTAAGTTACACTTAAGTAACACTTAAAGAAGATA
This sequence comes from Tegillarca granosa, assembly GCA_029721355.1. Classification (NCBI taxonomy): domain Eukaryota; kingdom Metazoa; phylum Mollusca; class Bivalvia; order Arcoida; family Arcidae; genus Tegillarca; species Tegillarca granosa. Next base: position 32,777,819 of record CM056603.1, read on the forward strand.
CTTAAGTGACACTTAAAGAAAATATTTTAAAGTCATTCTAGAATTTTGAAGTAAAAGTTATTTTTTTCGAACCTTTGTATCTGTTTATAGACAGTATTTCTTATACATGTGTGGTACCAGAATGAAGACATTCAGAATATTTATAAGTTTAAACTAGAATATAATGCTTTTTTCTTCACGATGTGAAAGCAGTAGTTTGAGAATGTGTGATTTATTTAAGCTGTTTTATTTTGGTGTTCTAGAATCTAGAATGCCTTAATTACCATATATAGGCTATATATTGTTGTTATTTCACAGAAACACGCCTGGCTGTGATTTTTTTAAAAAAAAAATACTGAAATATAGTCGTTACACAGAACTATTTAATACTTCATTCAACACTAGTACTTTTAGCACCTATCTGCTTGAGAAATTCCTGGATGACCCTAACTAAATGATCGCCATGGTGATATATAGGCAAAGCCTATAATATACTACAAGCCTTGTCAATGCACTTAATTGTTCACCTTTCCTTATGTTTGCCATAAAATGGCACTTTTTCGTGTATATATATATTATATATATAAAATATATGTTTGTTACTTCTGTATGATGTTGGTGATTGTTTGTATGTCAGAGGTTTAGCTGTAATCAGAACATGATTAATTAATTAATGAATTATGTCATAATGACGATGACGATGTGAAATTATAGTTGATGAAATTGTTGATATATGGTTTATCTTTTCTCCAGTTCACAAAATTATAGAACGTTAATCTTCTTAAAGAAGTTTTAAGGTTACCAGAATTGAGAATGGTCATACACTCAAAGTGAGTGTCATAAACTCAGTGTGTGTGTGTGTGTGTGTGTGTGTGTGTGTGTGTGTGCTTAACCAAAAAAAACAAAACAAAAAACCAAAACTTTTTACTCCTAAAGAATTATTAGCTTACTTCACAAAGTGGGGAAAAGGTAATATCATATTTATGACATGGAGTTTTGACTATATTTTTTTTTATAAAAACATTGGCAGGTGAGCTACACTGTTCTTTTAACAGTACTTATTATTTACTCACATTTGATTTGAATAATTTAAACCTTGAGAAAGAAAATTATTTATTGGTTTTAAAAAACATTCAATTTTTTGTCTTAATAATTTCATGTTGGGTCGGTACTTTTTATTGGGTCATTTGGTCATTGCACACAGTTGTGGACCTTGATTGGCCATCACATAACGTTGTATGACAGAAGATCAAAAAAGAAGATATGACAAAACTTCTATAACCTTATATAGCATGATGACATCAATTAAAAAAAAAAAAAAAAAAAAGACAATATCAGAAAAAGGAATGCAGAACAGTTTTAGTTTGTAAAATGCACCTCTTTTAATCAAGTTTAAAAGCGACACACCTGTGTTGCAATCTATTTTTGACTATTGAAAATATTTTTTTGTCCAACAGTAAAAATTCCTCAGTATTTGAGGGTTCAAATATTGATTTTTGTATCGCTATCTTTGCTCTTGACCTTAGTTAAATTTACTGACACTGTATATCCCATATAGGGTTACTAGGAAAGCTTTTACCACTAATAATACACAGGTTTTTAACTGTTTTAACTGTTTCTGTTGTTATTAAAACTATAGTAAATTACCTTATTTTAAACTAGAACAATGACCTGTTATAAATAAATTATATGCACATTGAATTTCTAGATTACTTTTTTTTTTTTTTCAAAACAAATTGAGAATAAATGTTGCATCTTCTATTGTGTCTGGAGACAAGATATATCAAGTATATTGTTAGGCGTTAATATATAATTGTATTATTGATGGTACATATGGAGAATATATGAAGTATAAGAGACAAAGGTATACATTGAAATATTGATTGGTGATGAATTGTGTGGGAGGATGACTATTGAAACAATATACATGTAGCAGGTTGGTTAGCCAGCAAAAAACCAAAACGAACACACAAATTACATAGTAAAGCGGTCAAGCCGACATGTGACATCTTACTAGACAATTGTGCAGTAGTTAAGTCCGCATGTGACTTACTGACTTGACAAGGTTGAACTGTTGTCAGCATGTGTCAAACTGACTAAACAATGGTGAAGCAGTCAGGTCATCATGTGACTGACTAGACAATGTTGAAATGGTCAAGCTGGCATGTGACTTACTGACTAGACAATAGTAGAGTAGTCAACTCAGCATGTGACTGATGGACTTACTGGACAATAATGAAGTGGTCATGTTTACATGTGACAAACTAACCGTATGAATTGTGATGAAGCCTCAGAGTCCAATATTTACTTGTATACCAATGTTATATGTGCTTGCAACTTGTAATGTGCTTAAAACACTTGATTGTATTAGCTGGATGTCAGGTTTTAGTCATCATGGTTGTAATCTCTTGACCAACATTGTCATTTCTAAGCTTACTTCAGTAATATTTAAAATATGTATGTGATGGTCGGTCTTTGAAATCAAGTTGTAAACTTGGAACATAAAACTCCTGTTACTTATAGAATATTTTACATGTTTTTGTTGCTATGGTGATCAGATGCTTTTTTTCTGAGATGTTGATACGATATCTTGTTGAATAAAATAATTTTTTTCCTCATCTCTTTTCAAAGAAGGTTTTTGCATTTAAACTTCTGGATTTTTTTCCTTTATCAAATTCTAAATTGACACTGTATGAGTATACTCTCTATATTTATTCTTTAATTAGGTAAGCTAAAATTAATCCAAAATCCCTACTAATCAGTGTAAAATTCTTATTTTAAAAAAAGTCCAAAACAAAAAAAGTAGGCAAATGTTGAAAGTTGAGAATCTTTTTCTTGGTACTTTGCATCCAATCAAATCAAGTTGCTTTCAAGTATTGATATTTTTATCCAATCAAATTACTTAAAACATTATTTGTGATTTCCAGTCAATGAAATTGACTTGTTTGAATTTTTCTTGACATTGTGTCCAATATTTTATTTATTGATTGCGGTTAATGATAATTTTGTTGAACTCTTTCTAGTTGTCAACTAAAAATAAATAATAATAAATAAATAATAAATAAATAAATAAATAACATCACATGTTTATTATAATCTTATTGGCTGAAATTTACAAGAAGGGATACAATTGCATCATCGAGCTAGTTACACCAAAATAATATTTAGCACCCCATGCAATCAAACAATTAATTTGTTTAAAAAACAATTATATTGCCTTTTGTAAAATGGAAGTATTGCATTATAAATCTGACTGTCTGTCCATCTAAGGACATGTGTACTCTGAGCACTCTTGTGATCCTAAATGGCATGTCTAAAATTTTTAAAAGAGCTTCACAAACAAAATGTCCCATTCAAGTACAAATTTTGATCATGTTCCCTAATTTTCTTAAGAGTTATTTCCCATTGACAAAAAAATTATAAAGCTCTTGTTCTAAAACAGAAATCTAGTGCTGCATTGTAACACTCTATGTTTTAAGTCTATATGCTTATTTATTGTTGAATAGCTTTACAAATAAAGATAAACACATGAGTTCATTGAGGTCAAAAGTCAAGGTGTTCCATGTCACCCATTTGAAAAATGGGACATACAGTTGTTCATTGGCATGGTCCTATTTTAATCACTACAGGTCAAAGTTTATATATACAGTCCAACTTGTAAGGAACATTTCTATATATATATATATATATATATATATATATATATATATATATATATATATATATATATATATATATATATATATATATCATGCCTAGAATCATTAGCATCATATTCGTTTTATATTTTTGTTGTATCTTTAAAATTCATGTTTCAAGATGTGAAATTGATCATCAGTTTTTCTTTGCATTAAAGCAATATTTTCAACATGAAATCAAGATCATTGTCATGTGCAAGGTTCACAAGTTTGGGAATTAACAAACAACCATTTTTCATGGGGAGTTTCCTCCCCTTTTTATACAATGACATTGTAACTGGTTTGTACTGTGATGTAATTAGCAGTATTCTTATTTCCAATAGAAACATTAAATAAATGATTTTTATTTCTTATAGAATAGCCTGCCTCATGATAAAGAGAAATCACTAATACATCGGGGATTCCACTTACATAAGTAGATCAAAGTAAAGGTAACAAGTAAAAAAAATGTTGCCTAAAAAATTCAATTTCAATATATTAATTCTTATATTAATTATATAAATACCTGATATTATTTCATTCCCATTGGAAATATCTAACAATTACAAATGTTCAGAATAATGAAGACAATATATATATATATATATATATATATATATATATATATATATATATATATATATATATATATATATATATATATTTCTTTAATTGGGGTGGGGGGGGGGGGTGGAGAATAACTCAGATCACATATGACCTTTTCTGGTACAGGATTTAGTATTAGCATTGGTATTTAGAGTGTTTGTTGTTAATTGACCTTAATCTTCAAAAGTTTCTTACTTATGAATTCAGAAATTTTCTCAGTATTTCAATTCCAATAAATCCAATTTGTTTAGTGAATGACAGTAAGTATATAGAGGGCATTTATAATGAAATAAAAGATTCTCTCTCTCTCTCTCTCTCTCTCTCTCTTTCTTGCTGCTCCTTTTAGTACCATGTTATCTACAACTTCTCCAGAACCAGTGAATCAATTGCAGTGAAACTTAATAAGATGTTCCTTTGACCTAGCATGTACAGTCATCAAAATTAGTTGAGCTTTATGCAAGGTTACAAAGAATTTCAATAGAATTTGTCATAAATCCTAAGGACTAGAATCTTGCAGACAGCTAGATGTTAGTGCCTCAGTAACTCATAACAAACGGTCAAAATTTATTTTAAATGCATTGCAAAAGTAGATAAAAGACTAAATAAAGATAATATATGTAATTATTTTCTGATTTCTTCAGGTGAGTAAGTTTGTTTGTTTTTTTGTTTTGTTTTTTTTTATAATTGTCTGTGCTATTATTTTTGTGTTTTGTACATTTTCTAGTTGTTTATCACAAAATTTAAACTTTTATAGATAAATAGGGCATTTAATTATTGAAAAATACAAGTTTGAATTTAGTGAACAAACTGGCTAGGAATTATTCACACACACACACACACACACACACACACACACACACACACACACATCTAAAGGTAATTTATTATAGATCTGTTAATTGTTTTGTTTTTTTCCTTTTCCATCTCCACTTACTCATTAATTTAGAAAAAAATTAACCTTTTTGCACCAAAGAATTACTGCCTGTATCTACTTACATTGTGTGTTGTTATTTAAACTTTCCAATACTTTTTGTTTATTTCATTGTCAAGTTAAAAATTAAACTGTTTTGGCAAATAACAATGAGATAATTACACAATGTCTAAACTAAAATAAGAACATTTTGATTGGGTATTTAACCTTGGTAATTAGGTCACTGTTTCAGGGTTGGACTTTGTAAAAGTAAGTCACTGTGTCAGGCTAACCTTGATAACTGTGATGGTGTATCTGTGACACGATAATTAGGTCATTGTGTCAGGCTAACACAGTTATCTGTGATGAGGTATATGATTTATAATTAGGCCAAAAGATAATTAGGGAAGAAGGTCATGTGTCAGGCTAAACATGTTAATTTGGATGGGGTAGCTGACCTAGAAAAAAAAAAGGTCACTGTGTCAGGCTCACCATGTTGATTCACATAAAAATGTAAATTAATATATATATATATATATATCAGTTAACCTGTTAATGTGTTGATTATAAAATTTATATGGGTCACTGATAATGCTAATTTTGATGATGTGATGCATGTCTGACACATTAATCTTGTCTGGATACCCTATCTGATAAATAAACTAGGTCACTGATGAGCTAACATTGCAATAGACATCTGAAATGTCATAAACTAATAGTAGGTCAGACAGACTTTAAACACAACCTCCACCCCACCCACCCTTCCACACACACATATGTGCATATTATCAGCAGACTGATATTTACTGCTAAGATACATTTAATACATAACATATAAATTTCCATAAAAATTCTTGGTAACATATTGAGTTCAATATATTAATCCTTGCTCTTAATGACATTGTCTATACGCCAGCTGGTGGCAGTCTCTATGACATTGTAATATTACATAATATTAAAGGCATAATTGCGCATGACTGAATATTCTGTCTTTAATTTCACAATAGATGAAAGTGGTTTATGAAAACTGTATATTTATGACAAATCAGTGATCTGTGAAATAATTTTTAAATATCATGGTCGGTCGGCAATCTACCAGCTAAAACTACTTTTAGTATGGGATTCATAAAATTACATCATTTGTCTAAAGAAAAATCTTTATATTATATAATCCATAACTATATATATACATGTATGTGTATATACATGTATATATATATATATACTGGTCGATATTTGAAAAATATCGTTTTTAAGTAAACAAAGGCAGACTTGATGCAAAAATTGATAACAATGTTATATTTATTGTTAAAAATTTGAAGTTGAGTGAGATAGGAAGGAAAGCGTCTAGACATGATTATGACTTTGAGGAAATACCACAAAATTTTTTGTAACATTATTAGATAAAAATTTCTACATGTGACATTACCTCTATCATGATAAGTGGTTATTCGTTCAGTGGTATTACATAATATATTGGACAATATTGCTTGCTCTGAATTAAAATCTTTATTTATCAAAGTTATAAATATGGACTAGTGTAAGACTCAAAGTTTACTTTTGTATTTTAAATTGAATTGTTTGTTTACCTATCCCAATGAAACTCCTGACTGGCTTATTATTATTTTGTTATTATTTATCGACCAATTGATTTCAGAAAAGACTTTAATAAGATCCGTTGTTTTAAAAAAATAAAAATTAAAATAAAAAAAAAAAAAAAAAAAAAAAAACTCGACTTTGGAGATTAAAATTGAATGGGCTTTTTAATTTTCCCTTTTAGCTCACCTGAATCCAATTTACCAATATAAAAAAAAAATTAGCAACACCCACAGCATTTATAGGACTTGAGGAAACTGGGCTCAGTTTTAAATTTTTTTCTATTTCAGGACTCAGTTTAAATCTTTTCTGTTTTACTGTAGCTGAGGACATTGAACCAGGGTTTATGTATATATACATATATCAGTATTCATGGCCTTGCTCATACATTATGCATTTTCACACTTTTTATAATGGATTATTTGGTGCAGCATGCTCAACTTAGTGGATTGATACACTTATTTGAATTTAAAATAGGGTCAATTAATATGGTGCATAACCTATTTAAATTGAAGCTCACCATTGCAAAAGGCCTCAAATGGGGGAAAAACCTTAGAGGGTCCTTTGTACTTTTTAATTATTTTAGCTCACCTGAGCTGAAAGCTCAGATGAGCTATTGCTATCCATCTTCGTCCGAAGTGTGTTGTCCGTCGTGCGTCAACTTTTTACATTTTAATCTTCTTCTCCAAAACCATTGGGCCAAATTTTATGAAACTTAATAACCATCATGCCTGGGTGAAGCCCTTTCAGATTGCACAAATGAAGGAGTTATGTCCCATTGGGGCCCCATAAGGGGGGAAATAGTGAAAAACTTTAAAAATCTTCTCCTCTGAATCTACAAGAGATATACCTTAGTTATTTCATTTATTACATCCTTAGGTCATGTAGTTTCAGATTTGCACAAATGGTTGCCATTGGGCTCAAAATGGGGAAATTGTAAGGCACTGAGTGGGGAAATTGCTAAAAATTATATACTTGTCACTATATCTTGAAAACTATTAACTTTTTGTACAGGCATGTATATTAGAATATTGCAGGTATTGACATGACGATCATTTTGATATATGGTTCAAGGTCATATTTTGAAAGGTCAAGGTCACAGCTGCAAAAGAAGACAAATTGCTAATTATCTTGAAAAACTATTAACTTTTTGTATATTGGAATATTGTAGGTATTGTGACAATGATCATTTTGACATATGACGATCATATATGGTTCAAGGTCATATATGTTCAAAGGTCAAGAACATAGCTGCATAAGTATACTGAAATTGGTTAATGATTTGGAAATTATTTATTGTACTACAGTTACTTCATGTATATTATATAAGCTACCTATAAATGAAATGTGATTGGATATATTTCTGATTAAGTTTTGTGGCAGCTCTTAACTTGAGAAAACTTGTAAAGTTTCTGTACTTAATATATTGTCTATTGCACTTTGCAAACAATTTTGGACATATCCTCAGGTGAGCGTTAAGGCCCATGGGCCCCTTTTGTTTTAAATTCTGACCTACCTCTCCCTTTTCACAAGACAAAAATAAAAACATAAATAAATAAATAAAATGTTCGATAAGAGGAATGAGATATGGTGGTCTTGGGTATCGGAGTGTTAATGCCCACATGTTCTGTTTTTAAATTAAATTTATTGATAAATTTCATTTTGCTACTACAATTGTTTAAGTTGTTTCAAAAATCAATATTATCTCCTATCCTTAAGTTACATAATGATAGAGTCTGTATATTGTATAAAACCCACTTCAAATAATGGCTTCAGCTTGTTATTATAGAAAAGTAAATGGGGGGGGGGGGGATTATGATGCCATTTCAAAATGTTGCACAAACTTTAAGTGGGTATCATGTGCTGCTTACTGAATTTAAATCATTAATCTGGATGTAAAATTTAAAGTTAAGTCAAAGTTAAACAGTAAAGTCAGATTTGATAGTGAATTCTGTGTTACGTTTTATTGAGTGACTATAAATAATTCCAGTCTAACTGTTTATGTCTAATCAGGTTCACTATATTATTTATACTGGCTTTGGCTTATATATATATAAATCATTTTAATACTGGCATTGCACAGCTTGTGACTAGTACAGTAAAACATAACCCATAAAGTAAAGGAATAAATCCTAATTTATCATGAATAATTTGGTGTCAACAGTGTTGTTTTGATTACTATATAATTTATTTCTGACATACCAACAACGTTCACAAAAAACAAAAAGCTAAAAAAAATAATAAAATAAAATAAAACAAACATAAATCGTCATGCAGAATTTTTTTTTAAATTTTAAGTTTTTAATGATCATGTGGAATTTTTTTTTTGATATGAAAGGTTGAATGTATATTAGTTGTGGTTTTTTTTTTGTATGCAAGATGTTGATTATAGATGTAAATTTATTCTTCATTGTGATATTCGCTGTTATGATTGCATCTCAATGGATCACCATAACATCAAACATTTAAATCCTGTTGTCATGTTCGTCATATTTGTTTTTTTTTTCTGCCTCTCATGCCTATATCACCCATGCCTGTAGTCAGTATTATTTGCTTGCTTTGTTGTATTGTAAAATTACTTCCCTTATGGCATTAGCTGTTTATAAATGAACCGTTATTTTTTTCCCTTTAGATATGGAATCACATTGTTTGACCAATCACGGTCAAAATGATGTGATTCCATAAAGTAATGATAAAGACACTTATATCATTTGGTATTGTGTGGTACATGAGGAATCCCTATTTTTAGCTCACCTGTGCAAAGTGCTTTAGTTGGCTACTGTGATTAGTTTTTTCTGTCAACTTGTTACATTTTGTTTTTAATACTAATGACCACAGTTTTTGCCCATTCTGTTCAAACTTGCCTATTCTAATCTGTGATTCTTATAGTAGGTCAAGTTCATATATATTGTCATGATCAATCAAAATGTAAATCACCAAGTCAAACCATAAAAGTTAAAAGTTTTAGAGTCAAAAGGCTACATTTCTTTTTATAGAGATACCAACCCTTAAATGATGTCATCACTAATAATACATGTATTTAAAACATCTATATGTATATAGGTCATATTTGGTCATTTAGTAGGTTACTAGGTTAAAAGATGACAGAGGCTAAATGTTGTTCCATAAACTCCATCTGCACACTGGCCTGGGGCCACATATAGACATTAAACTTCAACAACTTGTGTGTGTTCCATATTTATCTTACTCCACCAAAGTATCTTCAAAAAAAGATAGGTCAAGTATGAATTTGGCCATGTTAAAAAATTAGGTCATTAGAATAATTGAATTAACCTCCTTGAGGTTACATTATTTCATAAGAATTATTTTCAGGTGAGCATTTAGGACTTTTCATGTACCTTTTGTTATATTTTAGCTGCAAAGGGAGGCAATTATTTTACTTTTCTTACTGAGTTTAGTGAGTTACCTTCCTTAGTTGTTTCTGTCATGTATACATTATTTATTTATCGACAAAAATTTGTTAAGATTATTGAAGACTAACCCATATGACATCCCAGCTGTGGTATTTCCATGGTTAGATTTTCATGTCTGTGAAGGAGGAGTTACATGGAAATAACACAGTTATATAATTCATGGAAAGTGTGTGTTTTTAAGATCTTTTTTGTCACAAGATTGTGAACTTTGAAATAAAATTTCAAAGACAGAAGTTAAATGATTTTTTTGTTTTAGTACAATTGTATGTGAAATGATTACAAGTTATTACTTCACACATGTTCTAAAGTTGATAAATGTGAGATTTTAATTGAATTCCTTTGATGTATGGGGAAAAAATGGCTGATATGGCATGATGGGTATGACCTTTGACATTTTGTCTGCATCAAGTAATGATCTGAAGCTTATGTGCCACAAAACTTGGATAATTTTTTTTTTTTTTTTTTTTTTTTTTTTTTTGTCTCCAAGTTTGAGTATTTGTGCAAGATAATGTTACCACTCTTAGAGAAGCCTGCCTGCCTGTCACAGGCCTCTTAATACTGTTTGTACGAATGTACAATAATAAATAAAGGTGAATAAAATTGTTTTTACAAAAATTATGTGATTTGTCATTATTATTCATCTGTTTTAAACAAGAGTATTATGTTGCAGCTCTGTCCATCTCTCTGTCCAGCATGGCTTTTCTTTGATTCTTACCAAGTTTAATATAAATCTTATTAAATAATTTAAATGGACCCATATTGGTATGCATAGAAAGGTTTAGAGTTACCCAAATTATGTGATCATTAATTCACATAAGTCTAAACAGATCATGGGTTGACTACTCGTTCAGTAGAAAGAATCGGTGAACAGTTTGTGTACTTATAACCAAGTAGTAGCTATATCACTATACCATCAGCTAGGTCACATGATTAAGCAGCAAGTCAAGTTACAGCTACAGTTGAAGTAGCAGAAATTTACAACACAATTATTTAAAATGTGCTTCATTGAGGCAATCAGCTAAAAGAGTGAAGATAGAAGAAAGTAAAGGAGTTTTAACCCCAAGTAAAGATTGTTTCACTTAAATTGTCTAGGAATGATGGAGAAAGCTGGAAAAACTACCAACCTGCAGTAACACTTCTTCACTCTATGATATGCTCTGACTGGGATTTACCATCCTGCAGCAACTTTCTTGCACTATATGTTCTGACTGGGACTTACCATCCTGCAGCAACTTTCTTGCACTATATGTTCTGACTGGGACTTACCATCCTGCAGCAACTTTCTTGCACTATGATATGTCCTGACTGGGATTTACCATCCTGCAGCAACTTTCTTGCACTATGATATGTCCTGACTGGGACTTACCATCCTGCAGCAACACTTTCATGCACTATGATATGTCCTGACTGGGATTTACCATCCTGCAGCAACACTTTCTTGAACTATGATATGTCCTGACTGGGACCTACCATCCTGCAGCAACTTTCTTGCACTATGATATGTCCTGATTGGGACTTACCATCCTGCAGCAACACTTTCTTGCATTATGATATGTCCTGACTGGGATTTACCATCCTGCAGCAACACTTTCTTGAACTATGATATGTCCTGACTGGGACCTACCATCCTGCAGCGACTTTCTTGCACTATGATATGTCCTGACTAGGACCTACCATCCGGCAGCAACTTTCTTGCACTATGATATGCCCTGACTGGGATTCAGACCTAGTTAGTGTGAAATGCTGTGATTTATAAGTTAAGTATTTGAATTAATCAGCCACCACGGCCCCTAATTATCAGAAAGGGCTTGCCAGTGACTGAGACTATATATAAAACACAAGGGTTTTTTTTTTTTTTGTGTAAAACAAGACATTTGATTTTGGTGTAAATATTTAACACAAATACCTGTTAAATTTTGATGTGCCATATGTCACAATTCAGAAAATCATTTCTCATCAATTACAATGAATTGTTGTTTGATATCCTGTCAAAGTATTGATGACCAACATTTCAAAGGAACAAGTGATTGGAAAAAGAATAATTTCTAACCATTTTCTAGTCTTTAAGACTTATCCAGGCTTGGAACCAATTAGGCCAGAGGAAAAAAAAATTATTATTATTTTTTTCTTAAAAAAAAGCATTCTGTTGATTGAACAGCCATTAGTTGTTGAAACCTAGACAACATTTGTTTAACAACATGTGAAGCTACATTTTATGGGATTTATCTTACAGCCAAATACTTTTATCAATTTTGTAAGAAATTTTTAAGTGAAGTAAAATCGAACATTTCTTTATGTCTCATAATATTTAAACTATCAATGATCAAATATTCTATATCATAACTAAATTAGTAACTATCATAACACAAAACAATAAAAAAATATATATATAGACACAGTAAAGTTATGAAAAAAATAGTCTTTGATTTCACTCTAGAGTACTGACTACAAATACTATAACTGGAACTGATGATAAAAAAATCAAAGCATAATTATATAAAATATTCACTCTTTGATTTCAGAACTTTGTTACAGGTTTTTGTAATAATTTATATCGAATATCTGCAAATTTAATCGTAACAAAGATTAAATTAGGTTTAGATTTAATAAACATCATACTATAATTTCCTTTTCAGAAAAAAAAATTTTCAACTCGCCGTACAAACAAATCAGTTTTAGCCGTAGAGTAAATATTAATGAAATCATCCTTGCTTGTTTACTTAAGTTCTACATAAAACTTCAATCTGGTTATCTCTTCCATATGTTAATTGATCAAGTTTTCTTTATCTAAAATTGTAAAATGCAGAAAACTGCGGAAAAACGCTGACAACAAACACAAAGTCAAAAACAGTTACCATCAGATATACAGTGTAACTGCAGTTTTATTATATTTGAATTTCATTTATGTTTGCAAAATAAAACAGCATTTTTTGTACAGCATTTGTAATATCAAACATTCTCTTTATTCAATGTTTTTTTTTATTTTCTCATTTAAAAAGGATCATAAAAAATTAGCCATCAATTGTTATCACGATTCAATACAAGTATAACAGTGTTTTAATAAAAAGTATCATAAAAAATTAGCCATCAATTGTTATCAGTGACACAATACACAATAACAGTGATTTTAAACATGATTACTAAATTTTTTTTTAAAAAAAAGTATCTTTGATACTACCATATATTGGGCTAATTTAGCGAGGCTTGACAATAAAAGTCTGTTGAAAATTTTAGGGTAGTTATTTTGACGATCTAAACAACTCAGTCATGGTCAACTGGTGTACAAATATTTTCACTTTTTTTGGAAAATTTAATACTACAGCCAAAATGTCTCAAATATGCACCCTGCAAAAATAAGCTGAAAGTATAGGCTGTATCTAGATGCATGTTTTAACAAATGCAAAATTTCATTAAATTTTTATTGTCATGATATATTAACAATTTGTCATTTCAACAAAACAAACAATAGGCTAACCTTGAGAAACAGGATTCATTGAAAAACAAGAATTGTAATAAATCTAAAAAAGCTGTTTCAGTAACAATTAAGAGTTGAAGTTTCTCATTTTTCATGTAAGTACCTTTGTACTAGATCTATAGATAAAGGTTGCTCATTTTAAAATACCAGAGCACATGTTCTGATTTTCCATACCAGTATTCATGTACTATTCTGAGTGAAGGTTCCTCACTTATATACCAATTCTATAAATGAAGATTGCTCATTTTCCATACAGTAATGTGATGATTCTATAAATGAAGATTGCTTATTTTCCATACAGTAATGTGATGATTCTGTAAATGATTTCTGTACTGATTCTATAAATTAGGGTTTCCCATTTCTGTACTGATTCTATAAATAAAGGTTGCTTATTTTTTGTACTGATTCTATAAAGGTTGCTTATTTTTTGCACTGATTCTATAAATGTAGGTTGCTAATTTTTCAATACAGGTACTTATGTGATGATTCTATAAGAAGAATGCTCATTTTTGTTCTGATTCTATAAATGAAGGATGTTCACATTCTCATACAAGCGCTTATATACTAATATTTAAAAAATAAAATGAAGTTTAATTTCAATAAATGTTGGCCACTGTGGTACTTTTTTTTGGTAAATACAATATTGACAAAATAGAAAATCCATTATAAACTTTATTTTAATAACTGGTACCACTGAAGGTCAATAAATGTAAAGGTCAACCAACCTCATAAACTTCAAAAGCCTTGTACTTGGAAACAGATCTGCAAAGTTTCCTTGCCATAGGTGTACTGGTTCTGAATAAGAAGTCTTTTACAGATGACAGATGAGGATGAAAGACAAATTATGGATGATGGATGACAGAAAATGGTCAAAAATTTTTTGAACTTTAATCATTTTGCTCAGGTGAGCTAAAACAGTATCCCTTGTGTCACATTAAATGATTTTCCTAACAATTATATAACACCAGTCAATATTTCAGCATTATCAAAGCAAGCCGATCAGACATACATTTCCTCATTGATGAATAATTAATGAAACAAATTTATTATCTGTATTTACACAATTTTCTGTAAACTGATCAAAGTGAACTTAGAGGCAGACAAGTTCGAGGAATAGCAGACTGCACACAATAACATACAGGTTGTAATTAAACACAGAGTTATTGTTATTGTTACGTCAAATTCCAAATTTTTTCTGGGCTAATGGCGGAGGCAATGATTCAGCGATTTCTGTTTGAGGCTTTTCAACAACAACTAACCAATCATCTTCCAGTGTGTCCAAATAAAGTAAGAACTGAAATGGAAAGAAAACACTTAATTTTAATCCTTTAAAGTCCTCAATTGTTTTCCCTCCCACCTTTTTTGTGAGCTTCTGAGACATGGGGTTTAATCATTATCATAAAGAAATTGTGTTTTGAAATGAATTAACTTTAATATTTGTATATCAAATAAACAGAACCTAATGCAGAATTCACCTCAATGATTTTCTAAATTTAAAATCTGTCTTTAAAAATTAATAAAAATTTAATTATATTTATTATATTTAAGTTCATGCCTGTCTCTAAAATTTAATCATAATCAAATTACATTGTATAATATACAAGCTTTAAAAAAAGTTTGTTTTTTTTTTTTTTTGTTTTTTTTTTTTTTAAATGAGTGCTAATCTTTATTCAGATTGTTACTGAAGTTTGCTATTTGAAATTTAAAAATTTTGATTTTTACAAGGACTTCCGTTTATTGTCATTTTTACAAACATTGACCTTTTATGACAAAATTCTTAGTTCAAATTAAAAGATCTTGAGAAACATTTAAAACAATCAAATTTCAAGTTCAGCTTTTATTGTATTTTTTGTTTAAATGATGCAAATAAGATCTTAAAATTTTATAGATATCCATCAATCTATTTATACACATGCACTTACACACATAGTGCCACAAGCTTATATGCCCTTTGTTTGACCAGGTGAGTTAAAAATTACTTTCAATTGCCATTCCATAATAATTTCATTATATCTAAAAGACATTTCATTATAGGTTTATCATAAAGTATAGACGGTGTGGGTAAAAAGCACAAAAAATGTGAATTTTCTAAAACCATTTTAAAGCATGTGCAATAACTTTTAACAGTTACCGTACATAATATCACACACACCTGATGATTAAAAAAAAATAGTAGAGATATGATCTGAACTACATCCTTTCATTTAATATAAAATATGCAAGAATTTATTTGAAATACTTTCTACATGTAGTGTGCTAATTACAACTCATGTTATAGGTATAAGGCCCACTAGGGCTTGTGAATGCTCACCTGGCACTTAATTTGCATGTATAAAACTAATTGTCAGCTAGTGCATTATGTATATATTAAACAATTAATCAAAATCAAATGTTCCTGATTTGAAAAAAAGACAGTATTTGAGTTGAGTGGAGTAAAGGTGTTAAAGATGCTTTCAGATGCTTCGCAGTTCATTAGATATGCCTAGTTTTAAAATCAGGTTCATTACTTGATGGAATCAGCAAAAAATTACAATCAATTCTTAAATAACTATGTAAAGGCCAATTTTCTTTTCTTTTTTTTGTTATTATAGTAACAATGGCCATCTTGGATTAGGATCTGGCAAAAAATCAAAAACTTTAAACTACTCTACCTAGGGACCTTCCACACCAAATTTGGTTTTATTTGCTCAAGTGGTTTCAGAGAAAAAGTTCTTCAAAGAATTGATTATATTCACGTTTATTTGCATATTGCACTAAAAACATGCAAATGAGAAAAGTTAAAGCATAATCTGTTACATAAATAAAATGTCCTTAGTTTTAATTCATATATACAAATTTGAACCAAACTGATCAACAAATAAACATGTCGTTGTCCATTTTTCGGTTTTTTTCTATATACATGTATAGCAATGATGGCCATCTTGGAGACACAAGAAGTCGATTTGTATAAAATTTAAACTAATTCATCTAAGGACCTTCCATGTCAAATTTGGTATAATTTCGGTTAAATTTTGAAACAATCTAGCATGATAATATTAAAGAAATGATATTCCTATATTATATATATATACACAAGTACTAATAAACATCAGAAGACATTTTATAGATACTACAAATAGATTTTCTGTGACAGAAAATTACAATTCCACTTAATTACAGGTTTCTCTTCAGACTTGATTTGCATTTTGCATTCCAAACAATCTTTTATTTTTTATTTTTTTATTTATGTATTTATTTATTTTATTTTATTTTATTTTTATTTTTTTTTTTTGGTAAAACTATCATTTTGACACATCAATATTGACAACAATATAACACAATATAACATTAGTCTTGCCTTTTGGCAACATTCATGAAAAAAAAAACCTACTGCCTGTAATGGATGCAATGAACAAAGGGAGATAACTCTATCATGCTGCACACTTAAAAAGATGATTGTAAACAGGTTGTATATGATTTATCTTTACTCTTTCGACATGCACAATTTCTACTTTTAGTAATATCATTATCAGAAGAACCATTCATACCTGTCGATTAAAATTTCTTCTCTAAATATTTATACCTGTCTGGAGACTTAAATTTTGATCAGAACTAGATCACAAACTACAGACAAGCTGTAAATCCTTTGCTACTTCAACTTTGCTCAGAACTGTATCATGGACTATGGACAAACCAGGAAAATTTTATAAACAATGAATAGAAATTATTTTTATAAATAATTGTCACCCTTCAAAGAAATATCTCACACAGCCTTTGGTTAACTTGCCAGGGTACAAAGTACCAGTGGTTAAAGTACAAAATAACTTAGAGATAAAGTTACCAGCAACAGCAAACTGTGCACTCTGTCCTGAAATCAAAAATTTTAAACATCAATATTCATGCAAGACAGATGAAACTAAGTACTCCTGCACTTAATACAGACAGCCTGGTATTTGCTTATATTTCAAAAACCTTACCTTATATCTGAAACAAAGTCTAAATGCATGATCAGTTTGTGATGGATCTGTGGATTTATGTCTGTGCTTTCCCATATATAGTGTCTCCGGAAAAGGCTAAAAATATGATAAATATTACAGAATATAAAATGTCTGAGTAAGAGTGTCTGTGGAAATGGATTGAAATATCTAAAAAAAAAAAAAAAAAAAAAAAAAAAAAAAAAAGATTTAAAATTCTGAATAATGTTAGTCAGTTTACAGAAAAATACAACTAAAATGTAGTTTAGATATAAGATGTATAAATATATATTGTAAGTTGGCCGAGTTGTCTCAGGAGATGGCTGAAAATACCATTATCAAACATAAAATGTATCTAAATATTAAATATTGTGAGTTGTTTGAGAGTAAAATTGTGACCTCTGAAGCATTGACAAGGATTAAAAAAAGAAAAAAAAAAGAAAAAAAAAAAAAAAAAAAAAAAAAAACCCATTTTGATTTAATGATCTCTTTTTTTTTGACCCAATATGACCCACATATAAACATGACCTTGTTTTTTTTAAAGAGGATCACTCTTATAAATAAGTTGGAAGAAAACTGAACAAAAATTTAATCTTCAGATAGTAAACAATGAGTAGTTGACAGACAACACATGATGGAAAAAACCTGATTTAAGTAGCTCACATTGGCCCTTTGCTCAGGTGAGCTAAAGCTAGTATCCAGAAGTGTGAGTATTGTTCTTAAGTTCTTCAACAGGGCAATAACAAACCAATTCAATATGATCATATGTTATCCACAAAAATCTTATCATTATTTGTTTCATAAATTTATTATAACAGCTTAATCTTACTGGGGACCTAAGCGGCCTAAAAAGTAGCTCTTACTAATCACAATGCCTCTTAACGCAAAGATTCAAATCCCTCTCCAAGTGTTAGAGAGATTTTCAGTTTGTTTGCCAAAAAAAATTCAGTTGGCTTTAGGTGTTCTGGTTGTACTTCACTATCATTAAACCATCTTTTTTATTTAAATGATAGAAATAGTCTGGGTATATATATATATATCACCATTATTTCAACTCACTCCTCTTTGCTTTCATCATCAAATTTAA
Organism: Tegillarca granosa; assembly: GCA_029721355.1. Taxonomy (NCBI): domain Eukaryota; kingdom Metazoa; phylum Mollusca; class Bivalvia; order Arcoida; family Arcidae; genus Tegillarca; species Tegillarca granosa. The sequence goes on from CM056603.1 coordinate 32,796,536, forward strand.
AACCTCCAAACTTACTGCCCCAATAAAATAATATTTATTTTTTCACACATTGTTTTATCAATTACCGAAGACAAGAAGGGTCACCAAAAATAAAAAATATAACTGGTGCTCACAAGTTAGCAACTTGTGCGCACGAGTTAGTATCTGGTGCGCACCAGTTGCTATCTTGTGCCCTCAGGTTGCTAACTTGTGTGCATGGGTACTTAGAACATGCATATTAAACTAGTTACACAGGAAGTTCATCGTTTCTCGCCGGGTATGGTCAATAAACGAGAGTAACTGTTTATTTCTGTAATGCTAAGTATTATAATTAATAAACTATCTGTATTTTGAGCAGAATAGTTAGTAGCCCTGCACTTTACTAAACAACTATAAATGTAGTTAGCAATTCTCAAGTTGTGTAACTCGCGTGTTAAGTTGTAAAACTCATGCACACCGGTTAGTAACTTGTGCGCACCGGTTAGTAACTTATGCGCACCAGCTCCAAAACTTGTGCGCTCAAGTAAGTAACTTGTGCGCACCAGATACTAACTTGTGCGCGCAGTTTAGCAACTTGTGCACACCAGTTATGTTTTTTGTTTTTGTTGACCCTTCTGGTCTTCTGTAATTAATAACTAATCTGTGATACAAATTGTCTTGTCAATTTCACATTAGTTTTATGGTCTTCATTTAGTTTTACATTGATTTAATGTTGTTGCTTTTGTATCTTTTAAATTTTCAAGCCAGAATAGGCTGAAATTAGCTGAAATAATGTAAAATTAGCTGAAATAATGCAAAATTAGCTGATATAATGTAAAATTAGCTGAAATAATGCAAAATTAGCTGATATAATGCAAAATTAGCTGAAATAATGTAAAATTAGCTGAAATAATGCTAAATTAGCTGAAATAATGCAAAATTAGCTGAAATAATTTTTACAATTTTTCACCCATTTCATCTTTTGTTTTTACCTTAGTTTTATCAAGAATTGTAAACAATGACTCATCCTGCAGGAGAATTTTATTGGAATCTTGAGGGTCAAATCTGATGTTCCTAACCATACTATGCCTGTTAAGCCACTGTGCAGGAAACTTGGAGCAGTTTGTCTTACACCAATCTGTATACTCTCCTAGCTGTACATCAAATTCGTAAATCTATCAAGTAAAAATAAAAAACAACATATAAATGAATTTTTGCTATAAAATAACACTAGTTTAACCCAGGTCAAATTTAGTGCGAGGAGGTACGGAGCCCACTTTGTAAGGTTTGGAAGTTTATTAGGAAGAGTGCAGTAACTAAACTATGTGTAGATCATCTAAGATTTGATTTAATGGTGTTTTACATTCCAGTCAAGATATTTCACTTATATCGAGACAACACCAGCTATAGGTAAAGTGGCAGAAATTCTTTCCTTTGCAGTGCGCTATGGGCAATGTGCATGGAGGGTTCTTTAACATGTCATGTCTGTCATAACAAGGGGCATTGGTTTTTTAAGGTCTCATACAAAGGGCCTTGGACTTTCATTTCTTAATGCTGAGTGCTCTGGCAAAAGAACAGTCTTTACCAATTTTCAAGTCTTTGTAAGACCCAGCCCAGGCTTATACCCTGACCTCCCACAAACGAAGTGAGCACTCTACCATCTGAGCTACTGTAGTGGTAGATCATCTAAGATATGTGATATCAGAGATAAATCCTATTACATAAATGCTTACTGATTTTGCTTATTTTATCACTGAAAGCATTTTTTAATCATAGAATAGTGAATGCATGCACATTTTTTTTGTAAATATCCAACACTGTTGAAATATCAAATCTATGAGACCTAAATAACAAACCAAAGTTGTATAATTTTACTAAATGATCAATTTAAAATACTTTCAAGATTTATATTAATAATGTAATAAATAATTATACTTATATTACTGTACGTAATGTCTTTTATAGTTTTAACTGAAATATGAGCATTCTTGTTCACTGTTAAGTTCTTTAGACTGATCATCATATATGTTTCACTAATTAGGTTAATTACCTTTTTATCAGCATAGGCTATTACTAACTCTTTACACGACGGAGTGAATGACAAGGCTACTGCTTGATAACTATACCGTGGTAACTGGAATAGCAACTGAAATAGAAACAAGGCCATGAGAACTGTCTGAAGTAAATGTCTCAACCCCCAAAATAAACCCATAAGAGCTGTTATACAACAAAATAGATAGCCTTAATTGACATGATTAACATATTTTATATTAGTAAACAAATTAAAGCACTAAATTGATAATAGTAGAAAAAAAAATAAAAAATTGGTGCTAACTGTCATCTATAAAAATGTACTAAGATTAATCCTTCAGATAATTAAAATTTGGTCTAGTAAATAGTTGAAAAATTGTTTGAACCTTTTCTCACACCATCCCAAAACTAATTTCATCATTTAGTTTCTCCATCCCAGAATTAACAACTTGCATACATGTGAAAATGTCATGATTAGTGTGTAAACTCTATTATCACAATATAATTGTTCCCTTGGCAACAGAATAACAAGAAACTTGCTGTATCATTCACCATCCCAGAACTAAGGACTATAATATCACATTTGAATTCACTGGGAGACAAAACAAAACTTGCTTCTGAATCATGTTTAACCATCCTTAGAATATATTTGTGTGTGTGTGTGTCGTGAGAGTGTGTTTGTGTGTGTGGTGTGTGTGTGTGTGTGTGTGTCGTGTGTGTGTGTGTGTTACCTGTTTATCTGTTAAACTGTATATAGCAACATTACAACTGTTATCAGCTGTGGCGATTAATTTTCCATCTGTGCTAACAGTCAATAAATGTATATGCTCTGGTAGTTCTAAAATAAAATATTCTTCATCATTTAATCAGTCAAATGTATTCTGTATAATACCTCACTTCACATCATTCAATTTTACTGACTCACTGTCTTTGTGACAGTAAATTATGCAGAAAGAAATTAAGAAAATCCAATCAACTTGAATTGAGTTTAGTATTATAACGTATTTGAGTCAAGTCATAATAAGAAATTGATATGCACATCCATGGTTACCATTGTTTACCTAAAAACAGAAAACAGGTGCTGGGATTTTACATGTTGAAAAATGAACAAAATGGCAGATTTTTTTTTAGAACATAGGATATAATGCTTTACAAGAAGATCACTTTTCAATGTAAACGTCACCATTTTGACATTCAAAATCCTCAAAGCAACAAGTTTCCTTTCTACAGAAATATTTTATGGCAATCACAAACACGAAAAAGCTAATATGAGTTTTGACTAACCTTAAGTAAGTAAAAACTACCAACTTTAATTCAAGTTAATTGTAATATCTATAAAAATTTTGCAAAATTCACTGTTACAAATACAGTGACTCAAACAGTAGTAGTCAGGATCAAAAGAGAATACTACACCATGTATATCTACTGGTATACCACCTTTGAGCTTTGTTGCCACTGTAAAATTACAAAAGTTCATTCTTTTCTTCTTTCTTTCTTTCTTTTCTTTTCTTTTTTTTTGGGGGGGGGGGGGGGGGGTTGGTAAATACCACAAAATTTTAATATCAACAAACATTTTATCTCACAATGGCCAATATTAAAATTTTCTTTACAAATTGCAATTCTGTAAAATGACTTTAGTCAGATGGGGCACAGGTCATGTGACCAGTCATAAAGCATAGAATTTCCAATGAAGTCAGATTTGGTGACAAAAAAAAATTGAGGAAATTTCTTTATAGTATTTATAGAAACCTTAAAAACTAAATCAAAGAAAACAAATTTTATTCGGGACAGAAAATGGTACCCATAACCAATGATGAACATTATATTTGGCCCCATGATATGTTCTGTTCAATTCTTCTTTTCAAACTTATTAATGCCCTAAAATTGGTGACATTTTTGGCAAATTTTTTTTTCCATTCATATTTTGATGTAAATGACACAAATGCTAAAATTACACAAACACAAAATCACCATAGCAACAGAAAATTCAGAAAGCAAAAGGATCCTCATATCAAATGGCCCAGCATTCTCCTAGTTGATGTCATTTTTTTTATTTTTTATTATATTTATTTTTTTTAAATGTATAGAATCAATTAGATACCTGATGATGCTGGTAATGTGTCCTGTAAAACAGCCTCATTATCCTCCACTTTGATAATCTGTATATCTGATGTGGTTGTCGTGGTGATTAAAAACTTCTCATCCTCAGTAAATGCCATCTGATGGGCTGGTGAGACATGGGAGACAACTCTAACTTTTTTCAATGAAACCTTTGGAGTTATATCTTCCTTGCTATCCTGAAATATAGCATAAAGTATGTTTTTTAAATAAAATTTTAAGAAAACATTCTATCTGAAAACCCTATGTCATTATATTTAGCACTTAAAAGTTTTTTCTCTTGAAATGTTCATTGTCCTGATTTACAACCTTGGAATAATGCAGAGAAAAGATGCAATTAAAAACATTAAAATATAAATCTGCATTGAAATACCGTCTTTAAAAACAGCTGAAATAATGGTGAAAGATATTTCATAACTTTGACCCTTGATCTTGATCCAAATTTCTACATCATTTCAAGAATTCATTATAACTAAAACTCCATGTAATAACCTTTTCAAATAATCTTATAGCTTGATTTAGCAATTATGAAATTATTTATAAAATGCATGACCGATAGTTCAATAAAATTACAGATAATCATCAAACTACCTTAGGACCCTACAGAATCCAAATACTACATTAAAGTTGCATTAAGATTTTCAATTTTCTAAAAATGTACTATATATATTTCTAAAATACATAACTTCTAATCACGATCCATGAGAATCATTTTCTAAAATTTCATTCATATTAGTTGTAAATAAACGGAATCCTCTAACAGCTTGTCACATATTAAACAATGATTATTATTAGCTTGGAACATGCACACTTATGTAGAGACACAAATGAATCAGAGGAGAAATCTGACAAATTGCATGAATTGTCCATCATTAATATTCAATGTATTAACAATGATGTTATTTATCCCTTACAAAGTCACAAATGACAAATTCAATGAAATTCTGTGTTTAATTTTTCCTATTTCACCGTTTTGTAAGTTTTGTTTACATGATCCGGTTTTTTATAACGTAACCATGTTCTAAAATTAGATCCCCCAGGTCTACATCTTGTCGGGAAATTACTGCTATATCTATATCTATTGGAGGTTTTACCATTGAACCAAATGTAACATTGTTCATTAGGCACATCATTAAGTAAACTATAAAAACTTAATGCAGCTTTAAGTTCTGCCTTTCATCATGGGTTTAAGAGAATTTTAAGCAACTGTGACTCAGTGACCTAAACTGTTTTTACATGTATAATGATGAAGCAAAGAAATTTTAAAAGAAACCTACAACCATAACCAAAAAAAGTAAAATAAATTGATAAAATCAGCTTTTACCTGCATGATATCATCATGTCATTTTAAATCAAACATTAAAATCCATGGTGTCATTATAACTACACCATCTTTGCAATGTTTTCAACCGCTGTGCCTGCTTTAATTTGAAACATTCGAGACCAAAAAGGTTTCTGTGTCTTTATAAACTTACCATGGACAAGTTGTAGATCTTCAGTGATTCCTGATCAGAATATGACAGCCATTTACCGTCACGACTTATAGCACTACATATAATTTGTCCATTATTTGTTTTGGCTTTTAACTGTAACAGTTTGATTGGATTAGACCGAGAGGTAAAATTTCTCCATTTTTATCTGATTTGTGATTGGTATGTCCGAGTCGCCACACCTCCAGATAGTCAGGATAATGTAACATCACTAAACCACCACCTTTAGCCACCTGAACATATGATTTCTGAAACAGAAAGCAAGCAATATAATAATTAATTTAATGATGTTTTACAACCAAGTCAAGATTCCTTCACTTACCTCTAAGCAGTCAGTTCTGAGATGGAAGAGGAAACAAGAGTGTCAAAAAAATCAATGACCTTTCACCTTCACAGGTCATATCAACTTTCTGCAAAATCTTCATATTCAAGACATTTAAACACAACTATGTATTCCTGAAAGTCGGAAGCTGCATTCAATTTCCAAAAATCAAAAACTTATCAGAATGTTCTAATGATTTGTGTCCTCACTGTACCACAAAAAACCTTACATTGATGAAATACAAATCTTGAACTTTGAATACAAATCTTGCATCTACTTCATAAACTTTTTAAAAATCTTTTTCTTTCTTTCTTTCTTTCTTTCTGTCTTTCTTTCTTTCTTCCTTCCTTCATTTATTAATAGACGTCTTTACATATTTTACTGAAAACCTGAATGTAACTTACAATCTTGGGTTTGATCTGAAGGTTCCATACCATACATAAATATATAACTCAAGCTGTCTGAGAATATGATTTAAAATGTGCCTCAGTTACCATTAGAATAGAGAAGATGATGGAGTCTGATCATACAACTCCTAAGCCACAGACAGTAATTACCACTAAGCTATGTTTACTTCTACAGGTGTATATACTTACATGTGGAATAGCATGTAATTTCATCTGTCTGTATTTATGTTCAGATTCTTTATAAATATTAGCCTTAAGCACCGTATCTACCCCTGTCAAAAATAAAATGAAATATAGACACACAATATAGAGTAAACACCAAATTTCAACAAACTGGACATGGTTTACAATATTGTTTTGTGATGGTGTCGCTACAACACACAGGGTTAACAATATTGATCTGTGATGGTGTTGCTACAACAGACATTGATCACAACATGGTTTTGAGATGGTATTGCTACAACAGACATTGATCACAACATTGTTTTGTGATGGTATTGCTACAACAGACATTGATCACAACATTGTTTTGTGATGGTATTGCTACAACAGACATGGATCACAGTATTGTTTTGTGAAGGTATCCTAACAAACATTTAGGGTTCAAAACTTTTACTGAAGGTATTATTACCAACAGATGGGGTTCACAACATTCAAATACTTTCAGCTTGTCAAATTTACAAAATATGAAAATATGACAATTGTAATCTTTATTTGGAAAAAAACTGATAATGTCTTTGAGTTTGGTTTCCCACATGAAAAAACTTCAGATATAGAAAAATTCAAAGTAACCCTACCAAATAGGAAATTACTTTTTATGAAGTAGTAATTTTATGCTTACAAAATCATTGATAACGGCATAAATGAAAACAAACCTCCAGAGGCAAAGTCATCTCCAATCATGGCAAGTGCTCTGACATCATTAGTATGATGTTTGATTATTGTTGATCTAACCCACATCTTCCAATCACTCTCGGCTTTTGGTGCCAGGTAATCATATCTTACTGTTGCTGTGTCTACACCTGAACTCAATACACAATTTTCTTCCTGGCATAGAAAATATTACATCATGTATCAGAATAAAGTGGGAGTATATGTCATTATAACAGTAGGGGAAAGAAGTCAAGGTGAAGGTCAGTACAAATGCAGGTAAATGTTGGAATTTTTGTCAGCACAAGATCTGGTGAGGAGTGAAGCCAGGATTTACATATGGACAAGAATTGGGGAAAAAGTGGGGGTATGACAGCAAAGAGTGGGGGAAGAGATTCTGTCAGCAAACGAATGGGAAGGGGGGGGGGGGGTTGAAAAGGTGGCTTATGTCAGCACAAAAGTGAGTTTGAAGAATTTTGACAAGTGGGGAGTTTATGTTAGCAGAAAACAGAAGAACTGAAACTGAAGTAGCAATAAGCACAAACATGAGAAGTGAAGCAAATGTTTGTGCAAGCTCAAGAACAGGGAAAGGAAGGAGGGTTGTGTCAGCACAAGGGTGTCAATATTTGCTTATATGTTATAAGTAACCTCTGACATGGATCTCCATGCATTGAAATCATGACAATGTTAACAGAAACCCAGAAATATTAATTTTTCTGTATACCATCCTTTGACCTGGAGCTGTATGCACTGCACTCTGTATATCTCTGCATGGTAAACATCTGTAGTAAGTTTCATTTGTTCTATTTAAGAGTAATGGAGTGGGCAATAAAAATAAAATGAATACATAAACATGTAAGGTGCTGTAAGATAAAATTTCTATTTACACTGGTACATAAAAAGAAAAATAACATGAAATATTTATACTACAGTAATATATAACATTTATATAATATATATATATATATATATAGAGAGAGAGAGAGAGAGAGAGAGAGAGAGAGAGAGAGAGAGAGAGAGAGAGAGAGAGAGAGATATTACTTACATCATTTACACATAAACAAAGTATATCTCCAACATGACTTTGAAAGCTCTAGATAAAAAAGAAAAGATTATAAATAATTTATCAAAAATGAAATATATATGATATTTCAACTATGCCTCAAAACTCTTTACTTTATAGGCCAGTTGGTTTAAAGTGAAGAATTACTATAGTTTCAATAAAATTTGAGGGGTCAAAATCTTTAAAGGATGTTGCGAAAATGAACCCATTTGTGACCTCAGTACCACAACAAATTTGATGACAAAAAAGTTTTAGAGAAAAATATTTTCAAAAAAATCATGACCTAGACCTTTGACCATAGAACATTTTTCTGCATGTTGTCATAGTTACAATAAACATTCATGAAAATTTGATAAAAATTCTTCAAACCTATCAAGTGTTACTTTACAAACAGTCAGGTAATACATCAAAATAATGTTTGTTAATTGTTTAATTAAACTTTTTTTTAGAACATCAACAAACATAAATGACAAGAGGATCTGTAGTTGTACTATATGGTCACTGTGGCCTAGCAATAACAGGGTGAAACTTATAATGTTCAAAAAAAATGTGTTCATCAGAGAAGTAACGCAAGTTCTCACTGTCAATCATGTCTCAAAGCCAGAGAATACGTCATAATTACCTTGATTAAAGTTCCGTGTTTTCCGTTCCAGAATGACATTTTTCCTCTGGAATCTCCACTTACTATTGTCATATCACTGGGAAATAAATACAAAATATGGATTTAAATAAAGCTGTTAATCAGGACATTTGTTGGTAATTTTATTTTCATGTCAATCTGTGAGAGCCACAAGATAAATAACAGTACAATAATACATGTACATGTATATAAAGACCACCAATGGGACCTCAGGAATATGTTTTAAAGCTGCATTAAGGTTTCTCAGGAAAAAATTAAAACTATGCTGATTTACTTAATGATATTCCTAATGAACAATGTTACATTTGCTTCAATAAAAACTCGAATAAATATAGAAATAATGGTAATTTCCTTGCAATATGTAGCGATTTCGTTTCTTTACATCTAATAGAAATGAAATTTTAGAAAATGAATCTTAGGGATTGTGATTAAAAGTTTTCTATTAAAAAAAATATTTTTAGAAAATAAAAAAAATTCACAATATTGAAAAAACTTAATGCATCTTTAACATGTACAGACACTGGTCTTTATACAGAGACACCTGGATGGAATATAAAGCAAGGAGACCTTTTAAAATTTGTCCTGATGGATAGGTGGTCTTTCTACACAGGTAAAAATATTGAAGGTTTTTCATCTATATGAAAGTTCAATTAAATTAGAAGAACCACTGTCAAAATGAAACCATAACCAACTCTTTCAAGAATGCATGCAAAAAAATTAACCCCCCTCTATTGACAAAATATTCATGTATGTTTTACTTAAAAAAACTTCTAGTTAGAAACAATCTTACCTTGTTACAGCTAAACACCATACAATTGTCTCTTTGTTATTTTCTTGACGGCCAAGTGTTAGGCGCTGTAAGGCATGACCAGAGCTGACACTCCATAATCGTATGGAATCTACGCCGCCTGTAACTATGACATCATCAGCTGCATGCCATGCTATACATAATATTCTGCCTACAAAAATAAAAACTGATATCATCAAAACAATTTATCTTAATACCAAAAAAAAAAAAAAAAAAAAAAAAAAAAATCCATGGAATTATGTCTTTCAAAGACCTAATGTCATTTGAGTTTAAACTTACTTATGATTCTATAAATGAATTTAAAGAACCAGTTCCACTGGTTTTGCCAGCTGAGCTTAATTGCAGTAAAGTAGCCATTGTCAAGGTCATTCTGAAATATTCTGATGAAAAAATGGCCTTTAAATGTTACTAAGTTTTTTTTATGGTAAGAGTTTCAGGAATTCCAGAGTAGTGACCTAATTTTTGTCTACAAATAAATAAACAAAAGCCCAGAAAATTTTGAAAGAATATTTAAAACGAATCCCAAAAGCATCTTGTCAAAATCACAGTGGCTCTCACAGTCTAGATTGAAATCCCAATTAGGCAGATTCTAGAGTCAGAAAGTTTGTCTGTTTGATTACAGAATGTTGGTGGCTTTCTTTTTATATAACTGAAATAAGTAATAGTCTGTATCAAATAACACAACTAAGACAACTTTTGTTGAGTTATAGTCTGTATCCAAAAACAGAAAATACACCGGAGACGTGTTCAAGATACTGGTTGCTTTCCACTGCACTCGCAAAAACAATTTTTATGTCTATTGAACAGATGCAAGTACTCACATTGAAAGTAAGTCATCATAATTATCCAGATGTTTTAAAAATAACCTCCCTTAGATTTAGACACCGACACTCGACTGGAGAAAAAATGTCAAAATATAAATTAAATCGGGCAACTCTACATAAGTTTTAACTAATACTAACATTCAAATGCCTTCTAGAAAGAAACCATACCCTTGGACTGAAATATAAATTGAAATGCATGTTGCTTTCAGAATTTATATAAACCATTTCTCATAAACATTGTCCAAAGATGCCATCTTGAATCTTAGGCAAACAACCTTAGGATATTGATAGTGGTCGCTCGTGTGCGCTCACGCCAACATGCATTCTCGAACAGCTTGAAGTCAATGCGCAAGTGTACATAGTCTATCTTGAACAAGCTTCAACTTGTCTTTCAAATGAAAAATAGTCTGTATCAAATAACACAACTTTACCTTCTTGTCTATCAAAAGACTTCAAATACTGCAACGAGTTATAGTCTGTATCAAATAACACAACACAACCATCTTCGGTACCAGCCTGTGATAAGAAGAGAAAAATTTTCATATTAATCATTTAAATTGTGGCTTAATTATTACATATAATTAATTGATTTGTTAGATATTTGCAATTAATGTACAAGATAAAGATTTGATATCAGCCAAAAATAAAACTTAACATATATGGAATGACGCTAATACTGTATCCTCATTAAAATTACCTTTTTTTTTTAAACTTTTAAGGTGGAGACTCAACCTGGTCAACTTATTAGCTGCTGGGGTAATTTTCTAAATAATGAATTTCTATAGTGATGAATCTTGAGATATTAACAACATTTAGAGGCCTACAGTGGCAAATTCAAAAGCCTGCTTGTTAAAATGATGACTTTCTCACTGTACATTACAGACAAACAATCCAATGGATAGACTGTAGGGTATGTGTATGTATAAGGTCATTGTACCAATCAGATATAATTATAATGACAGCTCTCATATTGTGCATATAAAAACCATTACAATGAGATCAGCTCTCATATTGTATATATAAAAACCATTACAATGAGAATGGCTCTCATATTGTACATAAAAAAACATAACAATGAGATCAGCTCTCATATTGTATATATAAAAACCATTACAATGAGAATGGCTCTCATATTGTATATATAAAATCATTACAATGAGAATGGCTCTCATATTGTACATAAAAAAACATTACAATGAGATCAGCTCTCATATTGTATATATAAAAACCATTACAATGAGAATGGCTCTCATATTGTATATATAAAAACCATTTCAATGAGAATGGCTCTCATATTGTACATAAAAAAACATTACAATGAGATCAGCTCTCATATTGTATATATAAAAAACATTTCAATGAGAATGGCTCTCATATTGTATATATAAAACCATTACAATGAGAATGGCTCTCATATTGTACATAAAAAAACATTACAATGAGATCAGCTCTCATATTGTATATATAAAAACCATTACAATGAGAATGGCTCTCATATTGTATATATAAAAACCATTACAATGAGAATGGCTCTCATATTGTATATATAAAAACCATTACAATGAGAATGGCTCTCATATTGTATAAAAAAAAACCATTACAATGAGAATGGCTCTCATACTGTACATAAAAAACATTACAATGAGAATAGCCCTCATATTGTATACATAAAAACCATTACAATGAGATCAGCTCTCATATTGTACATACACATGTATAAAACCAATCAGCCACTTTGTGCTCAAATTTTAATATTTCTTTTTAAAAAAAAATCTCCTTTTTATTTCAGAAGATAGTATATGCAACTTAGGAGAGTTTGGAGTCATATAGACAATTTCAAATGAGCTATAGAATGCATGACCTTTAACCTTACAGAGTCATGTAAACAACTTTAAATGAGCTATAGAATGTATGACCTTTAACCTTACAGAGTCATGTAAACAACTTTAAATGAGCTATAGAATGTCTGACCTTTAACCTTATAGTCATGTTGACTTTTTACAATGAGCTATAGAATGTCTGACCTTTAACCTTATTGAGTCATATAGACAATTTCAAATGAGCTATAGAATGTATGACCTTTAACCTTACAGAGTCATGTAAACAACTTTGAATGAGCTATAGAATGTCTGACCTTCAACCTTATGGAGTCATGTGGACTATTTCAAATAAGCTATAAAATATATGACCTTTAACCTTATGGAGTCATGTCGAATATTTCAAATGAGCTATAGAATGTCTGACCTTTAACCTTGTGGAGTCATGTCGACTATTTCAAATGAGCTGTAGAATGTCTGACCTTTAACCTTAGGTTTATGAATGGTTAAGTAGCTATATTGCCAGCTTTCGTGTCAGCTCAGTGTCTTTTACTGTCTAGGTATAAATTTCGTCTCAATTTACTTTTTTATTATCATTTTATTACTTACTGCAAGATATCTGTTTGTGGAATCCGTCGTTAAACACCAAACTGGTCCTGCATTTGAAGAGACAAAAATCTGGAAAATATACACAACACTCGTCATTTTACAATACAGCTACACACACTTCAAAGACTTTATTGTAAACCTGTACCTCACATTTCATACAAGAACTAATTTCTTGATAAAAACTAATGAACTTACCGGTAATTTAAATAAAAGATGAAAACCTTTTGAAAATTTTCAAATCTTGAATTTTTACCAAAACCTAACGTTTTATTGTTAGTGTTATCTGCATTTGGCAATACAAACTATAGACATACAGCAGCAGACCAATACTGACAGATGTACTTTACACAAAAGTGGTCATTTTTGCTTATTAAAAATTTACTGCAGTCTACATACTGTTAACCTGGATTATTATTGGGTAGTGATAATTTTATTTATTTATTTATTTATTATTATTATTTGTGCACCAGGTGGTTGGTTGATGCATTAAAATAAAAAAAAAAAGAAAAGAAAATAAAAATAAAAGTAAAATTTGTTTTCTTTCTTTCTTTTTTTTTTTTTTTTGTTTTTTGTTTGTTTGTTTTATTTTTGTTTGTTTGTTTGTTTTTTTGTTTGTTTGTTTTGTTTTGTTCTTTTCTTTTCTTTTTATTTGTTTTGTTTACTGTATTAACAGTATATATTGTTTATAGACCACAATTAAAAGACAAAAAGAAACTTATTTTCGGTTGTTAAACAATAAATTAAGTAATAAGTATAGGTTGTATTGAAGAAAAAAAATTCATTTTTTACTTATTTGTTATTATATCCCTGTTTATGACAAAAACTTATGGATCAGTGCAATATTTCACATCAAGGCACCTAGAAACTTGATCTGAATATAAAACAAGTCATTTCTTACCCAAGACAAATGACCAGATTTATACATTAAGCTGTACAACTCTGTCAATTTAAACTACATGTATCTTGTAAATAAAAAATAGTTGTTATGTAGTTTAAGTGAATGACAGGTTCTCTATTATGTTATTATAGTTATATACTTGTAAATGTATATGCAATTGTCATTATAATAAACAAAGTACATGTACTTACTTACTGTTAAAGAATTCTGATGGGAGTTTTGGAACTAAATTTAATCGACACGGACACAAACAGTATGTTTAAATCCCCCAAAATGTATATATACACAATTTTAAATGGTTCACAGAAGGACTTGCGTTACATACCTTAGGACATAGCCTAAGTAAATCATGTTCCACGACATTACCATCGAGACCTGCACTAAATAATCTATTATTCTGCCAACAAACTGCTTCAACTGACTCTACTCCTCTTATAACCTGTAAAACGTGGAAAAATACAATTACAGTGGAACACCAAGTAAATGAAAAATCTGTCTAAACTCCAATGTTTGTAGGAAATATCTTCAATAAATTTGGTCAATTAAACCAGAGGACAGTAGGTCCAATCACTCACTTCTCAGTTAAATAAAATGATTTCAAAAATTAATACGACCTGACCTATTGCTTGCAAATTTTGAATAAGTAAGAAGATGCTGTTTATACTTTCCTTATTGAAAGCCTCGTGTGGGGCCTTGGTAGCCGAGTGGTCTAAAGTGTGCGCTTACAGATCACAGTGCCTCTCACCGTCTGGGTTCGAATCCCACCGGGACAGATCCTAGTGTGAGAAAGTTTGTCAGTTTGCTTGCCGAAGGTCGGTGGTTTTCTCTAGACACTCCGGTTTCCTTCACCATCCCAGAACTGACTGCCTCAAAATAAGTGAAAGAATCTTGACTTGGGCGTAAAACACCATTACTCCACTCCACTCCACTCCACTCCAATTTTTGTGAAACATTAATTTACTAAATGTCCCAAAGTTGCTTAATCGGAAACATCTTTAGTCTTGTATGCTTATCAGAGAAGAATTATTTTAGTAAATTCAATATTTCCCACTAAGATCCCAAACATGCAGATACTCAGGCCTACCAGCTGGATTAAAATAAATAGTAAAAACTAAATCTTCTAAAATAAATAGACCTTATTTAAAAAAAAAAAAAAAGAAAGAAAGAAAAGAAAATCCAGTATGCAGTTACTTTTTCCTGAAACCATTTGTCTTTAACACTCCAAATTTCTATTGAGCCATCAGATCTGTAAGAATTAAGAAAAATTAATCAAGATCATCAAAAATTACCTGCCTTCCCTAATTCTTATTTGGAAAAAATTATTTTTCTTGATCTTTGAAAATTTCCATTTTCTCTTTCTAAGAGATTTAATTTATACAGAATCAGAACAGATGATATTGATATTAAATCACCTAAAAATCAAAAACACTATTGGGATGCCAATATTACAAATTTGAATTGCACCCACTTAGTTATACTTCTCACTCAACTTCATTTAAAATTTGAAAATAAGTAAAATTAGGTGTAAAATAACACATGTGTCACATTTTATGTTTTGCCAAATGACAGTCACATGGGCTGTTTGCCAGATGAGCTAAAAATATGTCAAACATGAATATAATTATCCCCATTCATAAAAAACCACTCATCTGGAAATTGTTTGGCATGAATATCAATAACACAATAAATGACATCACAGTAAATATGTCTATGTCAATGTTACTGTTAAGGGTGCTTTGATGATGTCACAAATTTAAGTCATTTTATGTTTGTGATTGATACAGAAGAAAACTTTTAATTTCATGTGCATCACATTTCACATGTCCACCCCTAAGCATCTTTTCAGGAATATGTAGATTTGCGACCACAAATATTATTAATCCATGTGAATATTAAAATTTGTGAAAAGGAAATTATCTCCCTTTCCTAAGAAGTCTTGCTCTTTATGTGCTGACTGTAATCATGTTTTTTTTTTTTGTTCTTTTTACTTTTTGATATGAATCAAATACTAGTACAATAAATATGAAATGTTTCAGAATTTCTTAAGACTTCTTAATTTTATGTATTTAGTTACTGGTTGTAATATAATGGCTATTGCATATAATACCCCATGTTATATATAACTTCTAGGGTCAAAGTCATTACCAGCATGTTTTAAAACTGGCTTTTTGATTTTTGAGATTTTTGGAATATTGGTGTCACATAGGAGTTCATGACCAAGAGTCCTTGCGAAATTATGTGCTTCATAAATTTTGCGATAAAAAAGTAATTTACATTAGTTTGGAAAAAATGTTATCCTTATCATTTGCCAACTATCAGCAGCTATTTTTTATAAGATAAACTGATGTCAGACCAACCACCTTACCTGGATAATGCTAATTTCTGTGACTTTTTCTCATAACACATACAATGGATAGCTTTTGGCAGGTAGTCAAAAAATCTGATATGATGAACTCTAAATTCCCCCATGGTTAAATCATCAAAATGTCATGTCATGTTAAACTACCTACAATAAGAGTTATGCAAATCAAATCTGGTATTTGTAACACAACAGATAAAAAAAATAATAAGAGAAATGACAAGATAAAAGTATGAAAATACAGGAGAAATGCAGTGGGGTGTTTAATCCCCAGGCAAAAATCTTATTCACTTACACTGAGGACAGTCAATTCTGGGATGGTGAAGGAAACCAGAGTGCCTGGGAAAAAACAATGACTTTTGTAGATAAAGTGACAAACTTTCTCATACAAGGATCCGCTCCTAGTGGTTTGGAACCTAGGTGATGAGAAGCACTGTGTTCTGTAAGGACATGTTTTACACCACTAAGCCACTGAAAATACAGGAGGCTTGGTCTCGAGGGGCGAGTTCATCAGACAACATGAACAAACATGATCAACAGAACAATGATCAGGTCTGAACAGTGAACTACAATATTTTAAAAATGAAGTTCTACAGGGTAAGGAGGATCCCTGATTGCGGGTAGGGGTAATTAACGTCGTACGTAATGCAATATAAAGCTTTATTAATATTATTACACCTATCGTCGATTACTGCTCCATCTGACTATATTCAAACTTACTCCATGCAATATACTGTGCAACTTATAATAATGATATAAAACGTGTCAGTTTTCGTAAATGCTTATGGATAACTTAAGGTCCAGATATCAATTTATAAACGGGGGGGGGGGGGGTACTGACACGTGAATAATGTTCAATAAAATTATAAATAAATAGATTTACCGGTTTTTTAAACATGTCGAAATATTTCACCAAAATCACCAGAAAATCAAGATATGTTCAATATTCTCTAAAATCGTGATATTATTTTTGAGAACTAGCAGAAGGTTAGTTCCATTCTGTTTTGTTCAAAACATGTGTGATTATGGGGGCTGCCATGTTTTTAAGCCTACTTGT
Source organism: Tegillarca granosa (assembly GCA_029721355.1). Classification (NCBI taxonomy): domain Eukaryota; kingdom Metazoa; phylum Mollusca; class Bivalvia; order Arcoida; family Arcidae; genus Tegillarca; species Tegillarca granosa. The sequence continues at coordinate 32,813,807 of CM056603.1, forward strand.
TTTTATTGTAATTCCCTCCAGATATATAGGCTACCCCCTTTGTCAAAACTTACATTCACAATTGAATTACTGCAACTCCGTTTTCAATGAGTGTATCCACATATCTCACTGTAAAACAAATATTTTCATTGCCACAGCTTTATAATAAGGTGATCTAAAATATAATGTCAGCCTTTGATCAAAACCATCTTCGTAAGATTATTAACAGCGACATTAAAAACGGACGTTTCAAATGTCACTGGTGCGGAAAAAGTCTGCATATTCCGTCAATTTTTTCATTTTCACTTCAAACAAAAATTTTTTCATGTTCAATAACTCAACTCAAAAAAAAAATAAAATTAGATCTCAGGTTTGTTATAAATATTTTCAGTCTGTGCTTTTTTGGATATAATTGTGTTAGTTTGGTTTTATTAAACAAATGGATAAGTAACAGACTTTGTTTTTTCGGTTTATTAATATCATTTTTATCATCATCATCATCATCACCGTCATATCATCATCATTATTGGTGGACCGGTAATGATGTTGTTACAAATCTAATTGTGTTCAAACGCGACAAAATTTTTGATTTAGGATGAAAACGGGTCCATTTTCTAACAATGGTTGATTTCCGTCTGATAAATTGTAATACTTTTAATGTTGTATTCCGTTCACATGTAATCTGCTACTATTTTTTTTTTAAAAAGTAGATGTCTTGCTTTTGAATACATTAATCTATTTTCTGTAAGGTTTGTCATTTGTTCGTTAATCAAACAGAAAATGCAAATAAGATGCAAGTTTAAAATATTCTTTCAAAATTTTTACCTTGAAACCACTTGAAAAAACACTTTGTTTTTTTACTAGACATATCTTTTTTTGCATAAAAGCTATCTCTAGTCGCGAGAAGCTGAAAAATTGCAGATGCGACGTTAAACAACATCACAACAAACTAACAAACTTAATAAAACACGTATACAATGTATGTATTGATGGAAAGCTTCAGTCTTTTGGTATACAGAGAGTATATGTCTAGTCTTTTAATATATACACATGTTAAATTTTTGTAACTTTTTTTCATTGGCTCGTTGAAAGCAAAATAAGCAATTTAAAATGCTAAACTTAGACGAATCTTTTAAACTCTACGTCTTTGCAGTTTAGCCAAAATGAAACCTTTTGTGTAGAAGCCCTTTTGTGTGGTGGGCTTGAGTGTGTAACTCCGTAAGACGTTCCAGATTGCTGCAAATTGTTTAAAACAGGAAAATACTTATTTATGAATGAATTTATTTTAAATTTGATAAACAGAAACCCGATGTCTAGCCAGTCAAGGTGAATATGGGTCATGAGCAGGGCTCCACAAACGCCGGTAAGGTCAATCGTCGGTTAGCTAAGGGTACATCAACCCACCCAACGAAAGGCAAAAGGTACCCCCCCCCCCCCCACACACACACACACACATGCCCCGCAACAATTTTGTTTTTAATAACACACATCAGATAGGTAAATTAGAAATAAACATTAAATTTTTATTTGAAAATATGGTGTTAACGTATTGCTTTTTATCTTTCCTGAACTGTCCAATCATTGTCAATGCAACAAGTGAGAAAACGTCAATAAACTGAATTCTGTTTGGTACATCGGGATATCTGTTGTTTTAATTATAAATTATAAGTCGATGTGTGACAATGTCGCATATATAGATAAATGTTCATAAATACCGAATATTAATATCTTGCAAAAATCCCATCACTAGTTACTTAAAATAGATCGACATATAACAGATACAAAAACTACGTGTAATGCCGTGATCATGTTGGTAACCCGAAAAACGGTCGTTATCAATCTAGTCAGCTCATGTATATAAAATCCTAGGGGAGGTTATTAACTATCTATAAACTGAATCGATCAGGCACGTGTATGTGTTTGTATACTCTAGTAGAAACGATGTGAACAGGTGAAGCCACTGGTAATCAACTGACTTGTAAGGTATTAAGTAATTACCTGTGAATAGGGAAGTTCAGTGAATCGTGACACTGTCCTGAGTAATTTTATTTGTTAACAAGCCGGCATTATAAAATTTTTAATCAGATTTTGTCTTACTGTTACGGGGAAAAAGCCGATTCGGATATTTTTCAATCGGCTTTTTTTAAGTTTGAATCGGCGTTTTTTGCCAAAATTCGGCGTTTGTGAAGGCCTGGTCATGAGTGGAATATGAAATAAGATGCTAAATTAAGTAGATTCTTTAAAAGGTTTCTTTGAAATCGCTTAACCAAACGAAACTTATTATATATAGTGTTTAGTCAATTTTTATATATTTTTTTCTGGAAAAAATAACGTACGTATCTGATAAGTATTTGAAAATGCATTTTGAACGAATGTCACGGGGGTTCAGTTTTTGAAAGACTTTTTTGTACCCTCCATTAAAATCTATTTTTCATTTGAAATGGCCTTAAAGATGACGAAATCAATCAATTTGGACCATTTCTGTGTTACACCGAATTTAATGGTTGAAGTGGTGATACCAAAAAATGTTATATTTTCTGAAATGACACTCAAAATGCGGGCAAGTTGAAAGGTCAAGACCATATACGTATATTGAAAATAAACAAAATGACATTAAAATAAACTTTCTTTTTATAAATGACATTAATTAATTTTTAAGTTTGCATGCAAGCACTGAAAGGCGTTAAACTGTAAAGTTTTGAAACATTTTCCAATCTCAAGACCTTATCGGAACCAGATGCGATTTCTTCAAGAACAGATCGGCTGAAATTTCCAACTCCAACAACAAACGAATGAATCTTCGAGTTCACCAGTTCCAAAGCCGAAGCAGAAGTAGTTTTGGATGAAATTCCATCCGTAAACATTATAAGAATATTTTGAACATTTCGTCTATCTCCGTGCTTTTCCGTGAAAGACGAATGCACAGTAAAATTGATCGCAGCTCCTGTATGCGTGACGCCAATATTCGCATATGTGATATTTGAAATCGCTTCCAGGAGAATGTCCTTATTTTCGTACTTATTCATAGAAAAGTTCGACCTTATAATATCAGAATATGTCGTAACGCCCAGTAGAACGTTGCCATTACCAATTACTAAATTATTGGTAAAGTTATAAATAAAGTTCTTTATTTTTCTAAAATTTGAGATTCCAATGCTAGGTGACGCATCCACTAAAACTTGTATATCAGCCTTTAAGTTGGCGCAATCTGAAAAGAAAAAAAATATATATATATATATCAATTAATTATTATTATTATTTTTATTATTATTTTTTTTAATTCTGAAAATAAGGGAAATCAGAAAGTGTCAGTGGAGAACATTTAAGGTGACTTTTTTATTACTTTGGTGCAACATCTGACAATATGAACGTTTGGCATCACAAGTACACTTTAGAAAAAAATTATGTGACATAAAATTTGTTTTAAACTTGACACAAATAGTTAAAGACGGTTTAAAAAACACATAAAATTTGAAGAATAATAATTAAATATTAAAACAACCATTATTGTGTCGTGTCCTTTGTTATATTGACCGTTGCCAAGCGTGCTTTTCAATTGCGTTCTTTCTGCTGCTCCAAGAATGGGAGTGTTAGAGAATAATAACAGAGAATTTCTTCAGAATATTCAATATTTTGGGTCAGAAATTTTACCAATTTTGAGTAGTTAAAACAAAAACATATCTTGTACATAAACACAAACTTGTTCATAGATTAATCCTTAAAGACCAATAGAAAAAAATTAAAAATTAAAAAAAAAAAATTAAATAAGATTAAATAAAATTAAATTAAACAAAATAAAATAAAATAAAATAAATATATATTTTAAAAAAATAATGATTTTTTCCGTACTCACTTATAACTGTTGTAGAATTGGATGTTTGTCCTGAAACGAAATAAGAGACAGTGTTAACTGAGAGAAAATTATGAATCTGATCATAATAATTCCAGGTTATGTAACCGCCTATGACTAGAAAAGTCGCGTATTCTGCATGGTCTGACATTTAAAAAAATATATATATTATTCGTTTCCATTAATGTGGTCCAATTATTGATTGATAACGTAATTCTTCAAAGACGCCTTTTTTGTATACTTTCTTTAATTGCAACAAAAATCTGTTAAAACTAATTTCTGCTATATCAATTTATCCTAGCAAGGTTTTTTTTTTTTAAAAAAAAAAAAAAAAAAAAAAAAAAACCAAAAGTTCAAAAACAACGAAGAGAATACGCGAACAAAAGTTAAAGAAATAAAGAATTCGAAGGAAAGAAGATAAATAAAAATATAAAGAACTGTTGGATTTGAAAATGGTACAAGTTCGATATAGTTAATACTAGTATATAGTTTGTCTTGTTTCGACTTCTCTAACAAGACTTTACAATCAAAAGGTCGTATTGTCGTATTTTTGTTTCCCATGTTGTCATAAAGACAGATCTAGAAAAAAAATCCGTCACCTCTATACTGTCAAATAGGCATACAGCATAACAAACCAGAAATATTGAAGTCCCTTCTTACCACAAAAACCACAGTATTTTCGACAATTTTCCATAGCCCAATGTTCATAGTTGCCACTGCAGGCATATGTCACCGAGCCATAATCCTTGCAATCGGGTAGCTTGTCTTCACACATCATGTGCTTAGTAGGGGCCATAAACGAAGTCGGCGTAACCATAGCATCTTAATGAATACAAATACTTAGAATTAGGCTACATTCCCTTTAAGAAATAAATTATAAAAAGAAATAAAAGTAAAAATTAAAATACAGAAAGAGAGAGAGAGAAAGAAAAAAGAAAGACTTGTTCAATTAGCTAGAACGATTTTATAACAAGAATTCCACAGAATTAAATGTCTCGCCTGGTTGATATGGACTTTAACATAAACTTTCACATTTTGACACGCCGCCGCCGACACCGGACAAATAAAACCTAGGTTTCGCCTTATGGCGTTGTCAGACTCGACAAAAACTCAATCTGTCGCCTATATCATTTGCATTTTAGGATTTATATACAATAAAGTAATAAAACATTTGCGCATGGTAACTTAAATGAAGTATTCAGAATTGCACATGGCAACTCATGTACGTGATTTAAAGACAACCAAGTCGTCATGCACCAAAGTGATCTCCGGAAACTGTGCCATGTGCAAGTTTTTGAATAATTTAAATACAAATTAAAAAATTTGTACACAAGAATAAAAACAAATATATTTTTGCATTTGTGATTTGCCTTTCAATTCTAAATGTTTAAAAAAGCACTTAGTATTTACAAATCGTTCTTGTTTTAAATCATTCAAGATATTTGTTTGACCCGTTTATAAATTCGGTGTAACAAACTGATATTTCATTTATTTATTTATTTATTTTTAGTGAAAAACTGCGCTAAAACGGAATTAAGCTAGCAAGGTTATGTATTACTATGTTATGTGTATTTCCCCCCCCCCCCCCCCCAAAAAAAAAAAAAAAAAAAAAAAAAAAAAAAAAAAAAAAAAAAAAATTACTCAAAATTAATTTTTATGTACAGACTTAAGAATATTTCTTTTGGTAAAGGTTCTAATTAATGAACATGACAATGATTATGTTTAGTACGTGCAAAATGTGTAGTGCACTTCAGGGTGTATCGAATACCTCTGTAAAACGGTAATATATTTAAGAACTGGGATTAGAATTGTAATCAATGTAAATTATAAAGGTATCTCCCGAACCAACATCAAGATCAAATGGGGAATATTTTTCTGTTAAAATGATTTTATTACTGGAACAGAATATCAACCTCAGACAGACATTTCAGACAGTCGTTTTCTTTTACGAAAAACAATATTGAGGACGCACCAGTAAAAATCCTTCAAAGCAATAAAATGTTCAATTAAAAAATAATTAAATCAATTGAAAAGTAATTTTAATTTTAATCCTTGTTTAACTGTGACAGCAGTTTTCACTGTGTTCAATCTTTAATGCCGAACCTCGATAACATGTTGTTTAAAAAAACAAATTGCGATGTGCAAAGTAAAATGGGTTAGACTATTTGGTTCATTCCCACTTGGCCAACATTTTAAAATTTTGTACCTATAGATAAGGTTTTAAATGTTGGCTAAGTGAGAATTGATGTCAGTTGTAGGATTAAGCAAAACAATAGGTTTTAATTACAGGTGAGGGTATAGTCTGTTTCTAGAAAATATGAAAATATTGATGCTTAATATTCTTAAGAGGTACACGTATCACGTTATAATTTCACATGTTAAACATCAGGATAAAATTCACCTTAAAATAAGAATTTGACTTTGTGCACATCAAGATGATATTTACAAGAAAAATAGTTTACAATGCAATCTCAGAATTGACCCCCTTAATATAAATAAAAGAATCTTGTCTGTGTTATAAAACACAATTAATCCACTCTCTATAGTGCAACCATTTACTTTAAAATATAACTTATTTATTTATTAATCATTTTATTATTTTTACCTATTTTCGAAAATAAAATGACTGAATGAATTAAAAAATAATATTAAAAAGGGAAAAAAGTTATTACATTGTATTTTAATCTCAAATGATATTGGCATTATGGTTCAGTATAGTACTATTATGTCATTTTGAATTCCATGTTTTATCAAGGAAGTTTGTATGTTAAAATCTCTTTGAGCTCTAAATTTTTAACACTGGTTAAAGTTAATTGGCCATTTTGATTTATCTACGGATTAAACAGATGAGCTATTTGAGTTGATTTTCTACTGCTTTAGAAATTTATGAAGATTTACTTAGCATGTTAAAAAGTTAAAATGTGGTCTTAAAACTTCTTGTTTACAATATCAAATGATATGGATATTCAAAACTTCTGGTGATAATGGTCATTTACTGGATTTGAAAATAAATACCAATATTAATTTAATAGTCTGGTTATCTTTTGTTTGATTTGGAAGAAAACATTTGCCGAATGAATATAAATGCAAGAAACAGACTCAAAATATTGCTATTACCTTTCTCAAAATTAGGAGATTTGTTTAGTGGTGTGTTCTCGCACCATACCTGTGATATTTGTTACTTCTTAAAAATTCAGTTTTGAAAATAACTTTTCATATAAAGATTACAAAAGGTTTACTTTATGTGCAAAATGGGTGATTTTTTTTCTAAATGACAATTTTACAATACATTATTGCTTATACAATTCATTATCTAAAATTTGAATAAAAACAAGAATGTTTAGTCTTATTTTGCCTATTTTACCCTGAAGAATAAAAATTATTTTGAATAAAATTTATAATTAATATTACATTCCTTAAAATAATTTCACCATATTATCAAAGAAGTATCCTGGAAAAGACTATAACAAACCCCTTTCCAGGTGAGATCCTAATTGTTTATTTAACAATGTTGGCTAAAAGTGGGAATGAGAATTCATTAAAATGTTGGCTAAGTGGGAAGACACCGACTATGCATTGCAGTAACCAAGGTGTCGCGTGTCCAAAATTACAAAAAGACAATGCTAGGCTGTTAAAGGCATAACGCAAATGACACAGAAATTATAGTAACAGAACAAATTTTCATATCCAATCAATACCTTTACAATTAATCACGTGATTTAACGTTTTTACTCACGACAGAATCCACAATATTGAGCGCAGTTTATTTTCGCCCATTCTTCATACTGTCCAGAACAAGCATATACTTTATCTCCAAATTGCCTACAGTTGGACAGTTTATCCTTGCAAACACCTTGTGTAGTTGGCATAGGCAAAGCAGTTGTAGGCATAGCCAAACTTCCTGTTTAAACAAAATGGCCATCGATCAAGTGTTAAAATTATGGCTTTATAAAACATTATAGGAATTTTAAAGATAGCTAATAGAACTATTATGACCAGGCACCAATTGGTCAATTCATTTCAAATAAAATTCGTTATCGTACCATGTGAAACTTTCTGAAGTTCGTACGTAACAAATATTCCATTAGACCAGGCGACGTTTTCCCCTAAAACAATGTTATTCAGGGGGAATACTAACTTAAATGCTTTCCAAAACGTTCCTCACAAACGTTAAGGATAATTTATCAAGTAGGATTCTTGACAATTTCGTTACTAAAAGAATATGATATATGAGTCCAATATGAACAAATTTTATCTTCGTTTTCGTCATACAAAAATTGTGACGTCAGTTCACGCGGTTTTTAATCATGCTGATTGTTCTTGTGTTTAGGAATCGACAGTTCACTATAATCACTACAAAACTAACTCTATCAAAATTAAAAATAATTTATTATTATTATATTCTTGACAAGCGTCTCTTGTTTGGCTCATCTGTTGTTTGTATTTTGTGATTCTTAATCTTTTTTAAAAATGGATATCTATCAATTATTGATGATGATGATGATGATGATGATGATGATGATGATGACGACGATGATGATGGTGACGACGACGGTGATAATGATAACGACGACGACGAAGATGATTATGATGACGATGAGGTGGAGGGGTAGGAAAAGGTTAAAAAACTATGGATTGTCGTATTGATGACGATGATTGTTAAAATTATCGTTTATTCATACACACGGCAATACCCGCAGTATTTAGCACAATTTTCTTTTGCCCAGTCTTCAAATTGTCCTTTGCATGCATAAATAGGATTTCCGTAATTTGAACATTGGCTGATCTTATCTGCACATACGCTCGTGGTTGGCCCATGGGTTGTTGGAATATGAACTGAAACTATAAATACTTTATGACAATAAAATTGATTTATCTAACTAAAACAATTATATACAAAACTTGTTATTTCATTACCAAGACTGAAAATTCTGTTAAAAATGAAATTATTTTTATAATCAAAAATGGTTTACATCTTATAAATGCGCTTGCCAAAATCAACGAAACCAAGAACACCATGCATTAAAATCAAGTTTATTCACGATGTTGTAAGTTCTGCGAAAGCAACGAACACCCGGACTGTTCGGAGAAAACCATCGATCTCCGAAAGGCAAAACAATTACACAGTGTTTATATGATGGTCACATAACATGCATGTTTTTTTTTTGTTGTTTTTAAAATATTATTGTGAATACATACCACAAAATCCACAGTACTGATTACAATGATTTCTCGCCCAGGCTTCATACTCTCCATGACATGCATAATCACGTGATCCATAATCGGCACAATTACCAATCTTGTTTCTGCAGACTACAGCTGTTGTCGGAAAGTTTGCCTGAAGGGTAGTGGTAGGACCATGTGTCGTTGGTAATTGTGGTTGAGTTACGCGTGTTGTCATAGAAACGTGTGTAGTTTTTACAGGAGTGTGGCTGTAAGTGTAGTGTCGCTTTGTTGTTGACGGCATTGCTCAATAAATAGATAGATAGATAGATAAATGCATAAATAAAATTGTTGTGAACCAATCATACAAGGCTACTGAAACTCAATCTGCGCCAACTGTGGTGTATGACAGGTTTCTAAAATGTATTTGGAATTTTTCTATTTAATTCTTTATTTATACATGTATATTTATTTGCATGTACTTTCGCTTTTTACTTTTTAAACAAAATAAAAATTATAATATATCAAAAATGATCAATTGGGTGTGCAAATTTTTTTTTTTTTTTTTTTTTTTTTTTTTTTTTTTTTTTTTTTTTTTTAAATAATAAAATAGATTTTAAAAAGTATACATCCATATTATTATTTGAAGTGAAACATTCATATCAATTTTTTCAATGATGAAATGAAAAAAATCCGAGTTTTCCCACCTAACCAGAGAACAAAGAATCTGATTGACAGGGATAAAAATACTTAAAATGAGTTAGTAGTAGTTAACAATCTCTCTCTCTCTCTCTCTCTCTCTCTCTCTCTCTCTCTCTCTCTTATTTCAAAAACTTAAAATCTGCACTTACTATTTGGTACTGTTATCCATGTTGATGTAAAGTCACCTTAATAGAAATATCACGTGATAATGTTGAATTTAATCTGGAATGCATGTACATGACAACAACCCAAAGAATCCAATATATCACACAACAAGTTCTCGGAATAAGGAAGCAAAGCACTTGAAAAAGTACAAGATCATAAAATCTTCCGACTTTTGATGAGCACTTAATATACAAACTCATCCATTCTTGTGTTTGATAATAGCTGTGCAGTAACTTTACCAGGGTCTTTGAAAGCCGAGTGAAATAAGCCCGCGCTTAGGAATCAATGCCCCCCTCATTGCCTAAGTCCGAATCCAGATCGGACAGGCCCCGATATTACAATCATTCCTTTACTAAGATTTCCCTTAACTTAAATCTGGCAAATTTTTAATCAATACTATAATTTCGTTAATTTCTAAGATATTCAAGAATTTAAGATGTCATTTTGGAGATCATTTGCAGCTAAAAGCATCAATATTAGTTTTTTTTTCAAAAAAATATTTATTCGTAGATGAAAAACAGATTGACAAATTTTGCTAGATTTAAGTTAAGGAAAATCTTAGTTAAGGAATGACTGTAAAACTGGACCAGATCCTGGTGTGAGAGTCTGTCCACTTGCCTAGCGAAGGTAAGATTTCATCGTGTATCTGGTCAACTCCGCCATTCCTGAACAAACCGTTAAGTAAAAGAATCTTGACTTTGGCGTGAAATTAACTACTTTACTAATATTCCTATAAGAGGGATATCTGTGTGCGGAAGTTTATCAGTTTGCTTACCGATGGTGAGTGGTGGTGCTCCGAATACCTCCACTTTTTCAGAATTGTCTGCTTCGAATCTTGACAAGGGCGTATAGTACACTTACGTGTAGTACCTTCAACATCCCTTCATATTTATAACCAGACCTCTATTTTTGCGACCTTTTGTTTTAACGCATTTTATTGCGCGACATCTGGTTAACTTCTGGTGATAAATTTTTAAAACAAATGCTCACAATTACGGCTGTCTTACCTTTTTTATCTGTCAAAAATGCTTGTGATGTGGTTAAAAATATCACTAGAAATAAAATTGACATGAAATTTAGATTTAAAAAAATATGTACACGCTACAGAAAAAAACTCAAAAAGATGTTTTCAACGAGATTATTTAATAATGCTACTTATTTGACGCTGTACGTGACAATTTGCAATAGTTGGATAAAACGAGCAATTCCACGAGAGTAGCAACCTCATGAATCCTAATACGTTACAATCAAGGGATATGACGTTACAGATTATTTAAGAATTGTCATTCCTTATATTTACCATCTTTTTAAAACTTTTTTTAATGATCCCAAAATACAACTTAAATTGTATCAATTACTTAAAACAAATATAATCAACAATTATAAACTGACATTTTCGACTTTTACTGTGACGTCACTCCGCGTGCCCAGGAAAATTACCTAAAGGAAATTTGTATCCATACCGTAAAAATGATCTATGCATCGAGAAGTAAAACATTCGACTTGAATAAAGACAGATGTTTTAATTTTTTTTAAAAAGTTTTTTGAAACTTTTTAAAATCTTACCTGCCAAAATGTTCATCATGGTTTGTAATTTCGTTCTTGTTAGGAACATCAATATTTGATATTCCAAGACCTTTCCGAAGACACAAGTTTCTGGACAACTTCTTATCTTTATGTAGCGGTTTATAGGTTATCTTGTACAGGAAGTACGAAATTGTTACGAATGACCTTAGTAGTTCCGGGTTAAAGGTAATTTACCTAAGTGTTTTTTACCCACCGATCTGGTACCATTGTGGTTTTCACCAATATTTCTATGCATTTGTTTAAAAATTGGTTGGTTTTTGAAATGTTTTTTAAAAAATCTTACCAGCAATTTTCCAGTTAAAGATATTGAAAAAACAAGTTCCATATATGCATACAATATATGACACTGATCGGACCATTTGATACCCTGTCAATTTTATCTTAAACGCCAGGCGAGAAAGCAGTTCCTAACATTTTTAAGATTTATGTATAACCAGTAGAAGGTTCGAACCACGACCCCCGTTCTCAAGGCAAAGTCTTCACAACTAAGCCACTGAAGCGGTACATATTGAAAGAAATGAACTGGTGCATAGAAAGGGAAAATCTTTATCAAAAAATCAAAGTGTTGTGTGCATAGAACAGTTGTGGGATATAATGATAAAAGTGTCTTTAATTAATTTGCAGTTAAGTGTTAAAAAAACTTTGATCACCATTGAAACACATGGAATGTTTTATCAACAAGTCCAAAAAAGTTTTCTGTTGTTATCTCAGTCCATGACAAAGCGATATTTAACGTGTTTGAATACTCTCATATACAGTGAATCATCACCACATAGATGTGAATGTTTTCGTACTACTGACACACTTCCAGACCGTATTTGGTTAAGGTCACGCCACGTTATGCACATTGAACACAGATTTCACGGCTGGCTATACAAACTTCGTATACATTCCTATTCCCTAGCGTCACATTTTTTGATATACATTTAGGGTATTACTTAAATGCCTATAGATAGTAAATGTTTCAACGCTAGGATAGGTATGTTTTACGCCAATTTTTACAGTAGTGTAGTCAATAAGAAATACTTATTTGTACATAGAATTAGTTGTACTAAATTATTGTTGATTTGTTTATTAATGTTAACTGTATTTTTACCTGTTTATGTGTTTTATGTTCATAAGTTACGATCTCTTGTTTTGGAAATCATACTATTTCAGTCTATTCATGACATATGTAAAAAGATTGTAAATATTCAATATACTAGTGAGTATAATTGTCTCTCACAATATTTTGATTCCACAATACATAAATGTGTTAAACTACGATACGTTTCTGCATTAAGTTCTTTACAGTGGATAGTCTTGCTGGTGATATTGAACTGAATCCAGGACCAAACTCCCTCTTTGATACAAGTCTGTCCTCTGTACAGTCATTTGAACAATCTTGATCTATTAAGTTCATCAAATAATTCACAAATAAGAAAATTCGAAAATTATTTTTCGATAATCCATATGAATGTCCAAAGTTTTCTCCCAAAGATAACCCAATTGGAGTGCGAATTCACTCCATATGATATCATAGCAATAACTGAAACTTGGTTTAAAACAAGACACATCTAATGATGATATTTTGTTTGAAAAAACTTCAAACCACCGTATAGAGCAGATAGGATGTACTACCACTACGGGTGGTGGTGTCTTAGTTTATGTTAAGGAGATTTATCACTCAATACGCAGATTCGATTTCGAAGTCCCGGGCATCGAATGTATTTGGTTAGAAATAAAGATAAAAGGTAAAACATTATTATTTGTAACATTTTATCGACCCCCCTCATCTGGAATAGATTTCTGGGAAAAATTTAACTCCTCTCTCGAACTTGCTTTTGATACAAAATTTGATATGATTATTATTACAGGCGATTTTAATGAAGATCAACTGAAGGCTGGAAATCATAAAATCAAAAATATATCTCGTTATTACCAATTAACACAAATGATAAACGAATCTACCCATTATTGGGATGAATCATCCTCTCTGCTTGATCTTTTCTTAGTTAGTGACCATAAAGTAATTGATTGCTCAGAAGTTTGTGAATATTTTCTTGAATGTTGCCATAGATGTCACTGTCCCATTAGAATATTCTTGATATTAGACAAATGTAAAACAGTTACTTTTGACAGACGGATTTGTCTATATAAACACGCAAACATCGACTTATATAAGGAATTACTGGACACACATGACTGGGAAAATGATTACGATGATGACATTGACATAACGACAGAACATATAACCCAAACAATTCTAAAGACGGCTTCTTATACCATACCTAACAAAGTTGTAACAATCAGACATAAGCGACCCCCTTGGTTAGATAGCAAATTGAAACGAATGTTACGGAAAACGACAAAGAATACACAGTAAGGCGAAAAGAACACAAAAATGCAAAAGACTGAGCATCTTTCCGCAAGCTACGAAATAAATGTACAAATCTAACTCGTTTAGCTAAATCTAAGTTTTTTGAAAAAAGCTCCATTAAACTGCTCACTGTAAATTTATCTGCTAAAAACTGGTGGAAAACAATTAACCTTATGACCGGCTTCTCTTCCAAGAAATCGATCATCCCCCCTCTATCAGTAGAGGGACAAATATTTGACAGTATCGAGGACAAAGTAAACATTCTGAATACTTACTTTTCTTTTCAAACTATACTTAACGACTCAAGCAGTTATGTTACTAAAAATCCTCTAAAGAAGGTTCAGAATACCCTAGACCATATTATTATCACGCCAGTCGACGTACATGACGTGCTTATTAACATTGATATCTCTAAGGCGACGGGACCTGATTTTATAAGTCCATTTTTACTATGCAAAACAATTATTAACACCCTTGGCCTTTCTCTTTAATAAATCTCTCTCCACTGGAAAATTTCCCCAAAAATGGAAACAGGCCAATGTTGTACCAGTTTTTTAAAAAGGTGACCCATCCAGTGTTCAAAATTATCGTCCTATATCCCTCTTGAGCATAATTGGCAAAGTTATGGAAAAATGTGTATACAAAGTAATTACATAATTTTTTACTTTCCGAAAATGCTATAACTAAATTTCAGTCAGGATTTACCAGAGGTGACTCTTCTGTTAATCAACTAACTGACATAACTAACTCTTTCGAAAAAGCACTAGACCAAGGTAAAGAAATAAAAATAGTTTTCTTTGATATAAGTAAAGCATTTGATAAAGTCTGGCACAAAGGAATATTGTGTAAATTACAAATGTATGGAATACAAAATAATTTCTCAATTTGGTTCAAAAATTATTTATCTAATAGAGAACAACGTGTTGTCTACTTCGGCAGTTATTCAAAATGGAATGAAATACAAGCTTATGTCCCCCAAGGCTCTATTCTAGGCCCACTTTTATTTTTAATATACATTAATGACATCGTTGAAGAAGTGAACGCTAATATTCGACTTTTTGCTGACGATACAACCCTTTTCTTAGTTATTGATAACCCTGTTTCAACGGCACTGCGCCTCAACAACTGTCTACAATCTGTGCATGGATGGTCATCAAAATGGCTGGTTGACTTTAATCCCCAAAAAACAGAGTCTATGATAATTTCACGTAAAAGAACCAAAATTGACCATCCCCCTTTATACATGAACAGAATACAAATTTCACAAGGAAATACCCATAAATACCTTGATGTTTTCATATCAGCAGACTTATCCCGGAAACCACATGTTGAATACATTTTATCAAAAGCTTGCAATCGCCCTGAACATCTTAAGGAAATTCAAATTTATACTTGATAGAAAATCACTACAAACATTATACTTTTGCCTATGTACGACCCAATTTTAGAATACGCAGATATGTAGTTTGGGATAATGTACCTTTATATCTTCAAGAAGAAATTGAGAAAATTAATTTAGAAGCTGCCATAATAGTGAGTGGAGCAACAAAGCTCTGTAGCAGACAGTTACTTTATATTGTAACTGGTTGGGAATCTTTGACTATCAGACGGAAAAAACACCGACTAATACAGTTCTACAAAATGCTAAATGGAATCTCTCCGAGTTATTTATCTGAATTAATCCCACAAAGACAAACGAGTTACAGACAGACAACAAAACAATCAAACAGCATCCCTTCAGTCTTATGTCATACAAATTCTAACTCTAATTCATTTCTACCATCAACTATAAGAGACTGGAATGACTTGCCAAACGAGGTTAAACAAACAACATCTATAAATTCTTTCAAATTATACCTTGATCGCGACTAATGTAAACCTCCACCTTATTATAATTATTTTTCTGGTTCGAGACAAAAGCAAATCTTACATGCAAGGTTACGCATGCAATGTAGTTCATTTATTCTCAAGAAATATTATCGATAGTCCCCTCTGTAGATGTGGTGAATATGAATCCACAAGTCATTATCTACTGTACTGTAATTTATATTCAGAAATAAGAAATAGATATTTGTTTACACTGCCTCATTATATAACAACCGATCTTTTACTGTATGGTGTTTATACACTTACGTTAGAACAGAGTAACAAAATTTTCCATTCAGTTCAGAATTATATTATTCATTCAAAACGTGTTCGTATTCAAAATACTTCTTAGAGATAATTTTCATCGCAGCTGATATACTTTGCATTGTACGTATTAATGAAGTTCTTATTCTCTCTATTTCAATTTATAGTATTCGTCCATTATTTCGCGTTATTATAATTACTTGCGCACATGCAAAATTTTGTTCTATGTTTAAACATACGATATTTTGGGAAACAGATTTATATAAGTGATATATTCACTTGTTTCTGGATTCCTTTTGTTCATATGCATTATTTATTATTATATATACTGAATTATTATGTTATATTGATTTATTGAACAAATGAAATATGTTTACACCACGTGGGTTTAATTGCAGCCATTTGGTTTCTGGTAGTTGATTTATACAAAATATCTTCACTTAGATAATGTTTAGATAGAATTTCTAGTTATTATCATTTTTATTTTATTTTATTTCTGTTTTAAATTATTTTATTTAGTTTAATTTTACTTTATTTTATTTCTTTATTCTTTATTTCTTATTTGTTGTATATGTAAAAGTCACGACATCTGGATTTAAAAAAAAGAGGAATGTTAAAAAACGCACAAAACTACAGGAACCACACCAATAAATAACATAATGACAATTGTTTTATCATTCCAAAACAAATTTAAATAATAAAGAATCATAATACAGGAAAATAAAATTTCTTTTTCATTTATCATTGTTTGCTTACCAAACGATCAACGTTCTTCTAACTGGGGTTATCTCCCTTGTACTGTAGTTGTCAAAGGGCAGTTGACAAAGGGTGATAATAATTGGTAGACAATAGCTGAAGTTATTACAAGTCATATGACTAGACATTGACCAATAAGATACTTTCTACTATAAGTGAGAAGTAATAATAATTATCATAATAATAGTAATAATATCTTGAAACCAATTACAATAATATTGGTGAGATATTTTAGTCTTGGATTCGTTAATTTTGGGAATACTTATCAAAAACGTTTTTCATGACATGCATGATAATAAATATTTGACAAACTCTCTCTCTCTCTCTCTCTCTCTCTCTCTCTCTCTCTCTCTCTCTCTCTCTCTCTCACATTAACATATCTACCTATTTCTATAGCTTAATTATAAGGACCGATTTTTAAACCTGTGGAAGCTAATCTATACATGTATTTAGGTTTATTAACATTTAACATATAGGGAAATGATAAAAAAGATGTGGCGTAAGAGGTAACATTGTGTCCTGCACTAAAATGAAATGGATCTACGCGGGAAACATTGAACCATATATGGCCAACAAACTAATACCTTACTTTATTTACACGGATAAAGCTTTTATCATTTGTAACTTTTTTGAAGCTAGTGAGATTTTCACAAATTGAAAAGGCATAATGTCAACAATCGTGGGTTCGAATACCGCACTTTTTATCATAGGATTCTAAACTGTCCCACATCACACTGTAAATCAACGTTTAACAAATTCGTCAAAAACATGACAAATATCAACCCCGTTTTAACTTAAGATATTTAAAAAAGCAACAATGAATCAATGACGGACCCGTTTACGAGCTATGCTGGGAGGTTCGGTTAAAGTATTGCCCTCTATGTAATACAGAATGTTCTTACTTCCCTAAATGAGAAGTATGTTTGTTTCACATTGCTTTCTATTATTTTTACAACAATTTCCTCCGTGAACAAGCCGAAATTTTACGTCATTTGGTCAATTAGATCGTCGTTATTTTATTATTAACTTTTTCTTGAGTAAATGGTTATTATTATACATATTGGAGTGTCTCTGGTAGAAACTTCCGGTGTACACACACACACACACACACACACACACACACACACACACACACACACACACACGTAGCATTGAAGGAATTACTCAGTATAAAATGGGTGACGAAAGTTATGGACTGGAAACATATCTTTATCAAAGACATAAAGTAATGCTTAATACTTGTAATAGTCTGTAGTTTATAAAATTTTATTATTACTTTAACAAAAATTAATAAGAAATTATATTAAGATAGAAATATTTTCAAAATATCTGCGGCCCATTTAGCACCGGATGATTCAACATTCATAAGTTCAAATGCCCCAGTTGGTCTAAATCGATGAGCTCTTCCTTTAACATTAGCCGTTATGTAGACGGTGCTGAACGTGATAGATCCGCCATTTTGATGGAGGGATGCCATATCGTATTCAACCTAAATAAATAAATAAATAAATAAATAAATAAATAAATAAAGCAGATTGTGCAAATCTTAGGACTACATTGAAACAGTTCACAAGAAATCTTATTAAATACAGTTTATTGGATCTCTTCATTTTGTTTGTAACCCAAGTTCAGTACTTTCAAATGACATTTTTTCTGCAATTTGACTTTCCTTGAAAATGATAAAGATGACAGAAGGAAAGAAAAATATATTTAAAAAATCAATAAAAATGTAGTTAAAACAGAAAAAATCATTTATTTGATTAAAGAAATTTCACAAATAAACTAACATCATTTGTCTCATACAAATTTATTTCACTTGGATCTGAACAATCAGTGTGAGGATACTACTACTCCGTCTCATCAGATTGTACAATCAATTGTACTGGATGTACATTTCACTGTGATCTATAGCCGATGTTAGCGTACTGCTCATAACTCGCTTCATCCGGTTGTACATTTCACTTGTCCCCATACAACCACTAGCTGTGTTTTCCTTTTTCAAGCCTATTTTTTTCTTGTAGTTTATTATGTTTAGAAAACAAACATTAATACTTTTTTGCCCAGAGTAATAATTATCTTTTCTGACAAGATGTGTCTAGTTGCTTACTATGTACTGACGCGTACGGATGGCTAGAACTTTTCTAGCCCCAGAACAATATACTTTTGGAATGTTTTATCATAGGTGAGCGTTCTTAGATTAGGTATTAACCAGTGGTGGACATTCCTGGAAAACTCCGATATTATTTAAATCTTTGCAACCAAGAGTGAAGGTTGGGGATGTTAAGCTTTTTGAATTTTTAACATAATTTTACAACACATTATGATTATATAAGTACCTTTTGAATCACACCCCTGTTTTCTATAGCCCTAGATACTTGTTGAAATTTCGGTACTAATGCTTCTAAAGCGTGTGTCTTTGTGATGTAGTCATTACCACATACTAAAATATTAAATCAGATTTATAATAAGGTCATAAGAATCACAAATGAAATACAGATAAAAAAATTACTGAATAAAATGCACATGGTAATAGTCGTCAGAAAAACAGAACAACGAAACAGCAAATAGTAACAAAAATAAATAAATAAATAAAAATAAAAACGTAAACAAATATTGTCACCATTAACTTTCGATTTTAAGCCGAGTGCTTGGCGAAAGAACAGTCACTAACCTCTTTCAAGTCTTTGGTCAGTCCCGCTAGGGGTTCGAACCCACAACCCCCCACTTACGGAGGGAGCACTCTACCAACTGAGCTACCACAGTGGTCTCAATCAATAATGAAGAACAGTATATATTTGTATAAATTGATGCATATATACCTGTTCTTCATTATTGATAGAAACAAGCGATTGCGACTTATAAGTCTACAATTCAAGTTTTCAGACCCCTTTCTCATACAGAAAACACTGAATAAGGCTTAAAAATTGACCAAATTTTAAATTAAAGCCTTTTAATATCTAGATTTTGGACTTCAGATTTCTAAATTTAAGCATTTAATAAAGAAAACAATTTCGCATAATTAACTTAATTTTCAACGTTGTTAATGAATTTCTGTTAAGTATGTCTACGTATATACGTACCCGTTGTCTTGACAACATTCACATCATCACTGTTGACTTTTTGACAATGATGGACATTGTAAAGCACATGTTGCAAACCTTTTGCCGAATATATCTGTAAAAAGTAAAAATGTGTTTATATGTTAATGCCTCTTAAAACATTTAAAGTACAAATCTTATAATCTTATAAGGAATGCTGTAAAACCCGGATGTAAAAATATAGCCCAACATTTTGGGTACTAAAATTTTTAAGCTTGCCTGAAATGTTTGTAGCGGTAAAACCCAAATATAAGAAGAAAAAATAAACAATTTAAGTCCTTTATGTAGCCTAAGACCTTAACCTTTGAACCGGTGACCTGACGTTAGCGAACAGTCGCTACCCAAAAGTGTTTTAAATGCCGTAGGACATGACAGGGCATGCAGCACAGAACTGGTTTGAAATCGCCATTATTTCTTGTTGCTAAATAGGCCTTGTTGAAGAAAGACTGATGCTGTAAAATACAAGGGAATCATAATATATTTTTCTTGATGCAACTTAACGCTTTATTTTTTTATGTAGCCGGAAATCGCAAACACAACGGCACACTTTATAGTCAGTGAGCGCTATAAAGTTCGTGCAATTAGAAACAATAGATTGTAAGTGTCACCTGAAAAGTGCTACTTTAAATAATTCATCCTTAGCTTAAATAAAATTGCAAAATGAACACGAGAATTGCCATGATTGTTTATATAAGTAGTAAAAACGTTTTGCATTGTTTTTTATTAATTCTATTAATCTTTTGATAAGATTTTTCTTTAAATAGGCTAAAAAATCAGAACGCCTGACTTTTTCTATCAAATGTATTAAAATGACTGAAATTTGTTTATTTAGTTATATAAAAGTATTTTATATTTTATCAGTCAAAACAGCTTTCAAAAACATTTAACTGGACTAAACCATAAGTCAAATGACTTTATTTACAAATCGAATACATGAAAAGTCTATTTTAGGAAGGTTAACTTACTAGTCAATGCGACTTAAAAAAAGTTGTTGAATGGACAGACAACTTGACTATCATTTGAAAGAAGACATTTTGACTACTCAAAGAGATCAGCGATGTAGATTGTTTTATTAGAGGCATGAAGCTTACGTTTGAGTTGTGGATAATTATCATATCCAAGTGAATACAATTCCTTATAATGTGTTATGTCATAAATATTTTGAATTTTTCAAAAATCTAAAAGTTACAAAGAACTATTTTATGAATTTTTTCTATCAGATTTCAAGAAAAAAAAAATAAGATAAGAACTGTATTGATAAAAACTTACGATGAATCTCGTGACCAATATGCTGAATCCCATGTGATATTTCATGTCCGACATGTTGAACACCATGTGACAATTCGTTGATCACATGACTCACACCATCTATCAATGGCTGGGTTAAGCTGACTGCAACATTTACACCAGATAGAGTTGACAAAATGTTTTTTATTTGGTCTGAAGTGCTAGAAACGTCGGTTCTAAAAAACAAGAAAAAAATTTTACAGTCAAATTTGTTTTAAAACTAGCCGAGAAAACCGATAAAACCAGGAAGATTGATTGTGTTTAAATTGCACCATTTATGCTGATAAATGAAAAAAAGAAGTGAAAAGTGGATACATTTTTACTTATAAAATATCCACACTCTCAGAATAAGACTAACATTTACTAAGAATGCCAAACATTTTTGTAAAAAAAATGTTAAGATTCATATTACAGATTGGATACAATAAACATTCTTTTGTTTAAAGTGACCTGAAATCTTCCATTTTTTCTGAAAAATGTATAAATATCTTACCAACCTAGATGTTTTGGCTAAACACTCAACAATCAACCCATCAAAAACCTGCAGTACAGTGCTAACTCAGATCTTTATGTATATCGTCACTGTATTTACACACAATGAAGTGCTGCAGTTAATTTAAGAAAAAAAATGGAACTTAACATGTTTTTTCTTCATATAACTTACATGGAAACCGGTACTAAAGCAGGTGCTCCACATGTAGATTTTGAACAGATTGTACATTGGTCTATTGTTTTGTTAACTTCAGCTATACAATGGTGTTCTAATGTGTTTTGTTCGGCCAATGAACTTTTGATTCGCTCCATGGTTATATCTTTAAGGTGTTTGCAAACAAATCCATCAATTACTAAAATAAAATAACAAAAACTAAAGACTCCATGAATCAGAATTGGGTGAACCCTTACCTTTTTCTTTGTGATTTTTTTATTTACCTGTTAAGATATTTGCCAAGTTTTAATTTCAGTGGATCAAAAATCGTAAGAAGTTTCTGAAACAGCCTCTCAAATAATATCTAGGGGCCTCGGTGGCCGAGTGGTCTAAAGCGCGCGCTTACGGATCACAGTGCCTCTCACCGCCTAGGTTCGAATCCCACTCGGGGCAGATCCTAGTGTGAGAAAGTTTGTTCAGTTCGCTTGCCGAAGGTCGGTGGTTTTCTCCGGGCACTCCGGTTTCCTCCACAAACCCAGAACTGACCGCCTCGAAATAAGTGAAAGAATCTTGACTGGGGCGTAAAACACCATTACTCCACTCCACTCTTCTCTCCTGGTTCAAAAGTTAAGCTTATATTAAATTTTGTGGTATTCGGTAACCGACAAAAATTAAAAAAATTATCTCTCACAAATATTTGTGATGTTACAGTAAACATTTTTACATTTATTTATAAAAAATTAAAGTTTTCTTCCGATCCTCTCGAGGGCTGCGGTCACTGCGGGTTCGGCCCCGGTTCGCCGCAAGTAAGAAGGGATTTTTTCCTTGTAGGTCTTTACTAGCTGGCTTGATACCAGTGTAATGGACTGGGTGGTCTGTGACCGAGTGTTCTAGCACTCTTAAAGTCACAACTTGCGTCCAAGTTCAATGCAGATCAGAAGATCAGAAACACTTTCACATTCACACATCACATGAACTCGTGTTTAAATTAGTCCGCAAGCTTAATAAAATAGCTTATTTGACGTTAAACAACAACCAACTAACAAACCGACCAACTAACCAAACAACCGACCAACTAACCAAACAACCGACCAACTTACCAAACCACCGATCCAACTAACCAAACAACCGACCAACTAGCAAAACCACCGACCAACTAACCAAACAACCGACCAACTAACCAAACCACCGACCAACTAACCAAACAACCAACTAACCAAACAACCAACCAACTAACAAAACCACCGACCAACTAACCAAACCACCGACCAACTAACCAAACAACCGACCAACTAACCAAACAACCGACCGACCAACCAATGGTCCAATTAACCAACTAACCAAACAACTGACCAATTGCAACCAACCGACAAACCAACCAACCAAAAACGTCTAAAGTAATAATAATAATAAGAAGAAAACAAACTTTACCTTTTGTATTGGCAGCATCTAACGTTGTAAGTGCTGTGATCAATGTTAGTGATGATAGTGTCACGATGGTGTATAAAGAAATAATGCTTTTAAGATTCATTTTTCGCCAGTATTCGGTTATAATTTATTTTCGTCAATGCTTGTTCTCCTACTTATATTATAATTTAATGACGTCACAATTTGAAAATAATCAAGTGAATAGCCTGACCAACCTGTTAAGATAATGTCAAAATTGTTATCATGACTAATATTGTGATAAACAACAGCTGTTTATGAAGAGTCAAAGCACTGAGTTCTTACTGTACTGTTCATGAATAAAAAAAAACAACAACAATGACGACGACAAAAACAACAAAAACAACAGCAACAACAACAATAATAACTAGAGATTGTAACTGGGATACCAGTTACGTATGATTCCCCACCATCCATAATCTATATATTGTCTAAAATATACATCTGCTGATGGACTGATCTCGAGATGGATTGATAGTATCCATTACTAGTAATCGAAAGCTGACTAAGAGAAAGGGCGGAAGACAAGTAAATTTAAAGTTAACATCGAATTGTACAATTATAATTCGAGTAGTATTCATTTTAATATATATTTTCATTCCCTCATACCCCATTGTTGCAACAATGTTTTTAGTTAAAAGAAACCAATTGATCACGGGAGTCCGAATCTGCATGTATAAATTTATAAGTTTCATAGATCAGAATCATGCGTTCTGTCTTCTGACATAGGTCCTATCCATTAATTTGGCAATTCTATTAGCTGGTGTATTTTGATTGGACAGGTATTCAACTTTGATTGATAGCAAATCTATTTCACGAACTGTGAGGTGTTTAACCAACAAATTTGATTGACGTGTGTCATGACTGTGAAGTAGCCATAACCTACATATTAATGGATAATTGACAAAGAGATTAAAGCAATTATCCATATCAAAACATGTTATAAAACTATTAAATTTGTTTACAATTCTTTGAATAGGAATTTAATCCTGTAAACTTGCCTTAAGAAATGAAATCAAGTATGCCATAAGATAGTGTTTCTTGACTGAGGGTGGGTGTTAAGAATTCTGGCTTCCCACCCCTACACTCTCTTGAAAATGATTTCCTGGAGGTTTTTATCACTCTTTTCAAAGTCCATAATGAACAAGAAAATATACAGATGAGTGGAAAGGATTTTAACTATTTAAAAGCTATACATGTACATAGCACCACCCACGTGGAAAATGACCTTAGGTGCCCTTTATTAATATCACTCTATTCAACTTTTCATAAGGAACCAGAAAATACATAAATTAGGGGTGGGGATTTCAATAGTTTAAAATTAACTTAGCACCACCCAGCCCTACCCTTCAGTGGGAAAGGACCTTAGGTGTCTTTGATTATCGGGCGCTCATATATCTGAGAAACTGAATAAGAAAGAAGAAGATTCTGTAAGAGTTATCTATCTTTGTACGTATGGACAGAAAGATGTTTGGAATTAAATTACGCAATTTACACGCACTGACCGCTGAGCCGTCGAGATAAAAAAAAATTTGATCATTTATCCATATCTACCAAGATAGCAGATTGTTGGTACCAAATTTCATCGAAACCCATCATACCGTTTCCGAGTTCTGCACCGGACAATTTTAAGGAAGAAAAAAAATTATAAAAATAATAATAATAATAATAATAAGAAGAAGAAGAAACAGAACGAAAACAATATGATTCCCCACCTTTGGGTGGGGAATCATAATAATGATGATGATGATAATAATAATAATAATGATGATAATGACAATAATAATGATGATGATAATAATAATAATAATAATAATGACAATTATTATTATTATTATTATTATTATCATTATTATTATTATTATTATTATTATTATTATTTATTATTATTATTATTATCTAATAGAACTTTCACCACATCATTGTAACGTAAATATGTGTTTGTTTTGTCTCGTTTCGCTGTTCTTTCATTGTCTTGTATTGTATTGTATTGTATTGTATTGTATTGTATTGTATTGTATTGTATTGTATTGTATTGTATTGTATTGTAGTTTCCTATAAGTATGCCAATATTTTTTGTTTTTTTTATCCTTCCTTCTGTTTCCACTTTCATCATTTAGTACAACGGCTGCTCTATGCATACCACTGGTTCGTGTTTCAGTTAGAGTCTATTGTTACCTGATATTACATTAATCCAAAAAGCTTATATGCAGTTAAAAATTCATATAATCATGGTACAGGTTTTTTTTTGAAAGGAAAATAATTCCACAATGTTGGACTATATTTATATTTTTGATATTTTTTATATGTGTATTAATTAATTTGAATTAGCTTTTTTTTAACGTTTTAATTAGATATGACTCGAAATATATTTTCAAGTTGACCCCTAAATATGTTGTTAAAAATCAGATGTCAAAAAGTGTATGTTATACATTATATAAATGAATTTAAAATAAAATTTCAGTAATTTTCGACTTATCAGTTTGAAAGTACTGCAACAGATGTAAGGAATATCGAAGATATTTTGGAATTTCCATATGTTTCATCTGCATTATTCTATTGAAGTAAATGTTTAACCTGTCCGAGAATTTCTGACGTGTAAACAAAACCTCTGAACTCCAATGACAGGAAAAACTCAACGAACTTAGCGGTTTCCAAAACAAGTGACGTGTTATATGGGTGTAATTTGTAATCAGAATAACAGATGGTCATTTTCCGAAAGGGATTTCAATGATTTTCTTTCTAAAGAAATTTTAAAATTTTCCAATTGGTTAAACTGGATTGTATATAAAGGTAACGACTCGGAGTGACTTTATCAAACATGCACATAATGAGGAATAAACACACTTTAGATTATTTTATTTTAGCTTTTACTATAACACAAACACTTGCTGTTTTCAGCACACTAGATGATACAAATACAAGAGGTTTGTAGCATTTTATTTTAGAATTCATATCTGCTAAGGTTACAACGATAGAACAATCTAATTGACTAGTATGAAACACAATTAAAGCTGTATTAATTTTTTCAATTTTCTGATTTTTTAAAAAAAAATTAAAATATATATTCAAAAAAAACTTCTAATCACGATCCGTGAGATTCATTTTCTAATATTTCATTCCTATTAGCTGCTAATAAACAGAATCCTCTAACGGGTTGGCCAATGTTTAACGATGGCTATTATTTGTTTGGAGCATGCGCACGGATGAACAGGGAAGTCAAATGAATCGAAGGTGAAACCTGACAAACTGTATTAATTGTCCGTCATTAATATCCAGATATCCATTATTAGATCAGCACCGTTTTAATTTTTTTTTTCCTAGAAAAATTTAATGCAGCTTTAATAAATGTACATGTGTTTAATAACAGCGGCTAGCAGGACAATTCCAATGAAACCTATGACGTTGAAGTTTTCGGAAATTCAATTCGAATAAGTTAGAACGCTGTTCGAACAATTATTTTTTAAATTTTTTTTTTGAAAACCGTTTGACGAACGGAAAGTATGCACAAAATGAATTTCGTTAGCGTACCACGTGATGTCAACGACGTTTCAGTGGAGCAATTAATTCCTAAGTAAGTCTTTGTATTTATTTATCTATTTATTTATTTATTTTGATAATTTTCAGTTATCGATACCTTTGTCAGCAAATACTTAGGAGTTCTGACTGTGAAAAAAATTAACCAATCGCTGATCGAGCAAGGACAATTAGAACACCAGTGTGTCTCACAGATCAATCAAACTGTCGATCAATGCATCACGTGTACCAATAACTGCGGAGCTCAAATATCTCTACCGTCATTTCCTGGGTGAGTGTAAATTATTACCACTACGGTAGCTCAATTAATAGTTTGGTCATTGTGTAAATGGGAAGTCAAAGTTCGAACCCCGTCCGGGTCTGACCGAGTCTTGAAAATAGGTGTTGACTGTTCTTGGCATTTAGAAATGAAAGTCACAGAGTTCTTCGTAGGATATCGTAAAAACCGATGCCTCGTGTCACGGCAGTCGTGGTACTCTAAAGAATCATCCCTGGACTTTGCTCTTAGCACACTGCAAAAGTCAAAATTTCTGCCACTTTACTTTTAGCTGTTAACGTCTCGATGTTAGTAAAATATTCTTTACTGGGACGTATTTACCCTATTCAATCCATTATTCAATGTTCTATTGTTCCGACTGGCTCGCTGTTTGGTAAAAATGATTTGTTTTTTAGAATATGTCTGTTTGTAGACTACTACTGAATATAAGTTAAGTGATATGGTTTAAGTCTAAAAAGTAATTTGAACTCACCGTTTGAAAAATGCACTACCTAATTACGAGTTTAGTGTAGTTAAGTTTTCACGCATATATTTACAATAGCAACTATAATTTTCCTATTTCTCAACATTTTCGTAACTTTGTTTCTAACGTCAATGAAAACGTATATTTGACTTTTTTGAACCGATCCGGTAGTACCGAGTATGGATACAAAGTTCAAGGGTCGTGTGTACAACTAATCACAAAAAGCAAAACGCGCATTGTTGTTTACAAAAAAAAAAAAAAAAAAAAAAAAAAAAAAATAAAAAAAACCGAATATAAGAATGAGGCATCAGTTAGAAGCTATGCCAGATTCATATCCATTCACCAAAACCAGACATTTATTAATATTCTTGCGATGGCCGCTGATCCGGCTCCAGTTTCACAATCCTTCACTCATTTGAGTGTACACTCAACTCAAATTCGGTAATATTTCGAATGTTTAAAATGTTTTATTGTAGTTTTGTTGAATAAAACAAAATATTGTCTCATAAAACTTAATTTTTTTAAAATATTGATGAGAGAAAAATGGGAATATTTGAGTTGAGTGTGCGTTCAGCTGAGTAAATAATCGTGAAACTGGGGCCCGACCGCTAACTTATGTACATCTGCCCCTGTAAATGCAGTTTTTAAATGTGCCGGATGCTGCATCCGGCACATTTAAAAACTTCATTTACAGGGGCAAACCAAATCACCCATACCCTTACACAACAAGTAAGTTCCAACACTTTTGGCGATCTCTCTAATTCTTTTTGGGTATTCTAGCGAATCACTTTGAATTTATTTATTGACTATTTCAGACAATCAGGCGCATCCAGTTCAAGTCTGGAAAATAATTTGAAGAATGTCTTGACTGGCGTTCTGTTAGGATCACCAGATATAGGTGTAGCACTTGGAGAAATAGCTTTGCATGGTGTAGATCATATAGCAGGTGAACTTGCTCATGGAGTTGACCATCTAACTCATGAAATTGGACACGGAGTTGAACATTTAACCCACGAGTTAAACCATGGGATAGAACATCTTGCGCATGAATTACAGCACGGGGCAGAACATGTGGCTCATGAGATCGGTCACGGCGTGGAGCATGTTGCACACGAACTAGGCCATTTGGCTCATGGTGCGGAAGGTGCCATTAAAGATGTCGGTCACGGTGTAGAACATGTAGCCCATGAAGTCGAACATGGAATAAATCACATTGGTCACGAGATACACCGTAAGATAAAGAAAAATAAAAACAAAATAACAGAATAATAAAGAATAATTAAAACAATAACATAAAATAAATAAATAAAAATATTAATAACCTTCCATTGTCACCCAGTCATGGTTTGTTTGCATCGTTTAAGCAAATTCTTTTTCTTTTTGTGAATAATATAGACTTCGGTTTCCCCACTAATGGAAATGGATTACACAAACCATCAGTTGTTGCTGTGATGCAGTTCCGCATAAAGATTATAGTTTTAATAACCATCTATTTGCAAACTGTTTATTTATTATTTTATTAAACTTGTGATTTACTGGTTCTTTTTACAATATTTCCTATAAAAATGAATAAAAGTAATGATCGAGAAACGTGACTTAAACTTTAAGTAAATAAAATAGTACAATCATTGAACAAAATGTTAGTATGTCTATGAATATATACTTTTTCGATTTTTAGCTTTAAATAATTATTAATAACTTTTAATCTAGCAAAGATGAATTTTCTTTATGGTGATAGTGAATATAGTGAAATCTTTTATAGATATTTTTGGAAAAAGGGAGAAAGATTGTGATTTGGAATGCCCAATGTGTAAGAAAGTCCGCAACAATGACACGAATGCCGTACAATTGGCAGGTAAAGGATTGCTCGGATTGACTTCTTCAGCAATAATACTATTTCTACTGCAACTACTCTCTCTCTCTCTCTCTCTCTCTCTCTCTATCTCTCTCTCTCTCTCTCTCTCTCTCTCTCTCTCTATGCGTGTAATAGTAAAGGCGATCTCTTAACGAAAATGAATTTGTGTATTGTATCCCCTCATATTATCAAATATTTTGATTAAGAGTATCTGTAAAATTATCACAATTCAATTAAATGAAATAAGAGGTCGCAATAGAGGAATTAAATGAAAACTGGTCAGCGTAGTTTTTGTTACATACTTTACTATGCGTGAAGTAGTCTCAAAAAACTTTAAAGGCCTTGACAAATTACATTGTTCTTGTCGGACCCGCTTGCCTCTAAAATCTAGAATTAAAAAATAAAAAATTCCATTTTCAAATCGTTTTCCGCCTGTCTAAAAATTTCTGACAAAACCCCGCAACCAATTTTCTGCAAAATCTGTGGCTGCATTTAGTGTAAGTTTAACAATATCAGGGCAACATTTGTCTAGTGTTTTACTATTAAACATTTCTTAGTTGATTTATTATTTGGTATATTGGATGAGAGTTTGTCAGAACAGCATATTCTTTGCTTTTATCAGTTATTTTCAAACATGTTTGCCTTTTTCTGCAATAACTATCTTTTTGTGCATTTTTTTTTCTAGCTCACCAGGTTCAAATTTTGTTCGTCTGAAGAAAATGTGTTTTAGAAAAAAAATACATTCATTTTTAATCGCTCACTCGCCTTTTTTTTTTTTTAATTTATAGAACAAAAATTAATTTTTGTATGGCCTAAAAGAAATCTGACCAGACCAAGCCTTTTCTTATTGCTACAGCATGATGTGTCTATCCGATATTGTTTGTGAATTCGACTCTTTTAATCGAGTTTTGTTTATTTCATTACAGTTTGTGGTAGTGCATACATATCCAAAATTAAGCAATTAGAGTCTCTCGTACCAAAATTCAAACAAATAGCTTGGGCAATCAAAACACAAACCATCGTCAACAAGGCAAGTACTGTGTAAAAGTCTATAGCAAATCTGCAACATAAATAACCGGATGTGACATACAACTGCAACATTACAGATTAACGGAAGTGACGTTTCATTGCAAAATCAAATACAGAAATAAGTATAAGAAAGCGTGAGAATAATTTTTAGTCTAATATTGCTGTAACAAATTTGATGGACGTGGCGCTCAGTATGAGCATCGGCAAGATGTGACGTCCAATTTCAAATACAGCTTTAACAAATATGATGAATTTGTCTAATATCAAATGCAAGCTGTAACACATTTGATTGGACGTGGCTTTCAGTCCGATATCAAATATAGCGGGTGTCGCAATTAACAAGTTTATATATTATGCCTTATATTAAATACAACTGTAACACATTTTATGGGCGTGGCTTTCAGTCCGATATCAAATATAGCCGACATGGATATTTAAAAATTTGTCAAAAGTAAATGTTATTTATGCACGTCTGCTTTTACAATGCTCTCAGATTTAATTTTCTTTTGTAACTTTCAGGTTGAATATGATCCTGTTTCACTCGACACCAGTGGAGGAGCGGTGCAGTTTCTATCCGTGTACCTTACAGCGAACATTAATGGCAGCCCAATTTAGATTCAAAGCCAATGCTGCTTATCAAATGATGAATTCAGACGCGTCTTCAAAACAATGGGCTGAACAAATACTGAACTTGTTTTTATTATGATTTGTGTATTTTAAAGTTTACTTTGAATAACAGATGTTATTTGATTCCTTATTATTGTCCAAGCTCCCAGTTTAGGGGATTAGAGTGATGAAGACGAGTTGTGAAGATCGGGAATTGCAAGACGCATATGCAAGAGTAAATAATATCATTTGGTCAAGTTCTCATACAGTCAAGGATGAGTAGCTCGGAAAATTAGTTTACGCCCTTGTCAAGATCTTTCACTTATATTTAAGCGATAAAGGGGAAACCGGAGTGCCAAAAGAAAACTACATACTTTAGCAAAATTTCAGGCAATTTTTCTCAGACTAAGACTAGGCATTGACGGATTACAATCCGGAATATGGGAAATAATGTGACGCTTAAGTGCAGTGCAGACTCCCGGAACACTGAATACCTGTTTATAAATTCATACAGCCGGGCTAATGTTATTATTGCTGCCAATTATGGTGATTTAGCATTTGGATTTGTTTGTTAATAACAAAGAGTAGTCACCCTTTCTTTTATAAACTGCAGTTTACATTTTCATTTGCCTTGAGAAATTCTATTTTTCCAAGCTTAAGAGTCTTTGCGTTTAATAACAAAAACCACGCGACTCCGTGTATGAATACATATTGAATGCAATATACTATCCGGAACTACATTATAACATCCAGTGAAAATTGTCCAGCTTTCACGCTTTTTTGTTGATCGATAAAAGACACATCAGCTAGATGTCATTTTAAACAATATAACAGGGATGCACAAGCTACTCCTTAAAACTATGATACATGTTTTCCTACAAGACCCATTGCCAAACGATCATTTTCTAATTTTTGAGAGATATATGCACCTCATCAGGCGTAGCGAATAATTGTACTCCTCACAGCTTAAAATCCATTGCCATCCAACATTTGAGCGATACCGGGTATGAAGCGCGGCACATAATGTTCATGTCCAATCACATGAGTAAATCTTCATTGAGATCATATATGTACAACCGAACGATGTCGAAATTCCAGAAAAAATCTCTCTGTAAATATACACTCATACATTCCGGCGCAGATTCGAAACCCATGTGCTTGGCTATTGAGAATCATCCCACTGCTATAGTTCCCTCCGTTTCAGATGCACAGATTGCAGTTCCAACATATAACCAGCAATCTTTCAAATAAAACTTTCCCTTCAAACATCTTTGCAAATTCTCACTTCAGTTCTTGCACTTTAAACTTTCATAGTTGAAATGGTGCACTAGTTTTGGTCTGAGGTAACCTAGGGGGTTTTGGTTTAAAAAATAATATTGTTTTCAGGTATATTGATTGTAATTCTCGATTTTTCATTAGCATAATGTATTTATGAGAATAGTAGACATGAACTTCTACTACTACTTATAATTATTAAATATCAACAAAATAAATGTGGTATCATTTGTGGACTATATTTCGGTAGAAAATCACGTTCTCCATCTAAAATGGACATTCTTTGTGGCTGTTGCGTCTACTGGACTTCTCTCGATGTACATGTGTTCTAGAAAGGAATTTTGAGTCTCAAAATCAATGGATAATTTTTTTCAATATTTAACAAAAATAACAAAAGTGTTTTTAAATGTTGTTCATTGTAAATATGAATGCATAAACTTTGCAAGGCAAACTAATCATAATTATTCAGTTTGCTTGCAACGTTTTTGCATTTATAGTTGTAACAATGTTATTTATTTTGTGAGAAAGAGAGTTCATGTCATGTCTACCGTAACATACGAATCGTGGGTTTAACAATTGAACTGTTTTAAAATGATGTTTATTGTCAATATGAATGCAAAAACTTTGCAAGCAAACTGAATAACGCCTTATGATTAGTTTGCCTTGCAAAAAAAATTATATTGGTACAACTATGACTTTACTTTCATGTATACCAACTGGTATTCTCTTAAATAGGTGTAAGTTAATATCTTTCCTTGCTCTCTTACCGACCAATTTTAAAGTTTTACATGTTTTTCCATAGGCTTTCCTAATGGGCTGTGTTGACAGAGGGGTTAAGGGTTAAATCTTCAGAATGAAGCCATCTCATTGATGTGCTTTCTTCCTCGGTCGATCTCAAGTAAGTAAGGTTTTTTTCCATGTCGCAAGTGTTAATTGGTTGGCTCTATACCAGTGTAATGAATTAAGTGGACTGTGATATTTACCGTCGGCATTGTGGGCATGTCTAATTGGCACTCTCAAGTGCCATGCAGATCAAAAACACTTGCACACTCGCGCATCGTATGGACTGTGTGGTTAAAGTAATCCATAAGATTAATAAAAATTGTCGCTTTGACGTAAAACTTTATAATACACATCAATTTATCAACTTTACTGTCGTTTGCGTAGTGTATAATTACAATTTTCAAAATCATTGAAATCAGATAAATAAGCAAATATTTGAACACTGTAATATCAAACATATTTATTGATTCAGTCAGAAATCAATTCAAAAGAAAAAAGAAACTACATCTCTATATATAAACTTGATGACAATGTTCATTTTTATTCCTCTGTGTAGCCTGCAGGGTAGTTGATAACAAAACTAGGCGGACAGTTTGGTGTCTTGCAACATTTTCCAGGTTTAGGTTCGTTCAGAGTACAAACACTTGGTAAATTCCAGGTGACACACCTATTAAAATAAAGCGCGTTTCAGTTAAAATAGTATTTTAGTTAAGAGATTTGGAAGAATGTTTTTTTCGAGGAAAATAGTGTTTTCGAGGGGAATATTACTTGCGTTTCCATTAACCATGGACACTTTTAACATTATCTTACTGAAATCGCTAATATCTTGTTTCTAGACTTAATACAAACACCCCGCTTGCTCTTTTTTCGTGTAAAATTATTTAAACCCTTGATAAAGCTGGGTAAAGGTATAATGTTTAATGTGAATGTTCGTTGTAAGCAGGATCACGTTTGTGTTAAATGAAAAACACATTGCTTTATAACATGACAAGCTATTTAGACATTTATAAATTGTAGAAGAATGTCACGTGATTAAAAGCCGACAAAGCACAGTTCAAGCATTGTGTATGAGATAAGCCTAAAATTTACATATCTTAGGAAATTGCTAGAGGCATCAAGGACAGGAAATTAAAAAAAAAAAACAAAAAAGTTACCATAGCAACGATTACAAGTTAAAAATATTATGGGAACTTGAACCCGTTGAATGTGTCCTGCATATAATGACAATATCGGCCAAAATGTATGTAAAGTACCTTTTAGACTGATGGAACTAAGAAAAATTAAAAATTAAAAACCCAAACAATTCTGCTAACATTTGAAACAAGAGGCCCGTGGGCCTTAACGCTCACCTGTTAAACGGCAAATTGTTTAACATAACATTTATGTGTCAATTTGAACCATTGGTCAATATTTATTTTATATTTGTTGTTTTCCTGTCTAAAACTGGTTTCTGAATTAGATGTAAAACGCACGTCACTTGTTACATTGAACCCACTGTAATTAAATCTTCCTCCACATGAAAGATTGTAACTTTCGTGATACTTTTAATAAATTTTAAACTGACTGGCAATAGACATGTAAATATGACTTACTTGTTTGCGCAGTTGTAGAAACCTTTAGATGCATCAACACACGTGCATTTGTACGTGCATCCATCATCCCAAGTTTGACCTTGGCTATATGTAGTACCCTTATACACACAGCCATTAATCACTCCTATGTATATAAAATAAATAATTGTATTAAAACTAAAAAGTGTTTGCAATTCAGACAATGTATACACTTTCCACAAGTCATTAGCCGAAACAAAATGAGATAGTGTATGACTGTATATGAATTATTGACAATTAAACCCTGTGAAGGAGACCTCCTCTAAGGCTCAGTGGTAGAATGTTCGCTTTGAGACGGTTCGAACCCCAACCAGGTCATAAATAAGACTTAAAAACCTAATATGTTGCTGCCGACAGTCTGCATTACGGGGACAGGATATAAACTGGTTAACACGGTGCAGAGAAAACGAAACTGAAGGAGTGGTATAGTTGCCTGCGGAATAATGGCTAGGTAAGCTTAAGGTGCCTACCTTGACAAAAAGTCGACCGCAGTATGCGCATTATAAGACAGACCATAATACACTTTAACATCTTACGAAAATATGAAAATGCTCTTAATTTAATACTTTAGTCAGGTATAACTGAAAAATTCTGATGCGACGTTTAACATATATGCAACCCACATTAGAAGGATTTGTAATACATTTCAGCTTCGACGTTAAAATTACATTCTTTTAACAGTATATGTTTTACAATAATATTTTCAATAGATATATTTTATCTTGTCTTCCCTCTTTTTTCGATATAATATTATCCGTGGATAATTTCAGCTAAATTTTCCAACTTCAACGTTTAAATAAATAAATAAATAAATAATTAATAAATAAATAAATAAATAAATAAAGTACTTTTAAAGCTTACAATGAATATAAACGACAAATTTTAAGACCATTAATTGAAAAACAAAGCGATTTGTTTTATGTACTTTGCTATCATTACGTCCTACCTGTAATGGTGCCACTTGATCCTGTCCCTGTTCCACTTCCGGTATAAATACTTCCACTTCCGCTAAGACAGCTTGGTTCAGAACAGCATTTACCAGGAGGCTTCACCAAGCTACATCCTTGTGGTAAGTTTGTCCATGTTAGGCACCTAAAATGACAAGCATTCATAAAATACAGTATAAAAGTTGAATTCAAAATATGTCGATAAGGAAATCAATAAAAACAGTACTATTTTTTTCCAAAGATAACGAAGGAGGACTTTCGACTGTTAAAAACAGAGAATAGAAATATGTCTTAATATAAAAAAAATGCAAGTACAACCGATCGTAAAGAAAACGAGGATACACATTACCGACGAGTAACAAGTGTTATCTAGTCTCGAGTTTGGATCGAAGGAAGAGGTTACGGAAAATACTGAAATATATGAGGGAGAGGGTATGAATCGATTCGAAAAACCAAACGAACAGAAGACTCTCTAGCTTCCAATATTGATACAAAACAGAGAGTATATACAGGAAAAGACCTAAAGTTTAAAAGAAGAGAGTACTAGCTAGACCATAAAACCATACAAACAAACTAACAACAAAAACCAAAGGAAGAGAATAAGAACTAACCCAGTAAATAAAATGGAGGCTGACAATCTAACACTGAAAACCAAGAAAAGAGAGAATAGAATAGTTTTGAATATCTAAGAAAGATAGTACCAAATACCCCAAAAATCAAAGAAATGAAGTACGAACTAACCCAAAAAACCAAAGCGAGAGAGAGACAAACTAGCCCCGATAACAAAGGAATAGAAGCAAACAAGCCTCAAAATCAAAGGAAAAGAGACAAACTATCCCCGTAAACAAATTAATAGACGCAAAATAGCCCCAAAACCAAAAGGAAGAGAGACAACTAGCCCCGATAACAAAGGAATAGAAGCTAACGAGTGTACGAACTAACCGGGACAACCAAAGGAAGAGTGTACGAACTAACCCCAAAAACCAAGGTAAGAGTTACAAACTAACCCAAAAAAGCGAAGGAAGAGTGTACAAACATACAGCGAAAACCAAAGGAGGAGTGTACTAACTAAGTGCAAAAACCAAAGGAAGAGTGTACGAGATAACCCCCAAAAACCAAAGGTAGAGTGTACGTACTAACCCCAAAAACCAAAGGAAGAGTTACGAACTAACCCCAAAAAGCAAAAGAAGGGTATACGAACTAACCGCAAAAATCAAAGGAAGGGTGTACGAACCAACCCCCAAAACCAAAAGAAGAGTGTATGAACCAACCCCAAAACTCAAGGGAAGAGTGTACGAACTAACCGCGAAAACCAAAAAAAAAAGTGTGCGAACTAACCTCAAAAACCAAAGGAAGAGTGAACTTTTCAACCTTAAGAACCAAAAGAAGAGTGTACGAGCTAACCAGGACAACCAAAGGAAGAGTTACGAACTAACCGCGAAAGTCAAAGGAAGTGTGTACGAACTAACCCCAAAAACCAAAGTAAGAGTTACAAACTAACCCAAAAAAGCGAAGGAAGAGTGTACGGACAAACAGCGAAAACCAAAGGAAGAGTGTACGAACTAACAGCGAGAACCAAAGGAAGAGTGTACTAACTAAGTGCAAAAACCAAAGGAAGAGTGTACGAGCTAACCGCGAAAACCAAAGGAAGAGTGTACGAGCTAACTCCAAAAACCAAAAGAAGAGTGCAAGAGTGAACTTTTTAACCCTAAAAACTAAAAGAATAGTGTACGAGCTAACCGCGAAAACCAAAGGAAGAGTGTACGAACTAACTCCAAAAACCAAAAGAAGAGTGCAAGAGCCAACCGCGAAAACCAAAGGAAAAACGTACGAACTAACCGTGAAAACCAAAGGAAATCAGACAAACAAGTCCGGAAAACCAAAGGAAAACAGTACGAAACACCCAGGTTAACCAAAAAAGAAAGTAAAAAACAATTTATCCGACCATAAAGGAAAAAACGAACTAATAAAGGGACTTTCAAAGGAAATTCGTAAAGATACACAGTATAAACTGTGAAAAGATTACTAAAGCACTTACGAGGTAAATGTAATAAGAAATGAATATTTCACCAGAAAGGCTATAAACAACTTACAAGTTTTTACACTCATAATATCCTGTTGTTCCGTCTTTACAGGTACAATTATATTCACAGCCATCTTGCCAGTAATCGCCTTGAGCGTGAAGTTGATTCTTATAGAAGCACCCTTGAACTAAATATACAGATAGAAGTAAGTCAGTGTTTATTCTAGTTTTTTACATCAAATAAATTTTGACGAAAGTTCATTTTTACGTCGTGTAACTCCCGCGAATATACATGAATATAAAATAATTGCGAAAATTCCCATTTATATTAACAAATTCCTGAATTTGTGAAAAAAAACAATGAGCCATCAATCACGTATGTGAACATGGAAAATTAATATAAATATGCAAAACATAGATAAGGTACGAATCATTTTAGCTAAGCACGTTTAACAAGTGGGAAAAACTTAAATAAAAATAGCAAAATAACTTCGGGTTTTTCAATTAAACCATTTTAAAATCAGACTCTTCACCACCAAAAAATAAATATAGAGTACTCCTTACCCGTTCCAGTAAATGTCCCAGGACTCTGGGTGGCAACACCAGTGAATAAACCTCCAAACGAACCACTTCCTGATCCTCCTGCAGTATTTCCGGTGCCACTTGTAGAACCTTAAATGAAATTATTTAATAACGATACAAATTCATGCGTAAATACAAAAATGCTACATTAACTATACTGAACATCTTATTGTTTTTAGATAAATACTGATTTTCATAGCTTATTATGAAATCAATTGTTGCACTGATGATTGCAACTACTTTCTTAATGGTTTTAAAGGTATATCAACCCCATTCAGACTGAATAAATTCTATTGCCATTTCTGGATTTCTGGTAGTATTATTCGTTTCGACTTCCATTGCTGCTTTACTTGCAACACTTTGGGATATTTATAATGTTGTTTTGATGTTTTGCTAGCTAACTGAATCATTATACTGCACAAAAATTATGATAAAGTCGATTTTTCTTACACTGAAGTTCCAGGATCTCAGATTACAAAGATTCATATATGACCCGAACGGGTCTCAAATCCCCGATCCCTCGTTTTTGAGATGGACGCTCTACCAGCCTCATTTGAATATTATTGGTAATCTTACCACAAAGACCACAGAATTTAGCGCAATTTTTCCTTGCCCAGTTAACGTATGGATCTACACAAGAATCATGTGTATATTCAGCGCAATTTGAAAGAACGTCTGCGCATGCTCCAGTGTTTCCTAATAACAAAACATTAAAAAAAATTGAACGTTAAAGTCAAAGGAAAGCAAATAGGGTTTATTTGTTTCGGATATAAAATGATGCATAATTTGTCAATAACTAATACTCAAATGAGAACACTAGTTTTCGTTTATATTATTCCTGTAGCCGTCCTTATAATTGTTCTGTTGTCTAGTTTTCTGAGCTCATTTTTCGAGATACTGTAGAATCATTAATATTCGTTGGGTGTAAAATTTCGTGGTTTTGCATTTTTAAATAATTCTATTGGTAGAAATATTCGTGGAATTCAGTTTTGTGAAAATAAATCCCATTGAGGGCAATGGAAATTAAAAATTTTCAATGACATTTAATTTCGTGGTTTTCAGTAACCCACGAAAATAACGAAATTTAATCCCCCACGAATATTTGTGATTTTACAGTAATTATTTATCATAATAAACAACTGATGAAGTTTTTAAGCAACTGTGTATCCATTTCTTCGTTAAAAAATCAAAAAAAAAAAAAAAATCTGAAGAATCAGTTAATAAGAAATCAACACATGATAAGAGGAAAAGATTACCGTTTTTTACATCAAAAATAACAAAACATTTTTGGAAAATAATCTTTGTTAAAAATGAAATTAATATTTTTTTCAATTTAATCAAAATGTATTTTCTCTCGATTTTCCTTCTCCTACTCATACTTATTGTGCTTCAAATGCATATGCCATCCAAATTCTTTTTCTAAATTTACTGTGTGCCATATACATTAAAAATTTCAAAATTATAATATGATAACTTTAATTGTACATCTTGTTATGTTATCTTTTTTCTGATATCTCCATTCCCGAAATTTTAAAAAAATCTTCATTCCCGAAATTAAAAAAAATGTATATTCTGTGATTGTTGATATGTATCATAAAACCAAACACTGCGCGGATGGTTTTTTAATATTGAATTGTTGTATATATAAAACAAGTCTGTAATTTCATATTATAGAATTATATATATAATATATATATATATATATATATATATATATATATATATATATATATATATATATATATATATATATATCTGTGTGTGTGTGTGTGTGTGTGTGTGTATCCCTATTTTTCTATATTTTTTTACAAATACTAAATCACTTACATTAAATTTCAAAATTAGTAAATCGAAATGACTAAGAAGAAACCGATAATAAATACAAATTTAAATGACAAAAACTTTACCTCCCGATATTCCACTTCCTGCTGAACCGGAACCAGCGCCGCCAATAGTAACGTCTGCAAAAGAAACAACGAAAAGATAAGAATTCAGAATTTAGTTACAGCATGTTGTTTTGTGTGCGACCTAAGTGATTAAGTGTGTAAAAATTGTAAAAACTTCTGTAGTGAATAAAACAAATCGATGAAATTTTCTAAATGCACCGGAATATGGTCTTATTAAAGATGCGAAAAACGTAACAAAGATGGTCAATATGAGGCCCTTATCGCTATTCGAGTTCAAATTACTTTTAATTATTTCTATTTTAAATTACTAATACAATTTAATACTAGCCACAAAGTAAGGAACACACGCTGTTTTACGCAAAATATTAAATAGTAAAATTTAAAAAAAGAATTCTTGAGCAAAGTAGATGTTTAAATTATAATAGTGAGTTTACATATTAAGCTATTTATTACAGACACGCAATATAATGGCTGACAATTACAAAGTTTTATATTGAACTTGTTTACAGTTTATGAAATTCTGTTTCTACATATCAAAAATGACACTCGCGCAGACATTTTCAAAGCTTTTTTCAAACTGCTGCGTAGATTATTATGCCTTACGAAGGATTACCGATATTACACTTTTATTACATACCACTGTTTGCCAAACGTGAAATTTCGGACATTCTGTACAGTGTTTTTTTAAATTAACATAGAGTTTTTATTGAAATATCACCATATAGAAACGCGCAAAAATACGATAAAAATATAAAGAAACAATATTTGATATCTACTATACTCTGGTAGTAGAATTCTTTACATTTTACATGTAATAACTATTCATTTAAACTTGAATTGAAAAAAAAAATATTTGAAATTATGAGTTGGAAAAATGTGTCACATTTGCCTTTTTAAAATATCTGTGATGTATTAAGATAACTACTGACTTTATTTTCAGTGTTCTTTCAAGGTCTGTTTATTTTCAGACAAATATATTTTTACATCTATGAATCAGTCTAAAACTAAAATTAAAACTTAAATACACCCACGAAAGGTTACATCTGAAGCTATACGACAAACGTGATGACTTTAATTTTACTATTGTTAACTTTCTGTTTCTTTGTAATAATATCCCTGCTTCTCCTGCGTATGGTGTATATGTTTCACAGTTAATACGTTATGGTAGAGATTGTTCCCAAAATGAGGAGTTTCTACAACAAAGCAATCTGCTTACAATTAAATTGTTGACTCAAGAATATTGAAAGCCTAGGCTAATCAGGGCCCTTAAAAAGTTTTATGGACATCATCACAATATTTTTGATAAGTATGTAGTCCCTGTATCCAAACTTATACTGGATATATTTGACTTGCCATAGTTCCTTGTTCCTTTCATTCTCAATGTTGACTTGCACGTGACGGGTGTAGCTAGCTAGACAGGAGGTGCTTACCCTTCCAGAGCACCCGACCTCACTTCCTTGATGGAAGTTCACATGTATTACTAAATTTGCCAGCTTTCAAAGTTTTTACTTTGTTTTTGGGATTGTGATTTGGACAAGGACTGTTATGTTTGTGTTTTTGGGATTGTGATTTGGACAAGGACTGGTATGTTTGTATTTTTGGGATTGTGAATTGGACAAGGACTGGTATGTTTGTATTTTTGGGATTGTGATTTGGACAAGGACTGGTATGTTTGTATTTTTGGGATTGTGATTTGGACAAGGACTGGTATGTTTGTGTTTTATTATTATACAGTGTATTAATCTTCAATAATATTACCAATTATTAAAAAATGAATGTAAATGAAAAATAAACATACTACACAAGTTGCAAAAGACTGGACAATTATCTTTAGCCCATCCAAGGTATTTTCCAGAGCAAGATCGAGTTCCGTAATCTTTACAATTATTTATCCTATCAACACAAGCACCAGTGGATACCGTAGCAGCAACTTAAAAGGAAATATTA
Source organism: Tegillarca granosa (assembly GCA_029721355.1). Lineage (NCBI taxonomy): Eukaryota > Metazoa > Mollusca > Bivalvia > Arcoida > Arcidae > Tegillarca > Tegillarca granosa. The sequence continues at coordinate 32,855,816 of CM056603.1, forward strand.
ACAGGATGGTGAAATATGTTAAAATGAAGGCTTATAAATGTACGATAATTTATACAGTCGAACCTGCCTTAAAGGCCACCTCTCTATAAGGACCGCCTGCTTATAAAGGCCAATAAAATTCTATCCCAATTGCTCTTTATTCATATTCATTGAACTTGTATATAAAGGTCACCTGTCCATAAGGCCACTTTTATTGATCCCCATGGGTGGCCTTTATAGACAGGTTTGACTGTATTTTTAATGAATTAAAGTATTTTAAAATAAATGCAAAATAATTAGACGAGTGTAAAAATTTACTTAGTGTACCGCCAAACTGCAGAATTCGCAGCTGCATTTCGGAGACGCCTCAACATGGACGTAGGTAAATTATTGGCTTGAACATTTTGATAGTAGAGACCCAAAATGTTTTAAGTACAAAAGATGAGTTGACGTCAAAACAAGAGAGACAATATTGATCAGTCTTGTCAATACAAAATCATTTCTCTGTTTTGTTTTTATAAACCTTAACCGGAAATTACAATAGTCATATAATGCCTATAAAAGTTTTTAATAAAGGCATGACATCTGTCACTCTTGGCTTGAGATTACACAAAGTCGCCATGTAAAATTCCCTGTTTGAAAAACGGATAACAACATAAGTGGATTTTAAATAGACTTCTTAATGTTTACGAAACCATTTTCTTTTAAAATCATAAAGTTTTGATAATTTATCACGAGTAAACCGTACTTAATGCTGTAGTAACCATTGCAGAAAACTGTAAAAATATTACCAAGCCAAGAAAATTACCATAAAGCGGACGATCAGCGTTTTTTTAATTGATTCAATTTTACCTAACCCGATAAAGTAAGTTACGAGACATATAAACAAATATCCTTAAAGACAATATTCTAGGTTTAAATGTCAAAGTTTGACAAATGCGATCGACTTACCTTGGCCTGGACAAAGGCCACATCGTTTAGCACAGTTATCCTTTGCCCATCCATCATATGGCGCTCTACATGCATACTCTCCGTAAGAGTCACAATCTGTAAGACGATCAGCACACGTGGTAGGACCTGTAGGTGAGCATTCAGCTCTCTGACAACACTGGTCAATAGGATCAGCGGTAAGATGACAGTTTGACGGAAGAACACCATATCTTTGACATCTAGAAATTAATAAGGTAAAGCTTGAATGGTTTTATCTATTTTCATATATTAACACTAGAAAATCCATGTAGCAAAAATCCTTTCACTGACCCGATGATTTAAAATTCTGTAACGACTTTCAGTTTGGAACAAATATGTAAACGAATATACTAATACTTATTAGCGACGAATTCTTCACATAATCTAATTCATAGTTTAATAAATGAACAAATATTAATACCTTTAAAATTTTTTATTGCCTAAAGCCTTTATGTTCAAGAGTTTTACGGATCGAGTCTTTTACCGCCAAAGTGATCCTAATGTGAGGAAGTTTGTAAGTTTGCTTGCCGGAGTCGGTGTTTTTTCGGTTTTTTAAATTTGACTGCGTCGATCTTGCAAGACATTTTCATCTCTCAAAATTTTATTTAACATTTTATTTACATTAACTTTCTACGAACTGCATTCAAACCGAGCTACTCGCTGCTTCGACGCGAATTTCGGTTTTTAGTCACTTTTCGACCTTGGATCAATAAAAACAGAAGTGACTCGAGATACTTTATAAAGATTTAAGTAGTTGAATGAAACTTGAGCAAATTTATATACATTTTTACGATAGTGTATTAAAGGTATTACCTATCAGTACATCTATATACCAAGCTGAGCATTTGTACATTCACAATCATAATCACAGCCATCATGCCATGTCGCTCCTTGCTGATATATTTGACCTTTATATATGCAGGCGTCTGAAATGCATCGTGACACAAATTAACATGCATTAATAAAACAATTTATAAAACAAAATAAAAATGAAATTGAAATTTTAATGTTTCAAACAGTCTCTCAATAAGAAAAATCTTTTCTTAGAAGACACAAATGATTCATACACAGTTTAACCAAAACTTTATTTACAAATTTATCGTGAACTTTGTAACCGTCAAACTATAATAAAAACAACTTAGCCGTAGACTTAGTATCTCATCAAATATTTTAGCCATAGAAATTTTGAGCATTTAGCACAGATGAAACATTTCGTTTATTAATATGTGATAGTAATTACTAATGTCAATATAATATGCTTATGGAAAGACAAAAACTCCAATGCTTGAAATCTGGATGTTACAAAAGAGTTTAAAATCTTACTTGCATAACCCGTTTTTGAAATGCTTGGGTTGTAATTAGCTGTTCCAGGCTGGGGTCGTCCACTTCCTGTAAAGCTTCCAGTGTATCCAGCTGGATTGGAGCCACTGATTCCTCCAGAAAATCCTGAACCCGTACTTCCTGTCGCAGTGCATCTTGGGACTTTACAACATGTTGGATCTTTTGGATCTTGTACGAAAGTGCAACCAAGCGGTATGTTGTCAAATGTGACACATCTGAAATGTTTGATTAGAAACGCATGGACGACTTAAAACAGAAAACTTGTATGCCTGAAATACGACCTTTTTATTTTAGGGAACCACATTTATTTATGACAAAAATGTATTCTATCGAAGTTACGTTCAGACAGCAACTAACAGCTAGATTTAAAATTGAGGTACAACTGAATTCTATATGAATCTTTTATTGTATAAGTCAGCATTGATTGATGAACATTTTCAATCAGTCTTTATATGACAGGTGTTTTGTTCGGTATATTTGCACATAAAATTCGTGTTAGGTATATTGGCATATTATAATTTTGTTCGGTATGTTGGCACATAAAAGTTTTGTTCGATATATTCGCAAATTAAAGTTTTGTTCGGTATATTTGCACATGAAAGTTTTGTTCGTGTTCGGTATATTTGCACACAAATTTGCAATATATTTGTTTTGTTCTTGTTCTATATATTTGCACATGAAAGTGTTTCTTCGGTATATTTGCACATGAAAGTTTTGTTCGTGTTCGATATATTTGCACATGAAAGTTATGTTCGGTATATTTGCACATGGATATGTGACACATGAAAGTTTTGTTTCGTGTTCGGTATATTGCACACAAATTTGCAATATATTTGTTTTGTTCTTGTTCTATATATTTGCACATGAAAGTTTTCTTCGGTATATTTGCACATGAAGTTTTGTTCGTGTTCGATATATTTGCACATGAAAGTTATGTTCGGTATATTTGCACATGAAAGTTATCATCGGTATATTGGCACATTAAAGTTTTGTTCGGCATATTTGCACATTTTTGTTCGTTCCATTTTTCTTCAATTCATTTTCTGTATATCGTTTAGTGAAAAAGGTCTTCTAAACAAAATGTTTGAATATCGAAACTATTACTCAAATTCCCGAAATTATACCATTTTTTTTTAATTTCCAATACGCAGCCTCTCATTTTTTTTAATTTTTTTTTATTTTATCTTTGTCCCATTTAAATTTTACCTTTCACGAGTTATAAATGGCCGCAGCTTACAGCACGTCAGATATAGCATAAGAGTGAGGATTCGTTTTAAATTGTTTCTGTATAACCAAACAGTGTTGTTTAATATGTATTATTTTGGTTTTCACAATACCATTTACAATGCAGTGCTAGGGGGTTAAACCAAGACAGTTTAGATTGCTGTTAAAAATTTACAAAGTTTTTTTTCAATTTGATACTGCAACACATTTTAGAATTATTTTATTCTTTACCTTGGAGAACATTGGTAAAATTGATTCTTTGCGTCTTCACATCGGCATTTTGATGAACAACCGTCGGTCCATTCCTCACCTTGTTTATAATATAATCCTTGGAAGACACAGAAATCTGGAAAAAAGCAATTATTTACAAGTAAATAGAGAGATCACATACATTCAAACCTACAGTCGATTTTTTAACAGTATAAAGATACTACTTTTTCTGGCCACAAATTTATAGTGTGGTACCATAAAAGTCTAGAAGCATTTTAATTATGTAAATAAAACATGGCTGAGAGGGAAACATTAAAAATTTTAAGGTTCAGTTAATCTACATTGCTAAATAGGCAGTTGTGTATGAGTTGAAGCTTAATGAAAGAAAATAGTGTTTATTTGATATATAATTACACCTGATATATAACGCTGTAAAGTCTATAATAATATTTTTTCGTAATTCTTCCTTTATTTGCGTCAGTCTTGCTGTTTTTAGTACCGCCGGGGTATTTGCCTGAATTTTCCTGTCCTGGTATTTGCATAAAAATTGACAAATTTTCTCTCACGCTCCCTTTGCCGCAATTATACTTTTTGGAGTTATCGGAATTAATTAACCACGTCCAACGATAGGCAAGGTCGATTTGGCAAGGCAAGACGACTAAATTTACTTTATAATTTCAAAGTAATTTTTATCTTGTTAATATTATTGCATCGATATGTGTTATAATTATACATACATATATATATATATATATATATATATATATATATATATATATATCACATTTTAGGGGTATATAGGAAGAATACCAGTCTCAAGTCTAAATTTCACTCGCATTTTGGCTTGGGACATTTTATGGTCTCTCGATTGGTAAATTTCCCAAATGCCCCTAATAAACATGGTATTTCTGTATAATATTCTACTTAAGAGAAAATATGTTGAAGTAAATTTTTATAATATTTTGTCTTTAGCAATATATTAACGTAAATAACGTTTTATTTAGGGAACAATATATGTAACAATTATGAATGTAGACTTCTACAAAAATGATTGACAAGAATTGTTTTATAAGAAAGCAAGAAAGGTTGAAAAATGACTAAATTATCAAATGCTAATGGAGATTTATAATGGAATTTCCTAGAGCACCACGTGATCCCTCATTGCGGGACAATTATTTCTATTGGTAATAGAATCGCAAAAAGTGACGTTTTTTTCGTAATAACGACGTTTTTTGGAAATATTTGGCGTAAACGGCATCCATTTCATTTCACACACAAACGTTAAGCGGTATTGATCACGTGGTACGCTGGCGAGTTCCACTGTACATACCGCCACCAGTTGATGGTTTTGTATGTGCAAAGAATGACGCTGATGTCGTCACAACTACGTCACATCTGTACGTCTTACAACATGCATCATATGGATCTTGAACAACGCGGCACTGTTGAGGCAGATTCTGTATAACAGGGCACCTATTAATAATAGTGAAATTCATTTAATGTTTACATATAATTCCTAAATATTTACAATGACATTAACTAATGTTAAAACTTAACGGTGATCATCTAGTTGTAAAACATAAATAAATAAAGTAAAAAGGTCACCACTTTATTGTTAAAAAAATAACAATATTACATCCTAGTGTACATTTATCGCTTGTTTCCATAGCAACTACTCAATACTTACCTATCAGTACATCTGTATCTACCAGTGGTACTATGTTACCAAGTACATCTTATTGTACATCATTTGCTTGTTTCCAAAGCAACTATATTGTATTTAATACTTACCTATCAGTACATCTGTATGTACTAGTGGTACTGTTTTACTAAGTACATCTTAGTGTACATTTATCGCTTGTTTCCATAGCAACTACGTAAAACTTACCTATCAGTACATCTGTATCTACCAGTGGTACTATTTTACCAAGTACATCTTAGTGCACATCTTTCGCTTGTTTTCGTAGCAACTAGATCTACTTAATACTTTCCTATCAGTACATCTGTATTTACCAGTGATACCATCTTCAAAAGTACATCTTAGTGTACATCCGTCGTTTGTTTCCATAGCAACTACGTAATACTTACCTATCAGTACATCTGTATCTACCAGTGGTACCATCCTCACAAGTACACCTAAGAGTACACCCGTCATCCCATGTACTGCCTTGTTGATAGATTTTAGTTTTGTATACACATCCATCTACAATTTATATTTTTTAAAATTAACTATGTTTGATTCACCAAACCAAGTGTACAAATTTCGAAAGCTCCGTACGAAAATTTGCAATCGAATACAAATCATTTATTCAGAAAAATTTGTTTAATGCTTGATGCAAATAAAGGGATATTATAAAACGCAAAACCTACTGGTCCGTGTTTAAATCACAATCCCTAAAGCCAAGTAGAAATTTTGAAAACTGGCAAATTATGTTAAATACGTGAACTTTCTCCAGGGTAGTGAGGCCGAAAAAATATGACAGAACATTGTGATTTGGTTTTGCGTTTGTTTCTCCTTTCTTTTACACGAATGCATTAAATATTAAAATGTGTCTTCTTTGAATGTCAAATACTAAATAATATTATAATTTTGGATTATTAATTGGTGGATTGAAAACCAAATACTAGACATTACTAGTATAAATTGTAAGAGAATATTTTTAAAAACTCAATCAGTGTCATTATTTTTACAAATTCTCTAAACAAATTAAAGCGTATTTTAAAAAATGAGGGCTTGAACCTGACCATAACTTTATGAAGAAGGGCAATGCCAAAAAAACATTTGATCTAAAATATTTCTAGACTGACCAAAGATAGAATCAAAACACAAATGTGATAACAAGGTCATGACAAAATTTTGAAGGATATCAACACTGGTACTAAAAATCTCTTACCATATTACCATAAACAAGATATAACAATTGAAAATATATTGAAAATATATAACACAAAAATACCTGCCAAATTTTGATGTGCCATATGTGCACATTTCGGAAAATCATTTCTCCACAGTAACACTAAGGGCCGAAAAGTTTGATAAATAAAACATAAACCAAACAGTTGAAAAATAATTAATCTTAAGTTATGAAAGCTATTTTTACAAAATGTTCATAAAGAGAGCAAAATCGTCAACAAATTTCACAGATAAATAAATTCTGTGATAAAAACTAAATGGCGTAAGATTCTTTCAAGCAGTAATTGATTTCATTCGTTCTGGCGAAATTACCCTATTTAAGTCGTTGTTGCAATGCCGCGAACCAGTGCAAGACCAATGTACCCGGAAATAACAAATTTCATTAAAACCTGCCAAATTGTCTCGTACGATAAGTCGAATTTGGCGTTGATAACGACATTGGCGAATGACACTGTCACATATACACAAACTGGCTTCTGAGAAAAGCTGAAATGATTGTTTATTAAGCGAAATTGGCGCGTTGACAAAAAATTTTTTCTACTGTAAAATTATTAAATTATTAGACTTGCCTGTATTTTTTTTAATTCTTAAAACATTTGGTTAAATATTTCACAAAAATGCCCCTTTAATTTTGATATTCCATATGTGCACAAGTCGTTTATCATCAGTGACTCTAAGGACCGAAAAAGCAGATAGATAAAAAGATAACCCAAAATTTTGAAAATAATGAATCCTAAATTCCAAATTTATTTAAATCCAAATCCAGAAAAGAAATGCTTTGCATGAGGAAACAAACATAATTTTAAAAAACTTTAATAAATTAAGACAGCTGAAAACAAGGCAGAGACCTATCAATCATGAAAACCTTAAAAGTCTTTACTGCACGTACTTCTTCCCCCAGAGACTGTCTGACTGGATCCAGTTCCGGTAAATGTGGATCCACCACTTGTTCCCGAAAATTGGTTAGCAATATTTCCAGTAGCTGTCAATGTGGGGTTTTTGGCCAGTCCATAACCAGTAAAACCAGGTTTATATGATGGAACAGCAACTCCAGTAATTTGACCATTTGGTCCTGGTTGACAAACGGGTCTTTTACAACAAGGGTCATCTGGGTTGTCCTGCATTGAGCACGTTGATGGTAAGTTATTAAAATCTGGACATCTGTAATAAATTGATGTATTTGCAATGCCAATTGATTGATTAAGATAAGTTCTGATCATTTATCAATAACTCCAGTTGCTCGTTTTAGGTTGCAATTCGCTAGAAGCTTGGCAATGTTTTGTGTTTTTGTTCTTATTGAAATACAACATGATGGAGAACATGGTGTAAATGGTTTTCAACTCAAAGTTTGACTTTTTACATTCCATTATATATATTATAGAAATGTTTTAAGTAGGCATTTTTCTCAGTTAAATAATGTACTTTAATTTTATTTGTCTGAAGGTTCCAAAAGTAAGCAGTCTATCAGCTGGAAACCGAAAGTTAGTGGTAAACTGAAATTTTGATAAACCCAATATCTTGAACAATTTTAAATTTTAAATTACTTTTTAAATAAATGTTATAATTTTAGGCAAAATCTTGATTTAAATTACGAAATTTAAAATTAATATAACTTCGAAATCTGTGAGTAACTTAGAGAGAAATTTTATTTTACATTTTATTACTCGTTAAAGATTTGGTAATAATTTTTTCTAATTACAAATATATATATCACAATGTTTTTCTACATTTTCAGTATAAATATAGGGGAAAAAACCATTAATCTAAAAAAAACTTGTGTAAATATGTGATATTTAGCAGAAAGTTTCTGAAATTGTGATACGTTTCTTAATTTTGCATTGAAACACCTTAACACAGGTTTGGTTCTTCCTGTAGATTTAATATGTTACAGTGTAGATCTTCTAATATTAGTGTTCAGTCTGCCAGTAAAAAGATAGTGTAGATTAAAAAACCAAATGTTTTTGAAATTGTCGACAGTTTCGGTAAGATAATTCCATGTTGATTCCGGAAATATATCATTTACAGTTTTTTTTAAATTGAGTTTTAAAGTCCAAACTAATATTCGTGTGGATTTAGTGATGTTTACATGGAAATTGTGTTCAATTTCGAATGAAAAAATTGAAGTCGTACATTTCTTTGCTTGTTATTGATTTTTGGGATTAAATGTGTTCAACCTCCTACGTTGTTTCCGTTCGTATTTGATATAACGGTACATTCTTGCTGTCGATTCAATTAGGTAATGTACAAATTCTGTAACTTTTTGGACACTTACAGGTAATAAATAACGATTAAGCTAGTCAATGCACAAAAAAAACAAATGATGACGTCATGGCAATGTTTTAATTGGTGAAATAAAGGTGTAAACCTTTGACCGGGTATACTAGTTGTTTAGTTTGAAGTCATTCTACCCTGTACTCTCGTCGTTAACAGTCATATATTTACTTTAAGTATACAATTTTAATTAAAATACTACTTTTGGTATATATAAACGTACTTTTAATCGTGGTTGGATTTAGGTTTTCAGAGAAATTTTTCATTGAATTTTTTTATCTCTTTTTTTTTCTCCTTAAAAGTGTATACTATGTAATAGTAGAGTGTAATCATTTCAATTGTCAGGAACAACTCTTGTACAAATTTGTAGATCTATTTGTTGTTTTGTTTTTTTTTCAAGAAAGTACGTTGAAATGCATATCGGATATGACATCATAGTTACTTACTTTGGTGTACAGCGGTATCTGCCGTTACTTTTGTCTTCACATATACAGTTATAGTCACATCCTGACTGCCATCTCTGTCCTTGTTGGTAAAGAGTTCCGTTGACATAACAACCGTCTTCAACAGAAAAACAAACTAATATTTACTAACATTTTCACTTGGGTCTTAAAATTAATATCTTAATCTTGTTACTATATCTTATAATACAGTGTTTTTTTTCCTTTGATGCTTTTTCACATTTTGCGTGTTTGGGGCCGTTTTTTTTTTTTTTTTGGGGGGGGGGGGTTCACCTCTGCGACCCAATGATAGAGCATTCGCTTCGAGAGGTGGAGGTTGTTGGTTCGAATTCCGACGACCTTAAAATCTGAGTAACAACTTCCTTGTCTGGGGCTTGTCATAAGAAGGACAGCGTATCGACCGGTCTACACGGTCCAAAATAATTTGACCTTGGGAGTGGTATGCTGCATACCGACTCGGTGAGACAGCGTCCTGAGTACGCATTAGAACACTGTAGATAATAAACTATATCAAGATTAATTCTCAGAGAAAAAAATAATAACTGTTTTATTTGAAGATGTACATGGTGATATTTAAAACATCTTACCTATTCTGCCATTGATTTGATTTGGAGCTAAGGTTGGGACATATATCTTTTGTCCTGTTGATGGACTGTAGATCATATGTGGTGCGTATGTTTGACCTGGTGCTAAGGTAGGATACATTCCTGGTGCGTATGTCTGTCCTGGTGCCGGAGTTGGAATCATATTTGGTACAAATAATTGTCCAGGAGCTGGAGTAGGAAGCATACCAGGTGCAAATGTTTTTCCTGGAGCATATGTTGGAACAATTCCTGGTGCATAAGTTGCAGGTGGCGTATAGATCATATTTGGTGCGTACGTTTGTCCTGGGGCTAGGGTAGGATACATCCCTGGTGCATATGTTTGTCCTGGAGCTGGCGTTGGAATCATATTTGGCGCAAATAGTTTGCCAGGTGCAGGTGTCGGTATTAAGTTTGGTGCAAATGTTTTACCAGGAGCATATGTTGGCACAATTCCTGGAGCATAGGTAGCCGGTGGGGTGTATATTACACTTGGAGCGTAGGTTTGACCAGGTGCTAAAGTTGGGAATTGTCCTGGTGCGTATGTTTGTCCTGGAGCTGGCGTTGGTATCATATTTGGAGCAAACAGTTTTCCTGGAGCTGGAGTTGGCAAAAAATTTGGCGCAAATGTCTTGCCTGGAGCATATGTTGGAATTTCATGAGGAGCGTAGGTTGCTGGCGGTGTGTATATAATTCCTGGGGCATACGTCTGGCCGGGAGCCAAAGTTGGGAACATACCAGGTGCATATGTTGATCCTTGTGCGGGTGTAGGTATCATGTTTGGTACAAATAACTGACCTGGAGCAGGAGTTGGTAAATAGCCAGGTGCATAGGTTTTTCCGGGAGCATATGTTGGTACTTGATACGGCGCATAAGTAGCTGGCGATATATAAATCATACCTGGGGAAAGTGTCTGACCAGGTGCTAACGTAGGTGCTTGTCCAGGGGCATAGGTTTGCCCTGGTGCTGGTGTCGGGATCATATTTGGAGCATATAATTTTCCTGGTGCCGGAGTTGGCATCATTCCCGGGGCATATGTTTTACCAGGAGCGTATGTTGGAACTATTCCAGGTGCATATGTTGCTGGTGGTGTATAGATCATATTTGGTGCGTATGTTTGTCCTGGGGCTAGGGTAGGATACATCCCAGGTGCGTATGTTTGTCCTGGATATGGTGTTGGAATCATATTTGGCGCAAACAATTTTCCTGGTGCAGGTGTTGGAATTGCGTTTGGTGCAAATGTTTTACCAGGGGCATATGTTGGTATCTGATACGGTGCATAAGTAGCTTGAGGGATGTATATCATCCCTGGAGCGTATGTCTGACCGGGTGCTAACGTTGGCATTTTTCCTGGAGCATATGTTTGTCCTGGTGCTGGAGTTGGTATTTTGTTTGGAGGATAAAGTTTTCCTGGAGCCGGAGTTGGATATGAATTTGGAACATATGTTTTAGCAGGAGCGTATGTTGGAACTATTCCAGGTGCATATGTTGCTGGTGGTGTATAGATCATATTTGGTGCGTATGTTTGTCCTGGGGCTAGGGTAGGATACATCCCTGGTGCATATGTTTGTCCTGGAGCTGGCGTTGGAATCATATTTGGCGCAAACAATTTTCCTGGTGCAGGTGTTGGAATTGCGTTTGGTGCAAATGTTTTACCTGGAGCATATGTTGGTATCTGAAACGGAGCATAAGTAGCTTGAGGGATGTATATCATTCCTGGAGCATATGTCTGACCGGGTGCTAACGTTGGCATTTTTCCTGGAGCATATGTTTGTCCTGGTGCTGGAGTTGGTATTTTGTTTGGAGGATAAAGTTTTCCTGGAGCCGGAGTTGGATATGAATTTGGAGCATATGTTTTAGCAGGAGCGTATGTTGGAATTATTCCAGGTGCATATGTTGCTGGTGGTGTATAGATCATATTTGGTGCGTATGTTTGTCCTGGGGCTAGGGTAGGATACATCCCTGGTGCGTATGTTTGTCCTGGAGCTGGCGTTGGAATCATATTTGGCGCAAACAATTTTCCTGGTGCAGGTGTTGGAATTGCGTTTGGTGCAAATGTTTTACCAGGGGCATATGTTGGTATCTGATACGGTGCATAAGTAGCTTGAGGGATGTATATCATTCCTGGAGCATATGTCTGACCGGGTGCTAACGTTGGCATTTTTCCTGGAGCATATGTTTGTCCTGGTGCTGGAGTTGGTATTTTGTTTGGAGCGAACAATTTTCCTGGCGCCGGTGTTGGAAGTAAATAAGGAGCATATGTTTTACCAGGAGCGTATGTTGGAATTATTCCAGGTGCGTATGTTGCTGGTGGTGTATAGATCATATTTGGTGCGTATGTTTGTCCTGGGGCTAGGGTAGGATACATCCCTGGTGCGTATGTATGTCCTGGAGCTGGCGTTGGAATCATATTTGGCGCAAACAATTTTCCTGGTGCAGGTGTTGGAATTGCGTTTGGTGCAAATGTTTTACCAGGGGCATATGTTGGTATCTGATACGGTGCATAAGTAGCTTGAGGGATGTATATCATTCCTGGAGCATATGTCTGACCGGGTGCTAACGTTGGCATTTTTCCTGGAGCATATGTTTGTCCTGGTGCTGGAGTTGGTATTTTGTTTGGAACGAAGAGTTTTCCTGGAGCCGGTGTTGGATATGAATTAGGAGCATATGTTTTAGCAGGAGCGTATGTTGGAACTATTCCAGGTGCATATGTTGCTGGTGGTGTATAGATCATATTTGGTGCGTATGTTTGTCCTGGGGCTAGGGTAGGATACATCCCTGGTGCATATGTTTGTCCTGGAGCTGGCGTTGGAATCATATTTGGCGCAAACAATTTTCCTGGTGCAGGTGTTGGAAGGAAGTTTGGTGCAAATGTTTTACCAGGGGCATATGTTGGAACAACTCCAGGTGCATATGTTGCTGGTGGTGTATAGATCATATTTGGTGCGTATGTTTGTCCTGGGGCTAGGGTAGGATACATCCCTGGTGCGTATGTTTGTCCTGGAGCTGGCGTTGGAATCATATTTGGCGCAAACAATTTTCCTGGTGCAGGTGTTGGAATTGCGTTTGGTGCAAATGTTTTACCTGGAGCATATGTTGGTATCTGGTACGGTGCATAAGTAGCTTGAGGGATGTATATCATCCCTGGAGCATATGTCTGACCGGGTGCTAACGTTGGCATTTTTCCTGGAGCATATGTTTGTCCTGGTGCTGGAGTTGGTATCATATTTGGAGCAAACAATTTTCCTGGCGCCGGTGTTGGAAGTAAATAAGGAGCAAATGTTTTACCAGGAACATAAGTGGGAATTATTCCAGGTGCATATGTTGCCGGTGGTGTATAGATCATATTTGGTGGATATGTTGCATATGGTGCTAGAGTTGGGAATTGACCAGGTGCGTAAGTCTGTCCAGGTGCCGGAGTTGGAATCATGTTTGGTGCGAACAATTTTCCTGGAGCCGGTGTTGGTATCATTCCAGGTGCGTATGTCTTTCCGGGTGCATAAGATGGTATAATTCCCGGAGCATAAGTAGGACCGGGACTGTAGATCAAATATGGAGAATAAGTTTGACCTGGTGGTAATGTTGGGACCATGCCTGGGGCATATGTCATTCCAGGAGCTGGCGTTGGAATTTTATTTGGTAAAAACAATTTTCCTGGTGCTGGAGTTGGAATTAATCCGGGAGCAAATGTTTTTCCTGGAGCGTATGTAGGAACTATTCCTGGTGCATATGTTTGATTAGGATAATAAAATACTCCCGGATTATATGTAAATCCTGGTGCTAATGTAGGTGCCTTTCCAGGGGCGTATGTTTGCCCAGGTGCTGGTGTTGGTATTTTATTTGGTGCATACAACTTCCCTGGTGCAGGTGTTGGAATATATCCAGGTGCATATGTTTTTCCTGGGGCATATGTAGGTATCATATTCGGCGCATATGTCGGTGCTGGTGTAGGGTTGTATATGGAGCCTGGAGCAAATGTTTGTCCAGGACCAAGCGTTGGTGCCAATCCTGGTCCGTATGTTTGTCCGACACCGGGCGTAGGAATTTTATCAGGTGCATAAAGCAATCCTGGTGCTGGCGTTGGAATCATTCCAGGTAAATAAGTTTTACCTGGTGCATATGTAAGCGCTATACCTGGGGCGTATGTCTGATGTGGTATTGGTGAATAAATCATATATGGTGCATATGTCTGGCCTGGTGCTAAGGTAGGCATCTTTCCTGGTGCGTAAGTTTGACCAGGTGCTGGAGTAGGTATCATATTTGGAGCAAATAATTTTCCTGGGGCTGGTGTCGGTATCATACCAGGTGCGTAGGTCATACCAGGTGCATATGTTGGCATTATTCCAGGAGCATAAGTAGCACCAAATGGTAAGTTCGGAATAGGATAACTTCCTGCTGATCCTGTTACGGTTGATGATCCAACGAATGTTCCTGATCCTTGATTTCCAACACATCGTATTCTAGCGCAACATTCACCTGCTGATTTTTCCGCCTTGCAACCAACAGGTAAATTGACATAAGATGGACATCTGCAAAAAAGGAACATATTTTTAATTGAATTCATTTTCAACTCACAAAAAATCTTAATGAATGAAAAAAAATCATTGTTAATAATATTCTTTTTTGGTTGCTAATCTTAAGATAATCCTCGTCGGGTGTTTAATATGCATTTATTTATTTTTTTTATCTTATTTTATTCATTTATTTATTTTTTTTATAAAACAAAGATAAAGGTAAGCAGGATATAGCTATAACAGTCTAAAATAAGCCCGATATTTAGAAATTAAAATGCTTTATCTGACAAGAATACTCTTACCATATTCTTAGGAGTCTCTCTCTCTCTCTCTCTCTCTCTCTCTCTCTCTCTCTCTCTCACCTGTTGTTACACCTGTAGTAGCCATATTTAGAGTTCTCACACAGGCATTCGTAGTCACATCCATCATACCATGTCTGACCTTGCTGGTACGTCTTGCCTCGGTATACACATACCTCTGTAAATAGGCCAAAATTGAATTTGAGTAACATTTAGATGCAAAGGCCAAATAAAAAACGGTATGAATTATTTAACATGACAAGATGACACACATGTAGACAACCAATAGTATATCCTCGATTTTGGATGGCACTTATAAATATCCGTTATATGGTTTACAGAAAGGTTTAAACTTAATGCTATAAGATACAAGCCCACTAGAACACTATTTTCAATTCAGTTTCCTAATTTATGGTTCAACAGCACAGAACATTTTTATATAGATAAATCACTGCCAGGTAAAGTAAACCGCCCTTGACCATTATTTTTATAAACAATATGAGTAATATAGAGTATATACAATGATAGTGTAATAATTATAACGGTCTGACTAATTGAATGGCAATTGCATACTTTTAACAAACAAAAAAATACCTTTGTTTATTATTTTTCCGACCTATTTATGTTATCAGCATAGATTTACTTACCATTTTTCTGAGGTATTGACAAAAGATCTGAAATGTAACAACAGTAGAAGTGTTGTAGAAATATATATATATATCAAACGTTTGAAAAAACCAAATCACATTTCGCATTATGACAAACGTTATAACAAATTTCACTTATTCGCTGTATTTTGCAATAAGTTTCCCCGTTATATTGGTGGCACATCAGTATGTGGAATTTGGCGTTTTTACCTCTATACACATTTTAAATACAAGTATGCCTAAACATTAGAGAAAACATGTTTAGTAGAATAAAAGGACTTAATTCTAGAATCAATAACATTTTTACGTTTAAAAATTTTCTGAATTTTTTCGATTTTCTAAAAATATATTTAAAAAAAGGATAATATTTAATCACGATACGTGAGATACATTTTCTAAAATTTCATTCGTATTAGCTGTAAATAAACGGAATCCTCTAACATGTGGGACACATGTTTAATGATGATTATTATTAGCTTGCAGCATGAGCACTGATTATGGAGAATCGAATAAAATCAAAGGGGAAACCCAACATAAATTGCATTGGTTGTCCGTCATTAATATCCAAATGTATTTGCAATGGTGTTATTTATTTCTCATAAAGTCACAAATGACAAATTTAATGAAATTCTGTGTTTAATTAATCGTATTTCACCGTTTTATAAGTTGTGTTTACAGGATCCGTTTTTTAATGACGTAAACATGTTCTAAAATTAGATTCCATAGGCTCCATCTCGCTGGCAAATTATTGTTGTTTCTTTCTGTATTTATTTGAGCTTTTGTCATTGAACCAAATATAACATTGTTCATTAGGAACATCATTAAGTAAATCAGCACCGTTTTAATTTTTTCCCAGGAAACCTAAAGCAGGTTTAAACAACAGAGAATGTCAAGCGAAATGACGTAGTTTACCTTATATAATTACATATACTTACAACACAAGTTGCAGTGTTTTACACAGTTAGCCAGCGCCCAGTCTTTATAATTGGCGTTAGTACACATGTCCTGTTGGTACAGATTACAATTTGTAAGTTTATCTACACAAGGTGGTGGGTTGGTTGGAACAACACCTAAAATGCGATTATAAAAAAAACAACAACATATAACGACATGTGAAATATAATGAATCTCTCTCTCTCTCTCTCTCTCTCTCTCTCTCTCTCTCTCTCTCATATTCAATTCTGGCTGTTTTATTCCTGTTTTGTATAAAGACAAGATAAATATTTATTCATTATTGCTTTATTTCCAACTTAAAGACAATGATAATTTATTTCTACTTTAACACCGTGATATGTCACGTTTTTTCCTTTCTCTATATTATATTTTGGTTTGATTCAATGGAAAGCCTAGTCTGAAAAAAAAAGTTTTATGAAACAGAATGCAATAGTTAGACTTAAAATAGTTACATACCTACACCTTTACCACTAACTGATCCGATTCCTGTAAATTGGCCATACTGAGTATTAAAATTACATTGTGGTTCTTCACAACATTTCCCTGGTTGCTTTACAAGTGGACATTCTGGCGGCACATCATGATATACGGGACATCTGAAAATAGTCCATCCTATATGTATATATTTTCTGTTATTGTTCTGCATTTTCTTTGCAGAACCACAATATTAATGAAATAATATTAACTGTATATTTACAGTGTACAAACACTTTTCTTGTAGTTACTGCGTTGTTGTTAGTTTCGGTCGTTGTATTCAAGTTATTACTACTAAACTAATTTTCCACTTCAAAACAAAAGTCAGAATCTTAGTTATTCCATTTTAGAGACAGTTGGGGAGGGGGTAGTTTATTTTAGTTAAGTTTAACTCGCATTGTTGTGTACTTTATGCGTCAGAAAGAAATTAATTGTGATTTTAAAATATGAAAAATACATGTATTGACTTATACACACAAAAAATTACTGACCTAAGCTTCGAACATACACACCGAAGTATATTAAATTTTAAGTTATATCTTTTCATTTATTTTCACTCAAATATTTAAGTGACAACAACATTTTCCTGGTAAACATGATCAGATTTCGTCTCATACACAACTTCAAGCGTCATATTGAGAAACTTACGTTGATTGACAGGAGTACATTCCTGCACCTGCATCAACACATTCACATTCAAAGTCACAACCATCAGACCATGTAGAACTCTGGTAATATTTCTTCCCTTTGTATACACATACATCTGAAATAAATTATGTAATTAGTAAGTCGATAGATAGATAGATAGATAGATAAAGTGTAGTAATAGTGTTTTAAATCCTAGTCAATATTTTTTATAATTATATCCAGACAGTGACTTTTTGGGGATTGCTGAGGTTAGTGGAGTGTTCAGAAAAAGCTCAAGTTAAATTGCGTCTATAACTTTTGTACATTAAAATTGATTAAATAAAACTAGGTGTGTGCTAGTATAAAGCTTTTTACTGAAAGGTTTATATTTAAATGAAATCAAATGGTGTTTGAAAGAAGGGGTTTTTGTACACCATACGACAAGATACTTACTTATGCCGTTAAGGTTCCCTACTTGTTGACCGGTCGTCGTTTGGTAGGTTGGATTAAAGCTACACACAGGTTGTAAACAACACTCTCCTGGCTTCTGAGCTAGAGTACATTGTGGTGGGAGGTTGTAGTAGGAGGGACATCTGAAAAAAGAACCAACGGAAAATAACATCATGTAGCTGAAAACTGAAAACCTTTTAAACTTCAAAATATCGTTACAGAATATACAGAATGGTCCATATACCGCTACAGAATATACAACTGAAAAACTATCAATATATCTACAGAAAAGCAACTCAAATAAGTGTTTCTCAAACATCTAGGTTTGCTAAGTCTTTAAACAAACATTAAGAGAGTTAAAAAAAATGCCAAATATTGTTGAGTCTTCGGCCATTTCCATAAACTAGAGTTAATTTCTTGCAATTTTAGCTAATGTATATATTATATGGATTTGTCTATTAATAAAAATTTAAGAAAAAATGATGAAAGATAGGCTTTTTATGGCCAATTCTAAGGGGTTTTTTGTATATTTTATCGCTAACGTTTTATTTAACATAAAGCAAAAACTAATTTATTAAAATATTTTAGTGAATATTTTCAAATCAAATTCATTTTCATTGGAGTTTTTTGTCAGTTAGTAGGAACCTCTGAACTTTTCTGTTGAAAAATGTGTTAGTTACTTTTGCTGGTGATAATGAAATAAAACGCCACCTACCAGATAAGATTTGTACAACCATAGTTTACCTGTTATAACAACTGTAATGGCCTTTCTGTGCGTTGTCACAAGTACACTCGTATGCACATCCATCCAACCATTGTTCTCCCTGTCCGTATGTCTTACCATTATAGGCACACATACCATCTAAAGTTTAAAAAATAGAAATATGTTTATTTATTTCAAAATCACAATTCATACTCAAAAAACATAAAAAAAATATGAGGCTAACCCCACAAGCAAGTCGCCAAGAACGTTACATAGATATAAGCAACTCTGTAAGTCAAGAACGTATAGCTAAACACCATAAGTCAGCCGCTACATATGTGGTGTCATATACCATTTTTGAAATTTAATCATAAAATATATTCAAAAAAGGTATATGACACAATATACCATTGTTGAAAGTAGTTTATGATTACATCCAAAAAATGGTTTATGACAGTGACAATAGTTAGAAATAACAAAGAACTCACCATATTAAGAAATATAAGACAAATCAAATATCGATCAATGCATATAAGGTATTTGAAAACAGACAAAATTTTGCACTCAATTACAAATCTAATAGCACTACTACTCAAGTTCCATCACACGCCATTACAGACATACAAAACGGGGAATAAGATTTACAATGGGATCAATAATTTAGATTATCAGATTATACGAAATTTGGAGGTTATATAGCGATTACAGTGAACAATATGACTAATTAGTGAGGCTATATAGCGTATTACAATGAACAATATGACTAATTAGTGAGGCTATATAGCGTATTACAATTAACAATATGACTAATTAGTGAGGCTATATAGTATATTAAAATGAACAATATGACTAATTAGTGAGGCTATATAGCGTATTACAATGAACAATATGACTAATTAGTGAGGCTAAAAAGTGTATTACAATGAACAATATGACTAATTAGTGAGGCTAAAAAGTGTATTACAATGAACAATATGACTAATTAGTGAGGCTATAAAGTGTATTACAATGAACAATATGACTAATTAGTGAGGCTAAAAAGTGTATTACAATGAACAATATGACTAATTAGTGAGGACTATATAGTACATTACAATGAACAATATGACTAATTAGTGAGACTATATAGCGTATTACAATGAACTATATGACAAATTAGTGAGATTATATAGCGATTACAATGAACAATATGACTAAAAGGTGAGACGATATAGTGTATTACAATGAACAATATGACTAATTAGTGAGGCTATATAGTACATTACAATGAACAATATGACTGATTAGTGAGGCTATATAGTACATTACAATGAACATTATGACTAATTAGTGAGGCTATATAGTATATTACAATGAACAATATGACTAATTAGTGGGGCTATATAGCGATTACAATGAACAATATGACTAATTAAAGTGGCTATATAGCGTATTACAATGATCAATATGACGATATAGTGAGATTATATAGCGATTACAATGAACAATATGACTAATTGGTAAGACTATATAGCTGTATTACAATGAACAATATGACTAATTAGTGAGGCTATATAGTACATTACAATGAACAATATGACTAATTGGTAAGACTAAATAGTGTATTACAATGAACAATATGACTAATTAGTGAGGCTATATAGTACATTACAATGAACAATATGACTAATTAAGTGAGGTTATATAGTACATTACAATGAACAATATGACTAATTAGTGAGGCTATATATTACATTACAATGAACAATATGACTAATTAGTGAGACTGTAGAGTGTATTAAAATGAACAATATGACTAATTGGTGAGGTTATATTGTGTATTACAATTAATGATATGACTTATTAGTGATTTACTTACTGTAGCCTTGTACACCAGCAGAATTTTTACCTGAAATATAATATTTTTTTTATAAATCATATAATTAATGATTTTTAACTTTCAGTCTTATCGCCTATGTCCGAATCCTACTGAGGCAAATTCTTGTTAGAAAAGCGTTTTAATTCTCTTGGTGACAGAATGTGGAATCCTGTCAGAACTGAACGAACACAATAAGAGTGAAAGAGGTATAAAATACTATAACGTTACCTGTCCCATTTTATGCTTTAACTAATTAATTAATTTTAGCGCATCAAGTATTTGAAAATATATATATATATTTGTAAATAATTTTGATGTTTCTACTACAAAGATGCATCACTTGCAGACCTGGGGGGGGGGGGGGGTAGGGTTAACTGCTTGCTATTAATTACACCTATATTTATTAAACACGGCATGTTCATCTGTTTGGTTAATATTATTACCTATGATTCATCTAACATATATTTCAAAACATTCCTTCTTTTTATCTTTTATAAAAACAAATCTTTACAATCTGATTTAACAGATTCGTAAAAGAACTTAAGTTTTGCTAACTAATTATAAAATAGCACAAGACTTTAGTTTCCTCTTGTAGCAGATAATTTGGAAGAACTCATTTTTGATAAATTCATTTCCTCTTGAACACGACAATATTCGTTATAATGAATTTAACTTGTCACAGATTTGTTATAATGAAATTAAACTTATAACAGAAACCACATTTTCGATATCATGAAATTAAACTTATAACAGAAACCACAGATTCGATATCATGAAATTAAACTTAAAACAGAAACCACAGATTCGATATCATGAAATTAAACTTATAACAGAAACCACAGATTCGATATCATGAACTTAAACTTATAACAGAAACCACAGATTCGACAAACTTATAACAGAACCACAGATTCGATATAATGAAATCAAACTTATAACAGAAACCACAGATTCGATATAATGAAATTAAACTTATAACAGAAACCACAGATTCGATATCATGAAATTAAACTTATAACAGAGACCACAGATTCGATATAATGGAATTAAACTTATAACAGAAACCACAGATTCGATATCATGAAATTAAACTTATAACAGAAACCACAGATTCGATATCATGAAATTAAACTTATAACAGAAACCACAGATTCGATATCATGAAATTAAACTTATAACAGAAACCACAGATTCGATATCATGAAATTAAACTTATCATAGATTCGCTATAATGAATTAAACTTATCGAAGATTTGTTGTAATGAAATTAAACTTATCGCAGAAACCACAGATTCGGTATAATGGAATTAAAAACTTCTCACGGAACTACAGATTCGTTATAATGAATTAAACTCATCACAGAAACCACAGACTCGTTATAATTTAATTACACTTACCACAGAAACCACAGAATTTGAAGCAGTTGTCATGAGCCCATGGACCATATGCTGAACAAGATGTGGGATCATATTCATGACAGTTAGGGAGTTTGTCGACGCAGGGATGTGGTGTCGTCGGTATGGCAGCTAGTTAATGTGAAAACATAAGAGGATTAAAATAACACTTAATTTAAACAGATGTCATATTATAATTTTTGTATATTTCATTCAGAAAATTCAAACATTTATACTACGACGTCAAAAAAGTATTAAAACAGGAAATGCAATAAAATTCTTTTCTTGTTTAAATTTATATTCATTTTGACTGGTCAAGCAAAGAAAAAAAAGATAATTGACAATTAAAGAAAGTAAAGTTGAGTTGTTATAAATAATACTTACAATTGAGCCATACTCTGCAAGTGGGCATGGTCTTTTGAAGAACATTAAGTCTAATATTGCTACAGACCCCGGTTTCACAATCATTCCTTAACTACAATTTTCATTAACCTTCAAATTTGAATTTTTAATAATTTGGTAAATAGTTAAGTTTTAAAGAATTAAAGTTGTCATTGTGAAGATCACTTTAAGCTTGTAACATTTGCATTTTATTTAGTTTTTTTTAATTAAATAAAGATCGTCAAACATTTGCTAAATTTAAGTTAAGGAAAATCTTAGTTAAGGAATGATTGTGAAACTGGGCCAGATGGAACAAACGTTTTAAACAATAAATTTTAAAAAAAAACATCTTTTATTTTTAAAGAGATATAGGACTTTACAGATAATTTTAGTTTTTATTTCGCCTTTGAAATTGTTTCTTGACCTTTCGAACAAGTAATTCTTATGTTAAGATGACAATTTATTGTGGATTACCGAGGAAATTTGATAGATGTAATATATTTTGAACTCACTTGCACAATATCCACAGTATCTTGGACAATTTTCCTTGGCCCATGATGTGTACAATCCGGTACATGATCCAACATTGTACGATGCACAGTTTTGTAACTTATCCTGGCACGGATCAATTAAATGTGGAACGGCTAAAATGAATTATATACATAATATAAAGCCATGTATCATATTTACTTGTTTTTACTAACTCATGAACAATCCATAAATAAATACTTGACTGCTTTGCTAAAGGTTTGATCAAAGAAACGGCTTCAGAATTAAACTTTTAATCTAATCGTTCGCCCCTAGTGGTTTCAGAGGACATGAGAGTGAAGCAATTTTCTTTTATTTATATGGTTGCGGTGAAATCTAAGATGTTGGAAAGGAATTCGAAGTATCCGGAAAAATAACTACCTCCGGCTAGAAAATATAACTTTGTCACATTAGAATCTACATAAGCAGGGTGCGACCCTAGGCGGTAAGAGGCAATCACGCGCCTTGGACTAATCAGCCACCGAGGTCCCTCGGAGAACAAAAATAAACAAATAGCGAATCGCACTCACGAATACATGTACAAAATTGGTCATATCGTGAAATTACCTTGTTATATACACCCATCATCGGCCAAGTAAAGAGCGTCTGCTTTGAAAGGTGGAGTCAGGGGTTTAAACCCACGCCGTGTCATATATAGGGCTTAAAATTTGAGATACTGCTTCCTCGCAATGGCTTTCATCTACTTCAACCGCTGTAAAGATGATGCGACTGTTGGAGTGGTATGCTTGTTTGTGGCATGCTGATCGGTGAGTTAGCACGGTATCAAAAAGTCGCCTCGAGTGCGAACACGAACTTTAAGGATTAATCCTAAGAGATTATTAACCTTACTGAAAAATTACTGATTCGACGTTGTAAAAAACCTTACATGTACAATCAACTATTTGATATACTTACATGTTGCTAATTGAGGTGCAGTCTGGTTTATAGCTAAAACAAAGAAGTAAAAATCCTTAAAAATGTCTTATAAACTATGAGAAAGCAATGATAAAAATTATCATTCCATAAACATGGCATTTATATCGCAGATTTCATTGTGTGCATGCGCAACGTCAAAACAGAATATGAACCAAATGAGAATCGGTTCAATATGTATTCTATTTTTATGACATGTAGATACGTATTTTGGACTTTCGATACAAGTACATTTACAAGAAAACTGAATAAACAATTAAACATTCTAAACATTTCTTTTTGCTGTTCAATCAAGCTCCTCAATATGTTTGATTATTTTTATTTTAAACATGTAGCTGAACCGATTTCGATAAAATTTGTATTCTTAGACAAGGAATTATTTGTAGTTTTTTAAGTGTTTTAATTTCCAGAAGCAACACTAATAAAACTGTAAATGTAAATGCAAGACAAAAATTCTGCATCTAGCAGAGACAATAAGAATAATGTTTTGTAAAACGGAAAATACCCAAGATTATAATTGCAAAATTATGTCATTAACTTTAAAGACTTTATTTCTAAAACAGAGGCATATATAAGTTACATTACCAACGCAAGTTCGCTGTGTGAACATTGCCTTTATTTGCTGAAGCTTGCTGAAGTCCTGATACGGTCATGACATGGGTGCTATCGGGATCCGTAGCAATGTCTTTCAATTCATTGTTATCTACGTTACTTCCAACTCCAACTGAAAACAGCTCGATTTGGTGATTACGAGCATTTTTTGCTTCATTCACCGTCTGTGCATGGTTATTCGACCTTCCATCGGTAACCACGATAGCAATATTAGGGACATTCGGACGATCACCGTTCGGAGTTGTAAACATTTTGGAATATAGCGTATGCAAAGCCGTTCCAGTGTTGGTACCTCCAGATTTGTATGGTGTGTGATCAATGGCACTCTCTAGGGAAGAAAGGTTTCCATATTTGTTCAAGTTAAAAATCTGGTATGGTCTACTGCTGAATATTTCCAAGCCTACCCTGACTTTGTCCTGGGCTATTGGGAAACCACCAACCACACTTTTTACGAAACTCAGCATCTTGTCAAAGTTATTTTTACCAACACTGCCAGATGAATCCAATACAAATACTATGTCTGCCTGTGAATCGGTAGTGGTGCATGCTAGAAATAAAGTGGAAATTATATGATTTTTTAAAATTATTATTATTTTTAATTTCTTATTTATTTTTTATACAGTGCTGCCAATCATATGCTTTACAATAACTAAAGCAACAAAGAAAAGTGTTGATAAGGAAAATACAAAATCTGATTATAAAAAAACATCCGGACAAAAAGACAAAATTGTCTAATTCTGTGGTTGGAGTATAAAAGCTCTACAAACGGTTTTGCTGCTACGTCAAAAGGCGTTATGAACACCATGTGGTGTTTTTTCTTAAAAATCAAAATTCTGCACATGGCCCCATCACAAAAATATTTTCAATGGTCAATATAATTCGGACTAATTGTTTTTTCTCCCTTAAACATCGTAGTTATTGGATCGTGTTTTATACCTTCAGAAAGTGTTTTCATTTCAAAAACCTAACAATTCTCAGAAAGTTTTTTTAATTTCAATCAAAAGGTATTTCAGATGTGGTAGAGCGCCATCTAATGACAAAGCAATGTTTGACGAATAGCTCAAAATATTTCTCGGTTGTTCGTTTAAACAAACTATATTTTTCAACACCAACTCTTCCTTAATTTATTTCTGGATCCAAGATCCAATGCAAAGCACTTTGCTGAAAATACATTATCTAAGTGTTATTTATTTATTTATTTATTTATTGTTATTTTTATTTTTTTTTAATATGAATAAAATAACTTACTTTGTTGTGGTGCTGTGTTATTGGAAACTAAAATAAATATATACATGTAAAAGTAACATTCAATACTCATCATAGAAAAAGAAGAAAACAAAACTATTTGATATCAAAATTATTATCTTACCGTTTGATCACAAGTGCGCATATGGGAATTCATCCTATTGAAATTCATCTGCATCTTATAAAGATTACTGAACTATTCTATTTTTTTCTTAATTTGGAAAAAATTACATTACAATAACCAATATTTATTACATTATTTATATATATCGCATTCAGTAAAAACGATTTTTATTACAATATATATATATATATATATATATATATATATATATATATATATATATATATATATATATATATATATATATATATATATATGTGTGTGTTATATATTGCATTCAGTAAAACTACTTTTTATTAAATGTTTTATATATTGCATTCAGTAAAACCACTACTGTCTGATTCACGTCTGTCGTAGCACTCGTTGTTCAAGGTCTTAGAAGAGAGATGAATAAAGTTTGTATCATGTCATATACCGTTATGGCGTATGCATATTGTCTTAACTGACACCAAAATACACGCCATATCAGCTGGAGTATAAGATGTTGTTTTTGATCTTTAGTGAAATAAAAAGTAACTAATTGGGATTCTCTCTCTCTCTCTCTCTCTCTCTCTCTCTCTCTCTCTCTCTCTCTCTCTCTCTCTCTCTCTTAAAATTCGTTTCGTTTTGTTGGACTAAAAATTTAATCAAACTAAAACCACATACCTTCGCATGCTTTAGATGCAAGAAGACCCTTCAGAGTTTGCAAAGCATCAAAGTTATCGGCTTTGAACACATATTGACTATCAGGGTCACTAGCTATGCCTTTAAGTTCGGCATCATTAATGCCCTGTCCAACACCAATGGCTAACAGCTTGATTCCATCCTGTCTAGCTTTTGCCGCTTCATCTAGAGTCTTCTGTCGGTTGTTTGAATTGCCGTCTGTAACCACAATACCTATATCCGGTACACCTGGTCGGTTTCCTGGAAATTAGTCAACTAATAAATTAGTTAACAAATACATGAACATAAAAAATACCAAAAAGGTAAACTAAATATCTTGTTAACATAGAAATAACAAGGTATGTATCATCATGTGACTAGAAAGAAATATTTGCAAGAAATATAGACGTAGTTAGACGCCACTTAACATATGTCAATTTAACCCACTGCTTCGCTTATTTTCTGCTGTCAAAATTTGGGAACCTTGGTTTTACATTCCGGGCAATAAATCTAATTCTTTGAATGAAATTTACAACTAAAAATTGCAAAAACCTGAGAAAACCCGTTTCAACACAACAAACAAACAAACAATAAATAAATAAAACTAACGAGATGACTATGTAAAGCTTAATGTTAAAAATTACTAAATAAATTAAATCTGTCGTTTTTTTTCTATGTAGAATTATCTTATTTATCGATTTTATTGTTTCAAGCAATTAGATATAATATTTTGCAAAGAAAATGACAAATTACATGTGTAGTTCATATTACCTGCAGCGGCAGAGAAACTGGTTCCATGTAGAAACTGGATTGCCTCCCCTGTATGAGTTGTTCCGCCATTATAGGTAATTTTTGGAATGGCTGCCAGAAGTTGAGTTTTGTCCTGGAATTTGTTCATATTAAATTCAGTTTTGTGGGTCGTTTGGAATGTATCTACCCCCAGCTGGACATCATTAGGTCCTATTTTAAAGTTCTTTGCGACATCTTGTACAAAGGTTAACATTTTATTGAAGTTTGATGATCCAACACTGCCAGAGGAATCCAACAAGAAAACAATATCGGCTTTGGCTCCACATACTAATAACAAAACAAAAACAAAAACAAAATATTGTCTCTGTAAAATCAACTACGATGCAATGAGCAAAGTTAATTAACAACTTTAGAATTTCATGTAACAAAAAACTCTCTGCATCCAATTATAAATCATAAAATTGAAAATCGGAGCAAATAAAAGTTTAAACCTCTAGTAGGGAAAACGATAAACAGCTTCTGACATATGTTTATTATTATTATTATATTATTATTGAAAAGGTGTTGTTTATTTATACACACGCTATTTTTAAAATGGAGAGAGAGAGAGAGAGAGAGAGAGAGAGAGAGAGAGAGAGAGAGAGAGAGAAACTAACCGGGTGCTGGAGTAGTCGGTGGTGCTGCTGTTAATTTAACTGAAAAAATAAAATAATTAAAAATGAATAGTTTAGTTTAAACATATTTTATTGTCAATTTTTCAATACATTGCAATGGGATCGGACGTAAGTTTAAAAACTTATAATTGTCCTTTCCCTATATATTATACATGTATATTGAAATTGAAATATGAAAAATGAATGACATTTTTACATAATTATAAAATATGTATAAATTTAATAGCTACTGACATAAATTTCAACTGTATGAAAATACAATCGTCTAATTTAGGCTCTGTGGTAAGAAACCTTTAACATATCAGGGGTCTGCCGTGCCGAGTTGTGGCACTGGGAATTAGACTGCAAAGGTTTTTTCTCCATTCGGAATCGGTTCCGGTAGATCATTTGTCTGTAAGTTTCTCACCGTGTATCAGGTTTAAGCAAATGGTTTGTAAGCGATCTTACTTCGATCTTATTTATATCTAGTTATACATATCAAGTAGCCTTAACAAAATATACAAGGGCACATCGACAAGTATAGCACATTGTGCAAAATAATTGAAGACTGTATATTGAGATACACAAGTGAAAAGATCTGTTGTTTTTGAAAGCATTCTTCTAAAAAGTGTGAAATTTACATTCAACAACACTTGTCTCCCTTTGAAAGCTGTGTAAATCCCCAACATGAGGAAATAAAAGATTCATCACTTTTTTGTCGTCTCGTGTTGGTTTTTTTTAAAAGTACATTTTTAATTTGCACCTTAGCTTCCTCGCGATACTAGCATAAAGTTCATAACACATGATCAAAAGTTTGAAGTTTTCATAAATCTGTCCGAGAAAAATAAATAAATAAATAATAAATAAATAAATAAATAATAAAATCTTTTGAGAAAACTGTAAGGAGATGATTACAGCACCACTTTTGAATAATTGTCAAATAGTAATTAAATATCAAATAATCTGAAAATAAAAAACACTGTAATTTACCTTCACAAGCCTTCTTTGCTAGTTCACCTTTGATTTGTTTCAAAGCGTCAAAATTGTTGACGACGAACACGTGCTGGTTGTCAGGGTCGGTTGCCATTTGATTAAGTTCTGATACTTTAGCAGAACCGACACCAATAGAGAACACGGTTACACCCATCTTACGCAAGAGTGCTGCTTCAGAGCTTGTTGCGGCATTGTTGTTAGATTTACCGTCTGTTATAACTATTGCAATTTTGGCTGCATTATTTCTCGCTCCGTTAGCGGGTAAGTAACTAGTTTGTTTGACATATTTAAGAGCATCCCCCGTGTTTGTACCACCACTGATGTATCTAATTCCATCGATAGCCGTGTCAATGGATGATTGTGTTGCATGAGTATTCAAATGGAATTCTAAATGAGGTTTGTCACTAAATGTGACCACACCAATCTGAGTACGAGTAGGGCTAATGTCAAATCCGTTAATCATGTTTTTCACGAAGTCTTTCATTTTCTGGAAATTAGATGTGCCAACACTTCCAGAGGAATCCAAGATAAAGATGATATCAGCTGGAGATGTACCGCAACCTGGAAAAGATAGACATCCAAATATGCTTTGAAAAAAGAAAGAAAAGAAAAGTGCTTTTGTGAATGATAGCGACCATTAAACAAACACTTTGTAATCAAACTGTATCCAATGGAATCCTATTTTTTAAATTACAATCCTACCGAGCAATACATACATATATATTATTACACCATTGGAGATCAATCTTGTTCATGGGTTTATACATTAATTATGATTGATATAAATAACATTGTATAAAATGTTGAGAACCAATTAAAACTGAAATCATCAAACAAAATTACGTATTTTCAATGTTTTTATTAATGTTTTTGGAACTTTTGAATCATTAATTTTCAACTGTTTCGCTTTGGGTTTTTTCCCGACCTCTAGTGTTACTGATGAGAAATGACTTTCCGAAATGTGCACATATGGCACATCGAAATTAAACAAGTAATAGTGTTAGCTATATACATACATTTACTGCATGACAACAGAGAATAAGGAAATCAATTTTACCTGGTATATTGGTAGTTGGTTTGGGTGTAGTTGGAGGCGTGGTTGGTGGGGGAGTGGTCGGACAAGCTTGTGTATTACACGCAACTGTTTCTTTAGCATTTCCAACACAGTCTTTCCCGCCATTTGCTGGTGGTGGGTTATTGCAGGATCTCTCTCTGAAGTGTGTGCCACTCGCACATGATTTTGTACAAGGACTCCAAAATCCCCAATTACTCCATCGTCCATCAACTGAAATACAACGTCAATAATTTAAAATATTCTTATATATATATATATATATATATATATATATATATATATATATATATATATATATATAAGCATCGCAATAAAAATCATTAAAAATCTTTAAAATTAAATACTACACATGAAGCCCTGATGGAAATTCGACTGATTGTAATTATATTTAATTGATAACGTACATTTTTAATAATGATGACTGTGATAGCTTATAATTTTTTCTTCTTTTTCAATTGTCAAACGTCAAACAAGTGTAACAGAGATAT
Organism: Tegillarca granosa; assembly: GCA_029721355.1. NCBI lineage: Eukaryota > Metazoa > Mollusca > Bivalvia > Arcoida > Arcidae > Tegillarca > Tegillarca granosa. Next base: position 32,886,110 of record CM056603.1, read on the forward strand.
TAAAAGCCTTCTTACTGGGTCCAGTTATTTAAATTTCCGTTAGTTAAACTAGTTGGTTAAAGAATTTTTTTATCTTATGTTTTTTAACAAAATTTTTGAAATTTTAGTTCCGGTTCTTATCCATACAATTGTAATAATAAAACATTTGAGTCAAAACCCGATGGTCAAAATAAATGTGTTTAATTTTGTTAACATTTTGAATTTTCACCAACCATTTGGTGTTAAACTAACAAAACTATAAACAGCGGTACCATTGAAATTTCGTAATGCAGAATTTATTTAAAGCACAAACATATGAAGATGAGTCCGTCAATAATAAGGAAAGTTATCATTGAAATTTCGTAATGCAGAATTTATTTAAAGCTCAAACATATGAAGATGAGTCCGTCAATAATAAGGAAAGTTATCATTGAAATTTCGTAAAGCAGAATTTATTTAAAGCACAAACATATGAAGATGAGTCCGTCAATAATAAGTAAAGTTATCATTGTTGATTTGTTTTGTTTTTTTTTTCTTTAACTAGGTTGCCTTATTTCTTCAATAAATGTATTACTTTTGTCAGCTTTAAACTTCTTAATTTCATTACCACTACGGTAGCTCAGTTTATAGAGTGCTCGCTTCGTATGTGGGAGGTCGAGGGTTCGAACCCCAGTTGGGTCTGCCTAAGACTTGAAAATTTGTAGTGACTGTTTTTCAGTCGCCAAACTCTTGACATTTAGAAATGAAAGTCACGGGATTTGTTCAGATGAGACTTTAAAAACCCATGCTCCGTGTCACGTGAGGCGTAACACGTTAAAGAACCTCCCTGCACATTGCCATAAGCGCGCTGTATAGGTCGAAATTTATGCACTTCACCTATAGCTGGTGACGTTTCAATTTAAGTGAAATATTCTTGACTGGGATGTTAAACCTAATTAGATCAATCCTCTAGATCAATCTTCATTCTATCATATTAAAATTAATTTGATGTTTTACCCACCCATTGTGTCCTATCAGACAGATAATTGTCATACAACGAGGGGCAACAATATGAAAATACATGTATGTCACTTCATCGGAACTGTTACCAATGATAGAGCCGTTGCATCTTAATTACATGACACAATGAAGTATTAGGTCGAAATTCGAAATCTAATAAAGCATTGAACTAGCGGTAGCTATTCTAATCAAACCGAATAACGCGAGTTCATGCATAATGAGATGAGTTGGGAATCGGTGTTTTTACGCTGTAGTCGGAATCCTTTAACTTTATAAAGACTGATCTGACATGATGGAGTAAACCGGGGTACCGGAGATAACCACCTTCCTTCGTCAAGCGAACTAACGAGCTTTCTCACATAAGAATCTCCCCTGTGCAGACTTCGAACCTAGGTCAGTCGGCCACTGAGGCACCGTTAGTGCGTTTTGATTATCAAACAACAAATCACTATAAAACATATCAAGTTTACTTGTCACGGTTTATTTGTGTGGTTCTTAAAGGCAATCCTTGTTAATTAACATCAAGAAATGTTTTAAAAATTAACTGTTTTTAACTGGCAAAGTTCATGATCTTTTTTTTTTTTTTTTTTTTTTTTTTTTTTTTTTTTTTTTTTTTTTTTTTTTTTTTTTTTTGGCTGTAGGGATGTTTTGTTGAACATGATGGGATGTTTATTACTGGAGCCTACTATGCAAATCTAGTAAAGCATTAACCGATTACGGTAAAGAAAAAAGTGAAAATAAAATTAAATCATAGCGTATTGATTCTTCATGACAATGTTCAAGTGCACAAATCATGCATTGCACATGCTTTAATAGGGATAGAAAAAGAAGAAACCACTGAAAAATATTTTGAATAACATGTAATAATACCAGAATCTTATCTTAAGAGTTAAAATGTCAAAACTTTAAATGTCTGGGGACAACGTGAACCACATGTTGTATTTCCATGACAATCCCAGTATAAAGATAAACAGAAAGAGTGAAGATTTAAGACTTCGCTGTCCTATTTAATGGTTCGGCGTTCTATTTATAAAACACACCTTTTCCGTTCCCACAACTAGTACACATGGCTTAACGAATTTTTAAAAAAAACAACAGAGATTGATGTAAAAGTATCAGTTTTTTAAAGTTCCATCTTTAAGTATAACAATAATATTTTCGTATAAAGTATATTTTCAAAGCTTGTTTCAAATTTTACATTTGTAAAACGACTAATGCACGCACACTCTCTACCTGACCAAATTAATTATAGATATGTGAAATGAACATTTGATTCAAATACATCAATCACCGCTTCAAACTTGAAAGGGTATCAGTTTGGCAGTTTTTTAATTTGAGAAGCCAAACCTTACATAACGTATGTCAAATCACTATAAAATAAAGTAATTTGTTTCTGGTGTACCCCGGAACAAGACAACACCAAAAGAATGGATCAGGACAAGAATAACACCAAGATAAACAAGTGAAATGTGAGCGATTCAATATCTTTTTTAATTGTTAAGCTGTTGTTATATGACGGGAAATGAATACATAGTATACCAATTATTTAAGGAAAACTTGTGTTTTTAACAAGTTTATTTAGTCATAACGTCCTAACGTGAAAAACGGTGTGCACACGCGTAGCGCGATATAAAATAGAGTGCCCACCGTTTTTCAAGTTTCGACTCAATAAACTTGTTAAAAACACATGTCATTCCTTATAATTTATTTTTTAATACTGAAACTAAAACACAAAACAATGTCTTGTTTCAATTTTCTTGACTTTTTTTATTTTGAACTAAATTGAGCTAAAATTTCCTCCGCGTTGGAACTGTCATCACAAAACAATTTCAGCCAATGAAATAAAAGGAGATATAAGCCACGCCCTTTACGTTGATATGGTTGCGTAGTTTATCGGAGCATAACGAACAAATTCACCAAGCCAGTTATTTTTCAATTGGTGGTCAACATGGTTTGCAGTTCAAAAGTTTTCTGTATCAAAATATTATGAACAAAAGCTAACATTTCATAACATTGAAAAAACTGTTTTATTTGCGGAATGTTTTTTCTTTGCCCATATTTGAGTGAATGTTTTTTATAAGAAAAAAGTAAATTTGCACATGAAATATAAACAAAAAATGTACTTGGGTAAAATAAGTAACACTTACCTTCGCATGCTGTTTTTTTAAGTGCCGCTTGAATGTTGTTTAAGCATCAAAATTTGTCACAGTAAAAACTTTGGAACTGTCTGAAGCGATACTGTTCAGCTCATCCCGTCTAATGCCACTTCCAATACCGATTGCAAATGATTCAATTGGTAATTTGTGAAGATTGTTTGCTTCAGCGACTGTCGCTGCGTGGTTGTTAGACTGACCATCGGTCATTGTGATAAGAATGTTGACCACGTGGTCTCTGTCTCCATGCGGCTTCGTGAAAGCATTTGCTGCCACATATTTGATGGCTTTATCTGTATAAGTTGAGCCACTCTGATATGGGATGTTTTTGATGGCTTGAATTAAAGACGCTTTATCTTGATGAGCGTTCATAAAAAATTGTTGATAAACAGCCGTCGAGAATGTTGTGACACCAATTTGAACATTATTCGGTCCTATATCGAAAGCATTTGCAAATTTAACTATAAAATCCTTCTGTTTTTGAAAGTTTGTCACTCCAACACTACCTGAGGCGTCTAACAAAAAATAAATATCTGCCGGGAGCGTTCCACATCCTACAAAAAACAATCATTTGGAAAGCAACTATTAAAATTTTATGAAAAAGTGTAAAAGAGCAGGTTACTTAATCTAGAATACTTATTTCAAAATCATTTAAAACATTTTAAATATCCTTAAAAAAGATTGTTTTGGTATTATTCAAATACTTCTTGATTTAAATTGATTCCGATAGTGTGGAATGTTTGTTTGGTATGAGAACATCAATCAGAAAAAATTTTTTCTGGCTTCGGAAATATTTTTTCCGAATTAAATTTAATTTCAATGCTACTTTATCAGAATGTAATGATCTCCGGAATAAGTGGGTTTTTTTTTAGTATACAGACCTGGAGAAACAGTTGTTCCAGCGCTCCAAGTCGAACTAATACTAGCTAATGCCCACAATAACGGAATCAACCAATTCCGCTGCATTTTGGGGATCCGGGCCGCTATAATGGTGCATGATCTTGTCGTTTAAACCTTTATATAACTCACGTGGTATAGAACTGCAGATAACCTTTTTGTTGCAAGATAATAAATTCAATTATGCAGCAATAACCTAATGTGTAGTCAAAACTTCGAATGGTGGGCGGAAATTGATTCACAACACAATGAAGATTACCTATTTTAGTAATATTGAGGTGCTTAGTTGTGGTATAGTGCAAGAAACAGGTTTATTGTAAGAGAACTAAAGCTTTGTCAAGCTTACCCACAATACGACATGCCAAAATTAGGCAGTGATCATGAAAGCCCTTACTGGGTACTTTCATGGTCTGAAAGAAGAAGAGAAAAGAGTCCAGGAATAATTTTGAACAAGTTTAAAGTTTTCGCTTTGAAACAAAAGCATGCTGCTTGTGGCTTTCACTGCAGTTAATCACTTTCGAGCAATAAGAATTTTCCTCGTCTAGAATCTGTTGTGTGATGCTTATTTATTTCACTATTTTTTCATGAGCCCGCTTACGTTAAACTAAAACTATTGTTCCTTAAGGTAAGCAAAATTTATCAAAGCTTTAATATTGCATATACCCGGAACAACGTCATTTGAAAAGCAAATAAAAATAAATGATAAAAATATATAACAGTTACGCACAAAGCCTTTGAGGGGATCAAGTTGTATGGCTTTTTACGGCATTTGAGACCATGTTGACTTGTTCATCAGCAATAAGTGAAAATAACTGCAATAAATAAGTAAGAAACAAACGTCTGATTTAAATTCAAAATACACGAAATGTTGTCTTGTCGTCAATAGCTAAATGATACCTGATATAAAATACCACTGCACGGGTAAAACAACTGACCAATTATTATAAATTTTTAGGACCAGTTGTTAGATTGCTGATGCGAGGTAAAACAACATGCAGAAATTTGACCAGATTGACCTTTTTTGTATGATAATACATTAATAATCCGTCTAATCGACACATGGTTAGTGATTGGGATGATTCGGTGTCTAATTTTTGCGTTGGTGGTTTTTATCTTTGCACTACAATGCACTGATAAGATACTTGGCATTAACACATATGCAGTATATTTCTATCTATAATATTGCTTCACAAATACATCATGTAGGAAAATTTGTTTTCGATGTAATCAAGTCAGAATTACTCAAAATATATAGGTTCCATTGCAAATATAAACCATCCGGTTTTAACGGAAAACGCACCTGTTTGAAATAATGAAAAAAATTGTAAGTAATGACTAATTTCAAGGAATATCTACTGTGACATCTTGACCGAAAGTAAAACATTAGCCAAGATATTTAATAACTCGTTACAAATGTTAAAAAAGTGACAATTAATATTTTTTTCTGATTACGTGATCTTTTTAAGATAATGCATGTTTGTCTACAAGTGCAGACGTTTAAATAATGTCAAATTATGGGTCGAAATGTCCTTAATTCCCTTTTTGAAATCAGATATTACATTGAGTCTATATTTATACAACGGTTATCAATTCGTCCCCGTTTTCTATACTATTACACTCTAGTCGATTTTGTTAGGAAACACACACAAACATACATACACAAACATTGAAATTTGAGAGAGAGAGAGAGAGAGAGAGAGAGAGAGAGAGAGAGAGAGAGAGAGAGAGAGAGTTATGAAAATTTATGATGATTGTTTAATTTCTTAACTATATAGGACTCAAGTTCTCTTTAGATGAAGAGCAGGGTCTTCACATATAAACAACTCAGGTCCCTGATGTATGATAAAAATTTCTAGATACGACTGCCATTTTTTTTACTTGTGTGTGCTTTAAATTTTTTTACTTAAACGGAAAAATAACGAAATATTGTTTAAATTTTAAAGCGATTTGTAATTTATTTTGAGTCCTGTGTTTAAGGATAAAATTGAAGTGCATACAAAGGCTTCCTTATTTCAAAATAAAAGCGTCGTAGACCTGTGTATTAGATCGCAAGCAAGAAAAGATTTTCCTTGACGTAGGCCCATACGGGTTGGCTTAGTACCAGTGTAATGGACCACGTGGTCTGTGATGATTATCTGCGACAGTGTGGGCGAGTGTACTAGCAATATAAAATGTCGCCATAAATGCGCATATTACAATATCAATGTTGTTTAGCAACACTTGCTCACTCATGCACAACATGACCTTGTGAATTCTCGAGATTAATGAAAAAGTGTATTGTCGCAAATAGGTGAAACATTTTGAAGTAACCAAGGATTTGGGGATTTTGATTTTTTTTTTCCTTCTAGTAAATTTAAAGTATACTGTACGATCAATTGATAATTGTTATGGATTTTACACGTATGGAATTTAATCGCACGAAAAGAAAGAGGTGTTGCTTACATAATATCTCACACCACATTAATATTTTCTAAGCTATGTGCATTGACTTATTATTTTTTTTTATTGAAGCTCAACATTCAAGTGGTGTTCAACTTCCTACCTGCTTTGATTCAATTTCAGATGTACATTATACACTGTTTCCGGTATTACGTAACCACTAGAGATCAACCCAAATGTACAATGGCGGTATGGCTGACGTTGAACAAGTGAAACTTGAACTATATATAGGAATCTATGTGGCCAAGTGGTCACAGTGCCTCTTCTTTCGAATTCCAATTTGGAAAATCCTAAGGTGAGAAAGTTTGTTAGTTCGCTTTTAATCTTAAAGTTAATGGTTTTCATCGGGCACAGCATTTTCCTGCACAATTGCAGAGTTGAGTTGAGTAATGCATAGGTGTCTGAGGACAGGAATCTGCATATTTCTAGATATTATTATTTTTTTCAATTAATGTGAGAACCAAGTATTAGGATTCTGCAGCTTAAAACTCTTTATTTGGGTTTTTTTTTTCAAAGGTTGAAATAAAGAGTTTTAAGCTGCAGAATCCTAATACTTGGTTCTCACATTAATTGAAAAAAATAATAATATCTAGAAATATGCAGATTCCTGTCCTCAGACACCTATGGAGTAATGATGTTTAACGTCACAGTCAAGAATATTTCACTTATATCAAGACGTCGCCAACTGTAGGCGAAAGTGCAAAAATTTTGTCTACAGTTGGCGCTGATGGCATTATACTGCAGGATTCTTTATTGTGCCACGCCTACCGCGACACGGGACCTCGGTTAATTTAAGTTCCCATCCAAAAGAACCGTGACTTTCATTTCGTAATGCCGAGTGCTTGGTGAAAGAACAGTAACCACCCACTTTTAAGTCTTGGGTCAGACCTGGTCGGGGTTCGAACCCATGACCTCCCACTTTCGGAGCGAGCACACTTCCATTTGAGCAACCGGAGAGGTGTACACAATTACAGATCCTACCGATATAAGTAATAAAATCTTGAGATGGGGAGTAAAAGACAACCTTAATCACTTGGCATCAACCAACAGGTCACAGTAAAAATTGGGTGGGTTCGGTGGAGTATGGCACGAGTTGAGAGAGTGTACGCCCCTGGTAAGGGCGAGTGGTCGATAATTAATCCATCACGGATAAATTCAACCACCTTCCCATTTGATATCTGAAAATGCTTCGACATCTAATCACTATTCTGTTTTCTAAAACAGAAGAGCGCGGGAAGTTTTGTTGGTAGTAAATGCGCAATGTTGTTTTATAACGACGTCTTAAATTACTTTATTGTGGCGTCATATAACAATTTACTTAAAATTGGCTTTTTGAATGTATGGTTTATTTTTTGTCAAATGTTAGTATCAAGATAAATAATTTGTCATTTTTTGTACAAGTTTTTTCAACGCGTCTGTAACAATTTATTGAAGTAATAGATAAAATAACATTAAAAATATTCTTTGTTTAGCATTCCACGTAACTCTACACCTGTAAGTATATAACAAATCCCTATTTCAATGAGCGGTGAACACAGTTCTACATGGAAAAAATTTACGATATACTTACACGAGACATAAAATGCATTACTATTTTTAGACAAACGATTAATAAAAATTCACTTTGAAAAAAAAAATGATGCATAAAAATACACGCGCGTCTAGAGATTCTTCTCTCTCTTTCTCTCTCTCTTGCTTGCTTGTGCGCTGTTCACCTGCGAGATTGTGGGTGAGGTTTATAGCACTGTCATATTATAAATTTTTGAATATTTCATTCAGAAAATTCAAAAATTTATAATATGACAGCACTCTAAATGTCGTCTGACATAAGTCCACACTACTACAATGCAAATACAATAATATGTTTGACTATTTGATCTTTAAAAGGTTATGCATGTTTGTTCAGACGTTAAGTAATGTTAAATTGTGGATCATTCCCTTTCCGAAATTAGATTTTGTACTGAGTCTATATTTATACTGTTGTTATCAATTCGTCCCCGTTTTCAAGACTACTACACAATAGTCGATTTAGTAAGGAAAACACACACACACACACACACACACACACACACACACACACACACACACACACACTAAAAACTTGAGAGGGAGAGAGAGAGAGATGTGAAAACTTAAACGTTATCATTCAAAATAAAAGCGTCTCAAACTTGTGTGTTCGACCCATCGATCCCAAGTGTGAAACGATTTTTCTTGACGTAGCTACGCCCATACGGGTTGGCTTATTACCAGAGTAATGGACCACATGGTCTGTGATGTTCATCTGCGACATTGAGGGCAAGTGTACTAGCAGTATAAAATGTCGGCGCAAATGCGCACTAATGCAATATCAATGCAGTTAAAAAACACTTGCTCACTCACGCACATGATCTTGTGTGAATTCTCGAGATTATTGAAAAAATTATATTCTTAAATAGGTGAAACATTTTGGCGTAAAACAACATACCATCAAGTTAAGCTTGTGAGAGTTTGGTTTTTTAAAGTTTTCCCTCTCATGAATTTAAATATACTGATCAATTATATAAATTGTTATGGATTTTACACGTATGGATTTTTCTGACAAAAATAAGGGGTTGTTGCTTACATGATAGTAGTGATATAAGATGAATTATATAACTACTCATGATATTTCACTTCACATTAATATTTTCTTAGCTATATGCATTGACTTATTTTTTTAATGATGCTCAACATTCAAGTGGTGTTCAACTTCCTGTCTGCTTTGCACTTATTTCAGATTTACATTATACACTGGTCGCGGTACTACGTAACCACTAGAGATTATGACGGACGTTCAACAAGTGAAACTTGAACTATAGATGCTTCGGTGGCCAAGTGGTCTAAATTGCGATCTCCGGATCACAGTGATTCTCACTGTCTAGTTTCGATTACCACTCACAACCAACAAGTCAAAGAATAAAATATTTCACTGAGCGGTGTACACAGTTCTACGTGAAGAATATGTACGATATACCTATATTATAATAGCCTGGTAATATATATTAAACGTATGTACCTATTTCAGATTTACGTTGCACGCGGTTTATGTTTATGTTTTGTGTTTATGACCCAAGTTCCCTTTCGCCGTTTCGGTGAGAAGCAGCTGTCACATCCCGTTTTGGAATGTATTTTATGAATAAATTAAACAATGGTATATGACACATCTAAACAACTCAGGTACCATATTTTGCAGATTTCTATAGCTAGATGCGGTTGTTTTGTATTCTACGCAAAAGAAGTTTAGTTATTCATAAATTCATCAATAATCACTTTTGTGAACAAAATTGAAATATTTTGAAATTAGTTATATCCGCGAATACGGAAAAAATGCGGAAAATTGTTTAAATTTCAAAGGAATCTGTAATCTATTTCGATAACCTTGAGTTCAGATAGAAAAACACTTGTGACAAGAATTTAGAAACATTTTATTTAAATACTTCTTCAAAATGAACAAGAAATATTGATTTCATTATCCACCTCTCTAGAAATTGGATGTCCCGGTCAGTTCAGGTCTTGTCCTTCTAACTCAAATCGTCTCAGTGTTGTGGGTTCAAACCCGTCTAACGCAAGTCAGGAAGAACTTTCTTTGACATAGCCCCATACTTGTTGGATAGGGGTCATTAACTGCATGGTGTGTGTTGTTTGTCTCGGACATTGCGAGCGAGTGTACTAGCAATATAAAATGTTGCCATAAGAGCGCATTAAAACAATGCAAGCCGGAACACTATCAAACTCAAACAGAACATAGACTTGTATTAATCGTCGAGATAAATGAAAAATGTTTAATCGCGAATAGCTAAAACATTGGTGATGTGACTTAAAACAACCTTCAACCAAAAAGTTTTTCTTCTAAAAATTTCAATATGTTATGTTGATCAATAGTTTATTGATAGGTATTTGGAGTTTTATCACACAAAAAAGAAAATGGGTATTGCTTGAATGATATTTTACGTCACATCAATATTTTGTAAGCCATGTGTTTGTTGACTTATCATGCTTAACGTTCATGTGGTGTTCAACTTCTGGTCTGCGCCACGCACTTATTTCAGATTTACGTTGCACGCGGTTCCATGTATTATGACAACCAACTTAAGTTCTTTATTTCTCATATTGTACAATTTATAACAAAGCGAATATTCAATTACATTATAATATACAATTAACAAATTACATGTGTTATGCATAACTAGAGACCAAAGACAAATGTACAATAGCGGTATGACTGAAGTTTAAATGAGTGACCTCTGAACCAGAGTGGCCCTCATTGGTTTAGTGGTCTAAATCGCGCGTCTATGGATAAAAGTGCTACCTGATGTCTAGGCTCTAATCTCATTCGAGCAGAATCTAGTATGAGAATTTTTATTTTTATCAATTCGACTGTAGAAGGTCAGTGTTTTTCTCCGGACACTTCGGTTTCCTCCACCATCCAAGAACTAACCCTATTGATGTAAGTGAAAGAATCGTAGAGTGTAAAACACCACTAAACCAATCCAAGGACTATAAGTGCCTTATGATTCAAGATCGGTTTCTTAACCACCGACACGGTCAGAGGATGACTATTGTATGAATAGAGTTGATGGAGTTGAGTAATAGTGTTTAACGTCCCAGTCAAGAATATTTCACTTATATCGAGGCGTCGCCAGCTATTGACGAATATGCAGAAATTTTGCCTGTTCGTTGCGCTGATGGCATTATACTGCAGGGTTCTGTATCGTGCCATGCGAAAGAACAGTCACTACCTACTTTCAAGTCATGGGTCAGACCCGGTTAGGGTTCGAACCCACGACCTCCCACTAACGGAACGAACACTCTACCAACTAACCTACCGTATTGGTCTGTATGAAATAGACATCCACTGACCAATTACCTAAAGTGTTGAATTAAGAAGGGAATTGAGAGAGTGTGCGCGCCAGACAGGGCGAGAGTTCGATAATATATCCATCACGAATATATTCAACCACCTTCCCATTTGATATCAGAGAATGCTCCGACATCTTAACAATCTTCTGTTCTATTAAAACAGAAAAGTGCGGGAAGTGTATTAGGTCGTCAATTCGCAGAGAGGGAATTAGTTGAAAGAGTGAGCGCCCTTTTCAGGGCGAGTGGTCGATAATATATCCATCACGGATAAAATCAACCACCTTCCCATTTGATACCAGAGAACGCTCCGACATCTTGACACTCTTCTGCATGTTAACACCTGAAGAGAGCGGGAAGTTTTGTTGGTCATCATTGTGCAATGTTGTATTATAAGCACAACTGAAATCACTTCATCGTGGTGTCGTATAACAATTTATTTAAAATTGGCTTTGTGAATGTTTGTTATATTTTATATCAAATGTTAGTATCAAGATAGATAATATGTCATTTTTTGTATGAATTTTTCCAACATGTCTGTTTTTATTTATTGAAGTAATAGATAAAATAACATGAAAATTATTCTTTGTTTAGGCATTCCACGTAACTCTACACCTCTGACAGATTTCTATGTGCGGTGAACACAGTTCTACGTGGAAAAAATTCCGATATATACCAACATGAGTCACAAAATGCATATCTACTTTTAGATAAAGAGGGTTAATCAAAGTTTTTTTTTATTATTCAAAAGAAATCAGGCATAAAAATACACGCACGTCTGGAGACTCTCTCTCTATCTCTCTCTCTCTGTTGCGCGCGCAAATAAACATACGCACAACTAAACACATGGAAATTTATAATGAATATTTAATTTCTAAACTAAATAGGACCCAAGTTCTCTTTCGGTGAGAAACAGGCCCCGGTTTCACAATCATTTCTTAACGAAGATTTACTTAAATTTGGCAAATTTGGACAATCTAGTTTATATTTAAATGAATTAGGAATTCAGAAGGAATAAGTATAAACTGATCTTCAAAATGGCACACTGGATTTCTAAATATTCTAACAATTAACAAAATTATCGGGGTTTTAAATTTTCCAGTTTTAATTTAAGGAAAATCTTAGTTAAGAAATGATTGTGAAACTAGGGCCTTGTGCTTTATATCTAAATGATTTTCCTTGTCGTGGGCCCACATAGGTTGCCTTACAACCAATTGTCTTTGCTATTTGTCTGCGACATTGCAGGCGAGGGTTCTTTCATTTTAAATATCGTTTTAAGTACGGAGTAGTACAGTGCAGGTCTTACTCATTCACAGCATAGGTAGAATGAACTTGTGTAATCTTCGTGATTAATAAAACGGGAATTCATTGCTAATGTGGCGTAAAACAACATTCTACCAATTTTTTGGAATGTCATTTTTCTAACTTTTCTGCTAAAATAATCAATTGTTGATTGTTATTGTTTACACATCTGGTATTTTATCACACAAAAAGAAACTGGGGGCATTGACATACATTTGAAATATTTCTTAACATTCATGTAGTGTTTAGATTTAAATACACACGATTTCTAGTATAACTACAAACACTGGAGTCCAAATGATAGATGTGCAATGGCGACATCTGTGATGATTTAAACAAGTGTACCCGGAACTATATGGGGTACAAATGACTTAGTGTCTAGTTCCCGCGTCTACGGATCACTATGCCTCTAACTACATAGGTTCGGATCCTATTCAGGACAGAAACTAGTGTGAGAAAGTTGGTCAGTTCGCTTTCCGAAGGGCGATGGTTTTCTTCGGATACTCCAGTTTCCCTTACCATCCAAGAACAAGGAGCTTTCAAACCATCAAACCAATTCCAAGGACTAAAACGCCTTGTGATTTCAGGCTAGTTCCTTAACCACTTGGCAACATCGGATAATGACTATTGTACGAAATACACAAAGGCAGAGAGAATGTGGTGTGTGTGTGTGTGTGTGTGTGTGTTCGTGTGTGTGTGTATGTGTGTGTGTGTGTGTGTGAAGGAAAGAATGCCTAATGCCTCCTTTGTTCAAATTTCCTTGACAAAGTATTGATTTTATGTACGTGCAGATTTATGAATTGTCATAAATGTTTAATAGTGTGGTTTTGATCTAAAATTAGTGGAATTGTTTATTTTTTACATGCATTTCAACGACTTTATTTTAAAATGTTCTTTCCAGAGTTTTTGGGTTTTGAAAACGACTATGCTATTGGTAATAGGGTTAATCTTCAGCTAAGGTTCTGCAGATATCTGGAACTATATGCTATACATGAATCAGCTGCTTAAGGAGGATTTATGAATAAGAGTCTTGCACTGTCTATTTTTACTGTATATTTTGTATCCAATGGCAACTCGATGGTCGGTGTATAACGCGTTAGCCATCAAATACCAGGACGTGTCAGTGTTGTTGTTTTGACACCCAGAATCTCCTTGTTCTAGACCTAAACCTGAACGATTACAAAACAGATCAGAATCACTTGCAAACAACAACATGCTTCTTGTGTCATTAATCATTTAGATTAGATTATGATTTGAAATTCTGTTTTGACACGAATAGCTGAAAAATTGTTAATGTGTCGCAATAACAATATCCAACCAACCGTACATATATAGTTATAATATACATGTACTAACAGTCTCAAAGTGACTATTATACCTCACAGAAAATTCTTAAACTATTATTAATCAATTTTAATCACGTGGTATGAAACAATTCACGATGTTCACAATGTTTGAAGCAGCTGTCAACATTGCCATGAGATATTGAAATGTTCACCACTAAGGCACGGAAACTTACAACTGTCCATCACGGAAACTACCAATTAATCTTACTAAGATTACGTAATCTATTGACCAGTAACTTTTACAGTTGTTTATCAGATTGTAAGTATTACGCATTTCAAACAGGCTTTTTTGAAATAAAAGGTAAAAGAAATCGCTCTTTGTTTAATATAATAAAGTAAATAGCGCCCTTGGTTGAGGGAAATATGGAGAATTGTCTATCAGCTCGGGGAGATAATGTTCCTTCGGGAAGACAATCGTCCATATTTCAATCAATCATGGGCACTATTTATATAATATTTACCTGGAATGTAATATTTCTTTCTGTACTTTCTGTATTACCAGTATCATTCATACTTTTTATCAGAATTCAATAATTAATATCAAAAGAGTGAAATGACATGAATCCCCCTTTTAATTCATTATCAAGAGGTCCATGAGCCTTAACGCTTCGCCTGAGAATATTTCTTAATCTTTTGTACAGTACAGTTGACAGTTGTATATAGAAACAATCCAATTTTTACCAAGGTTGGACCCCACTGCAACAATACTTAATCAGAAATATTTAAAGTCTAGTCACAGTTTATTTATAAGAAGCTGAAATGAATGTAGTAGCTAGAGATCCTAAGACTTCTGTAAATTGTCATCTAAGACTTCCGTTGAAGTGTCACCTAAGACTTCCGCTAAATGTCACCTAAGACTTCCGCTAAAATGTCACCTAATATTTCCGTTACAGTGTTTCTAAGACTTCCGTTAAGTGTCACCTAGGATTTCCGTTAAAATGTCACCTGATTAATATCAGACTTCCGTTATAGTGTTATCAAAGACATCCATTAAAGTGTCATCTAAGACTTCCGTTAAATTGCCATGTAAGACTTCTGATAAAGTGTCATCCAAAACTTCCGTTAAGTGTCACCTAAGATTTCCGTTACAATGTCACCTAAGACTATCAAAGACATCCTGCAAAATGTCAAAAAAGACTTCCGTTAAATTGCCATGTAAGACTTCTGATAAAATGTCATCCAAGACTTCCGTTAAGTGTCACCTAAGATTTCCGTTACAATGTCACCTAAGACTATCAAAGACATCCTGTAAAATGTCAAAAAAGACTTCCGTTAAAGTGTCATCTAAGACTTCTGATAAAGTGTCATCTACGACTTATTTTTAAGTTTCATCTAAGATTTTCGTTAAAGTATCATCTAAGATTTTAATCAAGTGTTTCCTTAGACTTTTGTTAGTGTATCACATAAATTTTCTTTTAAGTGAAACCCTAGCTTCCGTTTAAGTGTCTAGAAGTTGTTCTTTTATTTTTGTTGTATTTATATTTATTTTGAAAAGTTTTTCCTCCTGCTGTTCCAGTTGTAGATTGAAACACGAGTGTTGTTCTGGAGTTTCTTATTCCTACAAGCCTTTTGTGTCTTTCTTTCAAATTTATACGACATTTTTGCGGAAAAGTTTTGTTCATTTCTGTGATGTAGGAGTAGATACGGATAAAAACTATAAATAAGGAGTAGCGATACTGAAAAATTGATCAATCACAAACTGTCGCATACAGAACAAGAGATCGTGCTGATTTCGCCAACCATATTTAATGATAATCACGACCATACACAACTTAGTCAATATGCTGATCATGTCTACCAAGTTTCATAAAATCCCTTCAATGATTTGGAAGAAGATATCAACAACCAATCATCAATCATGACTAAGGTCACTCGATCTTTAGAAAATATCATTTTACATTTCATAGTAAGAAGATTGGTTTTATAAATATCAAATTGTTTTAAGAAAATAAATAAATAAACACAACAATTAAAGACATATATTTGTTAAAAATTTATTCACACAATGTTTATAAATACAAAAATCACACTGTTACAAGAGTTAAACGCTATATAAGTATATAAGTAAAGTCATTACTCTTGTGTATAACCAGGTGGATAATTTATCACTACGTATGACGGACATTTAGGTATCTTGCAGCATTTACCGGCGGGTGGTGGATCAAGTGTACACACATTTGGTAAATTCCATTGTACGCATCTTTAAAGAAAAAAAGAGAATAGTTTGATTTTATAGTTTTTATCAAAGCAAAACAATTTTTGAACCCCCGGTCAAGATTCTTTCACTTACCCTGAGACGGTCAGTTCTAGAATGTTGAGAGAACCGGAGTGCCGGAAGAAAACCACCAGCATTCGGCAAGCGAACTAAAAAATACTGACCGAGTAGGATTCGAACCTATATAGTGAAATATACCCAGATACGTAAGCTTGCGCTTTAGACCATTCGGCAATCGAGGTCCCAGGATTCCATGAGTTAATTTGCAGAGAAAATTGCTGTATAATATTTATCAATAAACCTTTAGCAGATATAAAAGTGATGACGATCTATTGTTAAGAACAATGCTAAACTATTTTTTGGAAATATAACAAACAATTTTTGCAAAAGCATTGATAAAAATTGTAAAATCCGGCACACCAGTGGTAATAATTTCGAAGTAGAAGGATACACCATTATAAAGTTTTAAACATTTTAAATGAATCAGGTACAAAGTTAATAATCTATTAATATTTAGAGGAAGGTATCACCACAAAATTTTATAAAGTTTGATTGAAGGTAAATTCATGGTAAAACTTTGAGTTAGGATGGAAACTTACTTGGTGTTGCAGGTATAACGTCCCTGAGTAGCATCAGCACACGTGCATTTATATTCACATCCATCATCCCATGTTTGTCCTTGTTGGTAAGTCTGACCCTTGTATACACAAACATTGGTTTGTCCTGTAATTCATTAAATTCACAATAATTAATTGTTGCTACTGGAATAATGGCGTTTTAAGTCCAAGTTTTTTTTACTTTTATTAATCCTTTAGTTCTTAAAGGTTGAAGGAAACTGAGTAACCATATTGAAGTATCGGTTTCGGACACGCACATCAGCAACTTTTTCACTTTAGAATCAGCTTTAGTGGGATTGAAACCTATGTAATGACCATTTTGATTGTACTGCTGACTACTTGACTACATATTTGTAGAGATGGATTTGATGATCTACTGTTTGGTATTGGTGATCTGATTGGTATAATGATCTACTGTTTGGTATTATGATATATTATTTGATATTATGATCTACTCTTTGGTGTAATGATCTAATGTTTGGTATAATGATCTACTGTTGGGTAATGTGATATATTATTTGATATTATGATCTACTCTTTGGTGTAATGATCTAATGTTTGGTATAATGATCTACTGTTGGGTATTGCGATATATTATTTGATATTATGATCTACTCTTTGGTGTAATGATCTAATGTTTGGAATAATGATCTACTGTTGGCTATTGTGATCTACTATTTGGGATAATGATTGGTATCAAAGAACATGTTAAGGCATCACTTATTGTGAAGTAAGCTAAGTTAAGAGTCAATAATAGTACTCAAAGGTATATACAAGGTACTTTAATCTATTATGATCTGTGTAAGTCCACGGATTTATTCATAATCAGTTGTCGAAATACGGTTTTAATTTTTTAATTTTTTATCCGTTAGTTTAATTGTTGTAATGCGTCAATCATTCCTATAACAAACGTCAAAACATGCTTTAAAGAGAATAACTTCTCAAAAGAATATCCGCTGAATATCATATAATATATAGTTACGTAATGGATTGGACGATTCCCAAAGGAGCGAATGGAAATTTCATTTCTCGAGAAAAAGTGAACTATTTACCTGTCATAGTTCCGGTTCCTGATGTTCCAGATCCGGTACCAGTTCCAGTTCCAGGGCAACTTGGTTTAGAACAGCATTCACCTGGTGGTTTAACTAGAGTACATCCTTGTGGTAGATTAGTCCATGTTGCGCATCTGCAAATTATAAATAATCAAATGACATGTTGACAAGGGTATGTGGGGTAGTCGATGTGTGTCACATAACATGGATTATCTATAACAGCGAGCAAATCAACAGATATTATAGCTTTAGTTGAGTTGAGTAATGATGTTTAACGCCCCAATCAAAATTTTGCCACTTATACAAATGAAGTCAAATCTGGGATGTTGGATAAGACCCGAGTATCCGGAGAAAACCACCGACCTTTGGCAAGCGAACAGACAAACTTTTTAACTCAAGGATCTGCTCGAGTGTGAATCGAACCGAGGCACTGTGATCCATAACCGCCTGTTTTAGACCACTCAGCCACCCAGGTCCAAAATATAATAAAAGTCTTTTTGATTTACAAATACAAAATAGGGAGAAAAAAAAGAGAATTTTACATTCATATAAAAGCCCTCAAAATGTTTAAATAATAGCACTATATTGTTTCATTGAAAACTTAGTTTAAGCAATCGAAATTTTCAAAATATTAATGAAAATAATCAAAAAAAAAAAAAAAAAAAAAAAAAAAAAGACTTTGTCAGCAAATGATTATAACAGTTATCCGATAAGGACTAATACCCTCGTCAACATAATTGTAATCCGGGTATGCTTTATGACCTTCGCATTGAAAGTATTAAGTTTGTTCGAGTCAAACGAACATCACTAATATGCACGTCTTGACCTTTAATATACGACTTCTTTTTAAAGCTTTGACACACTTAAATATCTTTGGCCTAATGAGTTAATAAATCTGTGTTTCATGAAAGTTCCATAAGTTTCATGAAATCTATCAGAAGCTGCCATTTTACTTACAAAGCTCTACATGTGTAGTATCCTGTTTGAGCATTTACGCATGTGCAGTTGTAATCACATCCGTCTTCCCATTGCTGACCTTGTTGATACAGCTGGTTCTTGTAAAAGCATCCTCCGCCTTAAAGGAAGAAATATGAAATAAATAAAGCCTTTCACGGCTGGTGGAGAGTAATGATAGAAATAGACAAAATCTTCAATAAAACGATACAAAAACGTAACAATGAGAAAAATTGGAAACTGAACACAATATAACCACAACAAAATAATGATAATAATAATTAAAAAAATTCCCTAGAGCCCCATATACCACTACTAAAAAATCAAATAGAAAAACGATAATTAAAAAAATCACTTGGGGTAAAACAAGTATTAATGAATCATGCGTCGGAGAGGCCAGTGAAATAAAAACCCTCAGCAGTAACACTACTATTAATGATATCACAGCAGCGTTATCAATAAAACCGTAAACCACACCACCACCACTCTCAGCCGTTTTTGATATGGCTGATAAAAAATCGCTATTGGCGACTAAGATGAAAACAAAAACCCCAATTGCAAGACAGATGATATCAAAACTCCAAGGTAACGTGACCAATGGTGCCAAACCCCAGCGGTAAGACCACTGATAATTAAACAATTTAATAGGTGGAAAATAAATAAATCCTTACTGAATCCAGTGAATCCTGTACCAGGTTGCTGTGTGACAATACCGTATCCAGAGAATGATCCTTGTGAACCTGTTCCTGTTCCACCGGTCTGACCTGTTCCAGTTCCAGTCATTCCACCTCCTGTTCCAGTGGCAATTCCGGTTCCACCTGCAACATGTACACATAATATTTAGAAAAATTACAAGTCAATAATGTACTATAAATTATTATTTTCACAGATACTGCATTTTCTAGGCTGTGAGAGTGGACGGTCATAGGTTAAAACCCCGGCCGGGTCATACATAAATCTTTGAATTTAAGATACTACTTCGTCGCCTAGCGCTCGGCATAAAGTAGGCAGAGTATCGGTTGATTGGCTTGGTGCAAGGATAATGTAACATCGGAAGCAGTTTGCTCGCATGCGGCATACTTTCTCGGTGAGCTAGCACCTCAATAAAGATTTGTCCTGGGTGTGTACTTGTGCAATAATAGACCATTATACACACTCGAATATCTCACCCAAACACTAGACCTGTTACATGTAAAGAGAGTTACTTTTGTCATAGAACATGATTGACGAAGTTAAATCAAGATTTCATAAACAGTCTCACCATTACAATAGCCACAGAATTTCTTGCAATTTTGTCTTGCCCAGTTTTCATAAGCTCCACCACAAGCGCTGGTTGTGTATTCTTGACAATTAATCAAAACGTCACTGCAAGTTCCTATTAAAAGCATAAACAATTCAAAATCATGTACGGTATTCTTTACTAAATACAGGAAATTCTAATAAGAATTCATGCTTATCAGAAACAGAAATAAAATTTTTTGTCATTCTAATTTTTTTGTATTCAATCTTCTTTATGAAGTAACTTTTCTTTTCATAGTCCAAAAAACATAATTTCATATGAAAATTGTTAACAAAATAATTTGCCTTCTCAATTCTGATTGGTTGATCAGTTGTCATATGATATTTGATTGTGGCGTGAAACCTTATATAACCTAATAGGAAAACACTAACGCATGGATCCAGTATATATACCGTCGTAACCAATTATACCAAAATGACTAGATATGATATATACTCAGCTACGCCAGTCGGATTGACTGTATTTACAATAGAATCTTGAAATTTTCCAAACGGCTTAAAAATTATTTTTAAAAAAAGACCACACAAAAAATTGATATACAATTATTTAAAGAACTTTGCCTTGTAATTTGTTAAAAATTTATAAATACCATTTCCAGCGGTCTGTGTATAGGATACAGCTCCGGTGACACCTATATAAACGTGAAACAGTATCAACAAACAAAAACTATACTTCATCAATAATGTCAAAATTATCCCCAAATCAACATCTAAGATAGTTGTCTTTATCCCCATTTCAAAAAATCTTTGATATCCGAATAGCTTTTTTGCGTGATGTATAGACCATTCACTCTGTATGAAATTTACACGGGGTGTATAAAATTTACATAGGGTGCATGGATTTTACTCCGGGTGTATGAAAAAAAACATGGCTAGTGACTTCTATTTACTATTCGATTTCAATCTGAATTAACCTAAAACCCACCGATTAAATGTACTATGTGTGTAAAAGATAAACGGATACAAATAACAACTGATGAAACTTTTTAAATATATACGGTAAACTGGTATACGGCCACGAATTTATGTAGGGTGATATCTGTCTTAAATCCCATTTTTAGCTCACCTGAGCACAAAGAGCTATTGGTATCAATAGTGGCAGACCCTCCGTCATCCGTCCGTCCGTCTGTCCGTCCGTCAACAATTGCTTCAAACGACTTCTTCTCAGAAACTTCTGGTCACATTTTGTTTAAACTTGGTCAAAAGCATCTATATAGAACATTGCCGTTCAGATTTGTGTTTTTGGTTGCCATAGCTACTAAATGTAGGTCACAATGACCTACATAGTATAAAACCTAAAAAAAATCTTCTCTAAAACCACTTCACTGAGATAAAATCTGATGTGATATTTGGCATCTACAGCATCTTATATACCAAGTTTGTGAATTTCAATAATTTTTGTGCAAAAATTAGGTTTACCCGTTTTTGCGTTTATTTTTTGTATATTTAAGTAGTACTTTTTTACAAAAATTAAAATAATGAATAAATTTAGGTGAACTTTTTTTCCAAACATCATTTTCTTATGTGAAGAAACATATGTTTGACAATTTTCATTAAATTCTGTTAAATACAAGTCGCTTTTTTCGGCCTTTTTCATTTTCAATTCTTACAACCCAAGGGTCGAGGGTTCAAATCCCAGTGGGGCCACTTTTTTATTTTCAATTTTTTTTATTTTTTTTTTATTTTCTGAAGTTTTTGACTTACAATAATAATGTCCAATTAATTTAAATAATATCACATAACAATGATTTTGTAGAGATTTTATGAATTTTTATTTTTTAGGGTAATTTTTTTTTGAAATACATGTGATACTGCAACCCAAGGGTCGAGGGTTCAAATCCCAGTGGAGCCACTTTTTTTTCTTTTTTTCTGACTTTTTATGACTTACAATGGTGCATGGTAGAAATTTTATGAATTTTTACTTTTTAGGTTGCCATAGCTACATTGACCTAAATAGTTGAAAACCTAAAAAAAGTTCTCCAAAACCACTTCACTGAGATAAAATCTGATGTGATATTCTAAAGCATCTTATAAAACAAGTTTGTGAATTCCAACAATTTTGTGAAAAATTAGGATACGTGTTTTTGCGTTTAATTTTTATACATTGTAAATAGTACTTTTTCACCAAAATTATAATATTAATAAATTTAGGTGAATTCTTTTTCCAAACATCATTTTCTTATGTAATAAAACATATGTTTAACAATTTTCATGAAATTCTGTAAAATACAAGTCGCTTTTTCGACCTTTTTCTTTTTCAATTCTAGCAACCCAAGGGTCGAGGGTTCAAATCCCAGTGAGGCTGAATTTATGACTTACCATGGTGCATGCAAGAGATGTTATGAATTTTTACTTTTTAGTGAATTATTATTTTGAAATACATGTGATACTGATATGTAGATTTAGCTAAAACCTTGATTTTTTTTGTTTGTTTTTTTTGTTTTTTTTTTTTTTTTTGTTTTTTGTTTGTTTTTTTTTTTTTTTTTTTTGTTTTGTTTTTTGTTTTTTTTTCACAAAATCATTGTTATGTGATATTATTTAAATTAATTGGACATTATTTTTTTAAAAATAATTTGCAGTTGAATTTTACAATTTTTTTTTAAAATATTTTAATTAATGTGTCAAATCTGTAAAGTCTTAAATCCGGATCTGAAAATTGCTCATGTGAGCTTTTGTTATGGAAAGGAACTCTGCCATCCATCCATACATCCATCAAAAGACTTCTTCTCAGACACTACTGGTCACAAAAACCAAAACAATAAAAATAATGTTATCGGAAACCACTTCTATAGAGGCAACATGTTATGACTCAACCAGGTATTATCAAGACATACCAGTTACATTTAAACTCGGGTGAGCAAATTAGGGCCATCTTGGGCCCCTTGTTTAAATAACTTTCCATTTTTAAGTATTTCTACTCACCACAATATCCGCAGAATTTGGCACACCTGTCTCTAGCCCATCCTGTGTACTGTCCGGTACATGCCTGTTGTCCGTAGTCCTTACAGTTAGGTATTTGATCCTGACAGATAGTGGAGGTTGATGCAGTGGTTGCTGTGGCTATAAATAATATAAGAAATAAATCGGTGCTGTAATATTAATCCAACGTATCGAATAGGGCCATCTCATCATTTGGCGTGTGTGGTATATATACGGAAGATGAATTTAAAGTCGGGATACTCTTGAATGGAAACTTAGATAACCCCGCGCCGGTTTAACAATAATTCCTGAACTAAGATTTTCCTTAATTTACATCTGGCAAATCTGATATTTTAAAAACTTTGTTAATTTTTAAGAAATTAAAGAATATTAGGTGTCATTTTGAAGATCACATCAAGCTTGAAACACCTGGATTAAGTCTTATCGAAAATGTGTATAAGAAATTCAAAATTAAGTTAAGGAAAATCTTAGTTAGCAAATGATTGTGATACGAGGGGCATTTATAAATATTTACACTTCTAATCAAATAATTAATATGATATTCTCGTATGCATATTTTAGAGTAAATACCAAAAGCCTCCCATAAGTCTTGGTAAACTTGAATGTTGAGGTAAAATGAAGCCCCAGATTTGTTACAATGCTAGAACCCTGTAATTAAATAAAATCAACCAAGTTTAATGTTTGTGTAAAATTGGGTATAATCAACCAAGTCAAATGTTGGTAGATTTTCAGAAGAAAAACAAAGTAGTAAAATATATCCTAACTATAAAGAACATTTTCCTAAAGTTATGGCCTTAGTTACGTATTTAGTTAATCAGAATGCTTAAATGGATCACATGACTAGAAACGAAACCGAAAAAAAAAAAAACAGCTGTACACTAACTAAAGATTAAAGCCATGAGGTTGCATCAAGATTGATAATAAGTTCTGACAGATATTATTATGATTATTATTATTATTATTATAAAGAAATAAGGAGAAACAGATAAGACCAATGAATTTAAAAACGTCTTCATTTAAGAAACACCTCTATACTGCACAAAAAGATGTCACAGAACCATAGCATGTATTGCAGTTTTTGAAAATGTTTTTGAAAGAAATAGTTATATTTCTTCTCTTTTTTCACTTTTTATTTATTTATTTTATTTATTTATTTGCTCGATAATTTATTTATTTATTTGCTCGATAATTTATTTATTTACTTGCTCGCTTATTTATTTAATTATTTGCTCGCTTGTTTGGTTTATACGATTTTAATGTTCGAGCTATTTATTATATATTTGTAACTCTATGTATGTATTGTAATATATGTTATCCAGGGAGACTGGTTTATATAAGAGTTTTACTCTTTTTCTGGAATCCCTTTTCATGCCATTTATAATATTTTGTGTATATCTTATTTATTCAAATAAATACTCTTTAAACTAAAAGAAATAAAAAAACATATATTTTCTTTGTAAAACAACATCATAACCAGTGAAATACAAAAAAAAATTGTTTTTTGAAAATGCAAGTTAATCTGTACTTATAATTATATCGAGTTGATTCAGGAAGATACAGATAGTACGCATGATTTGAAAAAAACGGAAAAATCCTTTTAATACACGTAACAATATGTTATATCAAATTGGTATCATAAAAAGCGTTTATCGAAGAAACAGAAATAATCATCAAACAGATACACACCTATCCATATCCAAATCACAATCCCAAAAGCAAAGTAACTTTGAATACCAGCTAATTTAGTAATAATTTAGTTAATTTAGTCACCAGGGGAGTGAGGTCGGGTGCTCGAAAGGGTAAACACCTCTTGTCTAGCTAGCTTCACCAAAACGGAATATAGAACACAATTAGTTTGAATACAGTGACATATTATATGACATTATTTTGATTATTTAAACTAACCTGTGGCACCACAGTATCCGCAGTGTTTTTTACAATTATCCTTTGCCCATCCATCGTAAGGTGCTTTACAGGCGTAGGAACCGTATGAGCTACAGTCTGGTAATCTGTCTGCGCATGTCTGTGGTCCAACAGGTGTACATACAGGTTTCTTACAACACTGATCGTTCGGGTCTGTTACCATTTGGCAGTTTGATGGTATGTTTGCATACTTGGTACATCTACAAATAATTGTTATAATACATAAAAATACAAACATAACTTTTTCATCCCGATTAACAACCTAAATTTGGCAAGTAATTTCCGGTATTATGAAAAAAACTGAGAACTGAAGTTTCTTAAAAGACATATAGCGTGTTGAACAAAGAAGAAAACGAAAGCAATGTCGCTTATATACACCTACGGAAGGATCCGCCTTTAACAGTCCTCAGTAAAATAGTCCTATAAAACAATGTACGACAGATTTTTTGGCATACTGTTGTCATATTTACCTATCAGTACATCTGTAACGACCAGTGCTGGCATCAAGACATTCACAATCATATGTGCATCCATCCTGCCATTGTTGTCCCTGGGCATAAATAGTTCCCTTGTAAATACAAGCCTCTGAAAAAATAAAACAGATCTTCAATCAGCAATGAATGACATTAATTTTAGAAGAAGCAACTGATCAAAACAAATTTAAGAAAGACAAGATTAATTATTTTTGTTTCTTCAAAATAATTAAACAAATTTTAGAATTTACATTCCACAAGATACTTTTTTATCATTTTAACAACCAGTGATTCTTCGCCAACAAACAGACAAACTTTCTTTCACTAAGATATGTCCGAGTGGAATTTGAACCTTAGCGGCGTGAGTCCCTCTGATCCGTAAGCCTCTTTCCATAGCCAAAAGATCGATCCTCATACTTTAACTTATACTGATTAAACTACATACTGCTGTATCCAGTGGTAGTAATGTTAGGGTTGAAGTTAGCAGTTCCTGGTTGTGGTCGACCATATCCGGTAATAGATCCGGTATATCCTGTTGGGCTTTGTCCTGAACTAGTTCCTGATGTTCCGGATCCAACACTTCCTGTAACTGTGCATTGTGGGATTCTACAACACTGTGGATCGTTAGGATCTGCTACGTATGTGCAACCAAGTGGGATGTTGGAGAATTTGCTGCATCTGATTGACAAAAAAATCTAGTGGTTTAATATTTTAAATAACATTTTATATTTTTTTCCGGCTTAATTATTCCCTCATTTATTCAGTATACAAAAGAGAAATCTATGAAAATAGTTTATCTAAATAACAAGTTAAAAAATGTTAAAAATCAATGAATTTTTTTTTTTAATTTGAATGCTTTTTGATAACCTTACCATTTGAACATGCGTTTACCTGGTGTGACATCACAAATATTCGAAGCACAGATAAAAGTAAAAAAAAAAAAACTAAACTAAACAACAATTAAAAAATCTGCTTTTTATTATCAATTCTAAAACTAGAATAATACTTAGCTGTTAAATAATATTTAAACGTGTAAAACATTATGCTTGTCATTAAAAATTTTAATGTAAGCAAGTTTATATCATAAATAATCACGCCAGGTTAACGCATTTTCTAGCTAAAATCTTAAAATCATTAAAATTGATGTGCATTTTTCTGTTCAAATCAGTGAATTTTCATCATCCCTTTATAGATTGATTGGTTTATTTATTTATTTATTTATTTATTTATCTATTATACCTTTCAGAACACTGGTAGAAATGATTTACTGCGTCTTCACATCTACATTTAGAACTACAGCCATCATTCCATTCTTCTCCTTGATGGTAATATTGTCCCTTGTACAAACAGTAAGCTGAAAATAAAATAAGTTTTCATTCCATTTTTTTTACTTTTTCTTTCCTCAAATTATTACATTATTATTACAATATACTGGTTGTTTTTTTTGAAATGTATATCGATCATTATGATGGTATTTATTGGTTTTAATTTATGTTTATAACATCTTCCATTTTGTGAGCAATAGAAATGGAAAAACATCAAAGATATTCTACCACAAAAGGACAATGCAGTAGAATGGAATTCACAATGAAAGATTACTATATAGTTGGAAATTAAAAATAAGTAGAATGTAAAACTAAGTTGAAGATCAAAACCAGATGGAGCGAGACAAAAAAGCCCGAAGACAGAACGGAATACACAGCAACTTGTCTTATGGTTAGTAAATAATAAAGCTACTTATGAAGCCAGTACTAAAATTCTTACCTCCTCCAGCTACTGGGGTAGTTCTTGCATATATTGGTGGTAAGGTGGTCTTGGTTGAGAAATCACATCGGTAGGTCTGACAGCATGCGTCATTTGGATCTGGGACCAGTCTACACTGTTGTGGCAGATTGTTGTAGTTTGGACATCTGGTAATGATTAAGTAAAGCAGCTCTGAGAAGTGTTTGTAATTGCCACGTGCTATTTTTGAACGCGTTAGTTCTATTTCCATCTGCTATTTTTGAATGCGTTAGTTCATAAAAATTTAAGAGTAGCACATGGCATATTAACATACTTTTCTTATAGTTAAATCGTCATAAGGAATATTTATTCAATTGACTGAAATTTTTGCTATTGGCATACGCTACGGCAGTCAAAATCAAGTTTATCAAATTCTTATTTTTCAGATTTTTTAAAGTTTTATTTGACCTATTGGTTTGTATACTTGAATTGGTATGAATATATGTCTAAAAATCTAGTGTCAATTATATTATATAATTTTTTAACTTGATTACTTGCACTGATTGGTAGAAGTTTATAAAATTACCTGTCGGTACACTGATAACGACCAGCGACGGCATCCTCACAGGTACATCTGGCTTTACATCCATCATCCCAAGTCTGTCCTTGTGTGTATAATTTTCCATTGTACAAACAGCCAGCTGTAAATTTAAACATATAAACATATAAAAATTTACACGATTTAAAACATACTTGCTAAATCAATTCCTTGGAACGGGCGACGAATACCAGTATTATGTTTCATAACGAAACTTAACTATCCTCTAGAAACGTATAAGAATTACAATATAGTTTCAAAAATGAAATACATATTACGTTTTACAAGTAACTATAGATACTAAAATATTTATATATGTTTCCTATATTTCTTATTTGTTTACAGTCGTTTGAAATAACTAAATTAGAAAATTACATAATAAATAAATAAATAAATAAATAAATGAATATAGAAAATCTGCGTTTTACAAGGGGAGCCTTAAACCATTGCCATAACAGTTTTATAAGCACTGAATATTCCATGATGACTGATTTGATAAACGTCTTTTTTAAACCTGATAAATTAAGTATTTTAATCGTAATAATGTTGTTGATCTATCAAGCCCTTTTTATAACAATATTTAGATGGTTTATGATGATTCAAATCTTACTTCTGCTTCCGCTGGTTCCGCCACTGTTTCCATTAACAAATGTTGATGGTTGACCAGATCCACTTGGACCACTTCCCATTGTTCCTGTACCGCTTCCGGTTGGCTGTTTGGCCTGTCCGTAACCGGAAATACCAGGTCCGTATGATGGAACAGGGACATTGGTAGTTCCAGCTGGACAGGTAGGTGTTTTACAACATGGGTCACTTGGGCTATCCTGTAAAGTACATCCTGCTGGCAGGCTATTAAAGGTTGGACATCTGTTACATAAAAAGAAATAAGGCTTATTATCTCGAGACCACATTAAGATTTTATATAAACAAGATCATAAAAATCATGACAAAACATCAACTCATCTACAAATATCCAATTATCTAATACTACTCCTATGATTAAGACATACGTAATACGTAGATTTTTAAAAAAAAAAAAAAAATTATTTTAGACGAGGACTAAAAATTATACTGTTTTCTTGCCTAGTGCATAACACCAGGAGGACAGGGTATCTATCAGAGTTAACCAACCAAATTGAATATTGTAACATAAATTTATTTCAGATATTTACATGCAATGTTTATTTGAAAGAGATGAACCTTAAAAGTATACAATGATATATATATATATATATATATATATATATATATATATATATATATATATATATATATATATTAGTAAACGCTATTACCAACGTTAATAAAAACATCAAGTTGCCAAATGAATTATTACAACAGCGGCCATCTACGTCACATTTACGGATTAGAACTAAAAATTACGTTAGTCTTAGAAATTAGCGATAATTGTTCTAAAGTACGACTAATGGGATTACAAAGTATGTACTAACGGACTGGTACAAGTTTGTTTTACCTTTGTTGACAACTGAAGTGTCCGGCTTGTGCATCATCACACATACATGTGTAATCGCAACCATCTAACCAACGTTGTCCTTGTTGATAAAGTGAACCGTTTACATAGCAACCAGCTGAAACATATTTTAATTTTTGTTAACTGTATAATTTATTTGATAATGTAAGGTTATTCGTACGTAGGAGTAACACAAGTTCAAAACTATTTTTTCCATTAATTTCAATGACTTCCTAAGTATTGTCGCCAGGGATGGGTGTACATCTTTTTCTTAATTTTAGTGTCTTCTTAATTATTGTCAGCAGGGGTAGGTATACATCTTTTCGTTAATTTCGATGACTACCTAAGTTTAGTCATCAGGGATAGGTGTACACCTTTTCGTTAATTTCGGTGACTACCTAAGTTTTGTCATCAGGGGCAGGTGTACATCTTTTCGTTTATTTCGGTGACTACCTAAGTTTTGTCATCAGGGCCAGGTGTACATTTTTTTGTTAATTTCGATGACTACCTAAGTTTAGTCATCAGGGGTAGGTGTACATTTTTTCGTTAATTTCGATGACTACCTAAGTTTAGTCATCAGGGGCAGGTGTACATCTTTTCGTTAATTTCGATGACTACCTAAGTTTAGTCATCAGGGGTAGGTGTACATCTTTTCGTTTATTTCGGTGACTACCTAAGTTTAGTCATCAGGGGTAGGTGTACATTTTTTCGTTAATTTCGATGACTACCTAAGTTTAGTCATCAGGGGTAGGTGTACATTTTTTCGTTAATTTCGATGACTACCTAAGTTTAGTCATCAGGGGCAGGTGTACATCTTTTCGTTAATTTCGGTCGCTACCTAAGTTTAGTCATCAGGGGCAGGTGTACATCTTTTCGTTAATTTCCATGACTACCTAAGTTTAGTCATCAGGGGTAAGTGTACATCTTTTCGTTAATTTCGATGACTACCTAAGTTTAGTCATCAGGGTTAAGTGTACATTTTTTGTTAATTTCGATGACTACCTAAGTTTAGTCATCAGGGGCAGGTGTACATCTTTTCGTTAATTTCTATGACTACCTAAGTTTAGTCATCAGGGGTAGGTGTACATTTTTTCGTTAATTTCGATGACTACCTAAGTTTAGTCATCAGGGGCAGGTGTACATCTTTTCGTTAATTTCGATGACTACCTAAGTTTAGTCATCAGGAGTAGGTGTACATCTTTTGGTTAATTTCGATGACTACCTAAGTTTAGTCATCAGGGGCAGGTGTACATCTTTTCGTTAATTTCGGTCGCTACCTAAGTTTTGTCATCAGGGGTAGGTGTACATTTTTTCGTTAATTTCGATGACTACCTAAGTTTAGTCATCAGGGGTAGGTGTACATCTTTTCGTTAATTTCGATGACTACCTAAGTTTAGTCATCAGGGGTAGGTGTACATTTTTTCGTTAATTTCGGTCGCTACCTAAGTTTTGTCATCAGGGGTAGGTGTACATCTTTTCGTTAATTTTGATGACTACCTAAGTTTAGTCATCAGGGGTAGGTGTACATCTTTTCGTTTATTTCGGTGACTACCTAAGTTTAGTCATCAGGGGCAGGTGTACATCTTTTCGTTTATTTCGGTGACTACCTAAGTTTTGTCATCAGGGGTAGGTGTACATCTTTTCGTTAATTTCGATGACTACCTAAGTTTTGTCATCAGGGGTAGGTGTACATTTTTTCGTTAATTTCGGTCGCTACCTAAGTTTAGTCATCAGGGGTAGGTGTACATCTTTTCGTTAATTTCGATGACTACCTAAGTTTAGTCATCAGGGGCAGGTGTACATCTTTTCGTTAATTTCGATGACTACCTAAGTTTAGTCATAAGGGGTAGGTGTACATTTTTTCGTTAATTTCGATGACTACCTAAGTTTAGCCACCAGGGGCAGGTGTACATCTTTTCGTTAATTTCGATGACTACCTAAGTTTAGTCATCAGGGGCAGGTGTACATCTTTTCGTTAATTTCGGTCGCTACCTAAGTTTAGTCATCAGGGGTAGGTGTACATCTTTTCGTTAATTTCGATGACTACCTAAGTTTAGTCATCAGGGGCAGGTGTACATCTTTT
Organism: Tegillarca granosa; assembly: GCA_029721355.1. Lineage (NCBI taxonomy): Eukaryota > Metazoa > Mollusca > Bivalvia > Arcoida > Arcidae > Tegillarca > Tegillarca granosa. The sequence goes on from CM056603.1 coordinate 32,917,447, forward strand.
CGTTAATTTCGATGACTACCTAAGTTTTGTCATCAGGGGTAGGTGTACATTTTTTCGTTAATTTCGGTCGCTACCTAAGTTTAGTCATCAGGGGCAGGTGTACATCTTTTCGTTAATTTCGATGACTACCTAAGTTTAGTCATCAGGGGCAGGTGTACATTTTTTCGTTAATTTCGATGACTACCTAAGTTTAGTCATCAGGGGTAAGTGTACATCTTTTCGTTAATTTCGATGACTACCTAAGTTTAGTCATAAGGGGTAGGTGTACATTTTTTCGTTAATTTCGATGACTACCTAAGTTTAGCCACCAGGGGCAGGTGTACATCTTTTCGTTAATTTCGATGACTACCTAAGTTTAGTCATCAGGGGCAGGTGTACATTTTTTCGTTAATTTCGATGACTACCTAAGTTTAGTCATCAGGGGTAAGTGTACATCTTTTCGTTAATTTCGATGACTACCTAAGTTTAGTCATAAGGGGTAGGTGTACATTTTTTCGTTAATTTCGATGACTACCTAAGTTTAGCCACCAGGGGCAGGTGTACATCTTTTCGTTAATTTCGATGACTACCTAAGTTTAGTCATCAGGAGTAGGTGTACATCTTTTGGTTAATTTCGATGACTACCTAAGTTTAGTCATCAGGGGCAGGTGTACATCTTTTCGTTAATTTCGATGACTACCTAAGTTTAGTCATCAGGGGTAAGTGTACATCTTTTCGTTAATTTCGATGACTACCTAAGTTTAGTCATAAGGGGTAGGTGTACATTTTTTCGTTAATTTCGATGACTACCTAAGTTTAGTCATCAGGGGCAGGTGTACATCTTTTCGTTAATTTCGATGACTACCTAAGTTTAGTCATCAGGAGTAGGTGTACATCTTTTGGTTAATTTCGATGACTACCTAAGTTTAGTCATCAGGGGCAGGTGTACATCTTTTCGTTAATTTCGATGACTACCTAAGTTTAGTCATCAGGGGTAGGTGTACATCTTTTCGTTAATTTCGATGACTACCTAAGTTTAGTCATCAGGGGCAGGTGTACATCTTTTCGTTAATTTCGGTCGCTACCTAAGTTTTGTCATCAGGGGTAGGTGTACATTTTTTCGTTAATTTCGATGACTACCTAAGTTTAGTCATCAGGGGTAGGTGTACATCTTTTCGTTAATTTCGATGACTACCTAAGTTTAGTCATCAGGGGTAGGTGTACATTTTTTCGTTAATTTCGGTCGCTACCTAAGTTTAGTCATCAGGGGTAGGTGTACATTTTTTCGTTAATTTCGGTCGCTACCTAAGTTTTGTCATCAGGGGTAGGTGTACATCTTTTCGTTAATTTTGATGACTACCTAAGTTTAGTCATCAGGGGCAGGTGTACATCTTTTCGTTAATTTCGATGACTACCTAAGTTTTGTCATCAGGGGTAGGTGTACATTTTTTCGTTAATTTCGGTCGCTACCTAAGTTTAGTCATCAGAGGTAGGTGTACATCTTTTCGTTGATTTCTGTCGCTACCTAAGTTTTGTCATCAGGGGTAGGTGTACATCTTTTCGTTAATTTCGATGACTACCTAAGTTTTGTCATCAGGGGTAGGTGTACATCTTTTCGTTAATTTCGATGACTACCTAAGTTTAGTCATCAGGGGTAGGTGTACATCTTTTCGTTGATTTCTGTCGCTACCTAAGTTTTGTCATCAGGGGTAGGTGTACATCTTTTCGTTAATTTCGATGACTACCTAAGTTTTGTCATCAGGGGTAGGTGTACATCTTTTCGTTAATTTCGGTGACTACCTAAGTTTAGTCATCAGGGGCAGGTGTACATCTTTTCGTTAATTTCGATGACTACCTAAGTTTTGTCATCAGGGGTAGGTGTACATCTTCTCGTTTATTTCGGTGACTACCTAAGTTTTGTCATCAGGGGTAGGTGTACATCTTTTCGTTAATTTCGGTGACTACCTAAGTTTTGTCATCAGGGGTAGGTGTACATCTTTTCGTTTATTTCGGTGACTACCTAAGTTTTGTCATCAGGGGTAGGTGTACATCTTTTCGTTAATTTCGATGACTACCTAAGTTTTGTCATCAGGGGTAGGTGTACATTTTTTCGTTAATTTCGGTCGCTACCTAAGTTTAGTCATCAGGGGTAGGTGTACATCTTTTCGTTAATTTCGATGACTACCTAAGTTTAGTCATCAGGGGCAGGTGTACATCTTTACGTTAATTTCGATGACTACCTTAGTTTTGTCATCAGGGGCAGGTGTACATCTTTTCGTTAATTTCGATGACTACCTAAGTTTAGTCATCAGGAGTAGGTGTACATCTTTTGGTTAATTTCGATGACTACCTAAGTTTAGTCATCAGGGGCAGGTGTACATCTTTTCGTTAATTTCGATGACTACCTAAGTTTAGTCATCAGGGGTAGGTGTACATCTTTTCGTTAATTTCGATGACTACCTAAGTTTAGTCATCAGGGGCAGGTGTACATCTTTTCGTTAATTTCGGTCGCTACCTAAGTTTTGTCATCAGGGGTAGGTGTACATTTTTTCGTTAATTTCGATGACTACCTAAGTTTAGTCATCAGGGGTAGGTGTACATCTTTTCGTTAATTTCGATGACTACCTAAATTTGGTCATCAGGGGTAGGTGTACATTTTTTCGTTAATTTCGGTCGCTACCTAAGTTTAGTCATCAGGGGTAGGTGTACATTTTTTCGTTAATTTCGGTCGCTACCTAAGTTTTGTCATCAGGGGTAGGTGTACATCTTTTCGTTAATTTTGATGACTACCTAAGTTTAGTCATCAGGGGTAGGTGTACATCTTTTCGTTAATTTCGATGACTACCTAAGTTTAGTCATCAGGGGCAGGTGTACATCTTTTCGTTAATTTCGATGACTACCTAAGTTTTGTCATCAGGGGTAGGTGTACATTTTTTCGTTAATTTCGGTCGCTACCTAAGTTTAGTCATCAGAGGTAGGTGTACATCTTTTCGTTGATTTCTGTCGCTACCTAAGTTTTGTCATCAGGGGTAGGTGTACATCTTTTCGTTAATTTCGATGACTACCTAAGTTTTGTCATCAGGGGTAGGTGTACATCTTTTCGTTAATTTCGATGACTACCTAAGTTTAGTCATCAGGGGTAGGTGTACATCTTTTCGTTGATTTCTGTCGCTACCTAAGTTTTGTCATCAGGGGTAGGTGTACATCTTTTCGTTAATTTCGATGACTACCTAAGTTTTGTCATCAGGGGTAGGTGTACATCTTTTCGTTTATTTCGGTGACTACCTAAGTTTAGTCATCAGGGGCAGGTGTACATCTTTTCGTTAATTTCGATGACTACCTAAGTTTTGTCATCAGGGGTAGGTGTACATCTTCTCGTTTATTTCGGTGACTACCTAAGTTTTGTCATCAGGGGTAGGTGTACATCTTTTCGTTAATTTCGGTGACTACCTAAGTTTTGTCATCAGGGGTAGGTGTACATCTTTTCGTTTATTTCGGTGACTACCTAAGTTTTGTCATCAGGGGTAGGTGTACATCTTTTCGTTAATTTCGATGACTACCTAAGTTTTGTCATCAGGGGTAGGTGTACATTTTTTCGTTAATTTCGGTCGCTACCTAAGTTTAGTCATCAGGGGTAGGTGTACATCTTTTCGTTAATTTCGATGACTACCTAAGTTTAGTCATCAGGGGCAGGTGTACATCTTTACGTTAATTTCGATGACTACCTTAGTTTTGTCATCAGGGGCAGGTGTACATCTTTTCGTTAATTTCGATGACTACCTAAGTTTAGTCATCAGGGGTAGGTGTACATCTTTTCGTTAATTTCGATGACTACCTAAGTTTAGTCATCAGGGGCAGGTGTACATCTTTTCGTTAATTTCGGTCGCTACCTAAGTTTTGTCATCAGGGGTAGGTGTACATTTTTTCTTTAATTTCGATGACTACCTAAGTTTAGTCATTAGGGGTAGGTGTACATCTTTTCGTTAATTTCGATGACTACCTAAGTTTAGTCATCAGGGGTAGGTGTACATTTTTTCGTTAATTTCGGTCGCTACCTAAGTTTAGTCATAAGGGGTAGGTGTACATTTTTTCGTTAATTGCGGTCGCTACCTAAGTTTAGTCATCAGGGGCAGGTGTACATTTTTTCGTTAATTTCGATGACTACCTAAGTTTTGTCATCAGGGGTAGGTGTACATCTTTTCGTTAATTTCGATGACTACCTAAGTTTAGTCATCAGGGGCAGGTGTACATCTTTTCGTTATTTTCGATGACTACCTAAGTTTAGTCATCAGGGGTAGGTGTACATCTTTTCGTTAATTTCGATGACTACTTAATTTTAGTCATCAGGGGCAGGTGTACATCTTTTCGTTAATTTCGATGACTACCTAAGTTGAGTCATCAGGGGTAGGTGTACATCTTTTCGTTAATTTCGATGACTACCTAAGTTTAGTCATCAGGGGCAGGTGTACATCTTTTCGTTAATTTCGATGACTACCTAAGTTTAGTCATCAGGGGTAGGTGTACATCTTTTCGTTAATTTCGATGACTACCTAAGTTTAGTCATCAGGGGTAGGTGTACATCTTTTCGTTAATTTCGATGACTACCTAAGTTTAGTCATCAGGGGCAGGTGTACATCTTTTCGTTAATTTCGATGACTACCTAAGTTTTGTCATCAGGGGAAGGTGTACATTTTTTCGTTAATTTCGGTCGCTACCTAAGTTTAGTCATCAGGGGTAGGTGTACATCTTTTCGTTGATTTCTGTCGCTACCTAAGTTTAGTCATCAGGGGCAGGTGTACATCTTTTCGTTATTTTCGATGACTACCTAAGTTTAGTCATCAGGGACAGGTATACATCTTTTCGTTAATTTCGATGACTACCTAAGTTTTGTCATCAGGGGTAGGTGTACATCTTTTCGTTAATTTCGGTGACTACCTAAGTTTTGTCATCAGGGGCAGGTGTACATCTTTTCGTTAATTTCGATGACTACCTAAGTTTTGTCATCAGGGGTAGGTGTACATCTTTTCGTTAATTTCGATGACTACCTAAGTTTAGTCATCAGGGGTAGGTGTACATCTTTTCGTTGATTTCTGTCGCTACCTAAGTTTAGTCATAAGGGGTAGGTGTACATTTTTTCGTTAATTTCGATGACTACCTAAGTTTTGTCATCAGGGGTAGGTGTACATCTTTTCGTTAATTTCGATGACTACCTAAGTTTTGACATCAGGGGTGGGTGTACATCTTTTCGTTCGAGTTTCATACTTTAGCGGTTTTGGGTTCTTTATTTTTATAGGCCGCTGCTACTTAGCTACAAATGACTTTCTTCATAAATTGTTCAGGTCATCTGTGTATTCATTTTATTTCCTTATAAAGTTCTCGTGATAGTAATTTAATTGTTAAATTTAAAATTATTTGTTCTATATCTTCCTTAAATTGACTATTGTAAAAACGTAAAAATTACAAACTATTTAAACTTTACTACATTAAAATGTTCTGGCATATTTTCAAAATGTACTTACGTATAGTTTTAGGAACTAGATTTTGTTGAGGCTGAGGAGTTGCATATGGATTGTAGATAACTCCTGGAGCATATGTCTGCCCTGGTGCTAAAGTTGGGATCATTCCAGGAGCATAAGTCTGACCTGGAGCTGGTGTTGGGATCATGTTTGGAGCAAATAATTTTCCAGGTGCTGGAGTTGGAATCATTCCTGGAGCATATGTTTGACCTGGAGCATATGTTGGGACAATTCCTGGTGCGTATGTAGCTCCTGGAGTTGGTGTATTATAGATCATGTTTGCTGGGTATGTCATTCCTGGTGCCAAAGTTGGAAACATTCCAGGAGCATAAGTCTGACCTGGAGCTGGTGTAGGAATCATATTGGGAGCAAATAATTTTCCTGGTGCTGGGGTTGGAATCATCCCTGGAGCATATGTTTTACCTGGGGCATATGTTGGAATTATTCCAGGAGCATACGTTGGTTGTGGAACATAAACAACTCCTGGTGCATATGTTTGTCCTGGTGCTAGTGTTGGTAACATGCCTGGTGCATATGTTTGCCCTGGTGCTGGTGTCGGTATTTTTCCGGCGCAAACAATTTTCCTGGTGCTGGAGTTGGAATCATGCCTGGGGCGTATGTCTTTGCTGGTGCATATGTTGGTACAATACCAGGTGCATATGTCGGTTGAGGACTATAGATCATATTTGGTGCATATGTTTGTCCGGGTGCCAATGTTGGGAACATGCCTGGTGCGTATGTTTGTCCTGGGGCTGGTGTTGGAATCATGTTAGGTGCAAACAATTTTCCAGGAGCTGGAGTAGGAATCATATTTGGTGCAAATGTTTTTCCTGGATGCATATGTTGGTACGATGCCTGGTGCGTACGTTACTTTAGGGGTGTATATCATATTTGGTGCGTATGTCTGTCCTGGTGCTAATGTTGGATACATTCCTGGTGCGTATGTCTGTCCTGGGGCTGGTGTTGGAATCATGTTAGGTGCAAACAATTTTCCAGGAGCTGGAGTAGGAATCATATTTGGTGCAAATGTTTTACCAGGAGCATATGTTGGTACAATTCCTGGTGCATAAGTAGGACCTGGGGTGTAGATCATATTTGGCGCATACGTTTGTCCGGGTGCCAAGGTTGGAAACATGCCTGGTGCGTATGTTTGTCCTGGTGCTGGTGTTGGAATCATATTGGGAGCAAACAATTTTCCTGGAGCTGGAGTTGGAATCATATTTGGTGCATATGTTTTCCCTGGTGCATATGTTGGTATGATACCTGGTGCGTATGTTGGTATAGGACTATAGATCATATTTGGTGCATATGTTTGTCCAGGTGCCAATGTTGGGAACATGCCTGGTGCGTATGTCTGTCCTGGTGCTGGTGTTGGAATCATATTGGGAGCAAACAATTTACCATGGAGCTGGAGTTGGAATCATACCTGGAGCATATGTTTTTCCTGGTGCATATGTTGGTACGATACCTGGTGCGTATGTTGGTTGTGGGCTATAGATCATATTTGGTGCGTATGTTTGCCCAGGTGCCAATGTTGGGAACATGCCTGGTGCATAGGTCTGTCCTGGTGCTGGTGTTGGAATCATGTTTGGTGCAAACAATTTTCCGGGTGCTGGAGTTGGGATCATTCCGGGTGCGTAGGTCAATGCAGGAGCATAGGTAGGCATCATTCCGGGTGCATAGGTTTGCTGTGGTACAGGACTATAAATCATATTTGGTGCGTATGTCATTCCTGGCGCTAATGTTGGATACATTCCTGGTGCGTACGTTTGTCCAGGTGCAGGTGTTGGGATCATATTTGGTGCAAAAAGTTTTCCTGGTGCTGGGGTGGGAATCAACCCTGGAGCAAATGTTTTGCCAGGTGCATATGTTGGTACGATACCAGGAGCGTATGTTGCTTGGGGCATCAGATTAGGTACAGGATAACTTCCAGAAGATCCGGGGATTGTAGATGATCCGATAAATGTTCCTTGACCACCAGTACATTTTACTTGTTTACAACATTGTCCAGTTACCGGTTCTGCTTGGCAGTTCAGTGGTAAGTTAACATATTCTGGGCAATCTAAAAGGAAATGATATATATGAATATCAATTTCTTTTTGGGGTATGCGTTAAATCCATATAGCGTATTTAGTTTCATTCAGCTAAACTCAAATAAATTTCTCACAGGAATTTTTAAACACGTTCTTTACCATTTTTCTCATATTAAAAAGGGAAAAATAAGACTTATTTAGTTTCAAATACCTCAGCGGGAATTGTTTGGTGATTTTGTGATGTGATATTGTACCAAAGGCTTAAAAACATTAAACACATGTGTAATAAAGCTTATAGTTCATATTATTGCACTTTAACTCCTGACTGTCAACACAAACTGAACTTCACAATCAAAGGAATTTACCGACCATCCAAATACTTTGAAAAAAGATAAAGAATGATATATACGTCTAGTGGTGATATATACACCTAGTGATAATGATATATATACCTAGTGATAATGATATATACACCTAGTGATAATGATATATATACCTAGTGATATAGTGATAATGGTATATATACCTAGTGATAATGATATATATACCTAGTGATAATGATATATACACCTAGTGATAATGATATATATACACCTAGTGATATATACCTAGTGATAATGATATATATACCCAGTGAAAATGATAATTTACACCTGGTGATACATGTACTTCCAACTTTCAATTGATTACGTACCGTTTATTACATCTGTAATATCCATATTTAGCGTTTTCACACAGACATTCATAGTCACATCCATCATACCATGTCTGTCCTTGTTGGTATACTGTTCCCTTGTAGACACAGACCTCTGATGATTAAAACCAAAAAAGATGTTACATAATCTTTGAAATAATATAAATGAAAAGACGAAAATATAAATTTTACAAAAGTATTTATGACCAAGAAATGATGTTTAACTAGGCTGAAAGTAGAAACAAAATGGTCATTGATTTTTCATTTTATTAGTGGATTAAAAACTGAAAGGAATATTTTATTTTACTCAAATTATAATAGTAAAATAATCACATAAATGATAACAAGTTTTGCTGGATAAATGTATCAATTCTATCTCTCATAGTTTAATGAATACTTACCATTTTGTTTTGGCTGGTTAAGAAGGTCTAAAATTTAAAAATAAATTGATTTTAGAAACAATTGACTACATCGCTATTTTGAATTAATGGACTATACCAGAAATTCTTTTTTTGCGTTAAAACTGTAATAATTCCTCCTACTTTATTGCTGTTAAGGGTAAGGTTGTATATGACAAAAATGCGTTATAATTTTCAAAAATTTCATGAAAATGAAAATGTCAACTTAGAAAGTGAAATGAAACCCACATTCTCTCTCTCTCTCTCACACACACACACACACACACACACACACACACACACACACATTCGAAAGTACGTGTGTATATGTGTTTGCCTTTGTATGTGTGTTTGCGCGCTTTTAAAAAAATTTAAACTTTATTTCTTTTACAACGATTTAGAAACAAGTTGTGCAACTTATATTAATCTAGCTCGTTGACCCGAATTGTAGCGCGCGCTTGTGTATGTTTATTGCCGTTGTTGTAAGCGACATCATAGCTATAATAAAAAAAAAACAAAAATGTTTTTACTAACACTAAAATATATGTTAAAATCTGCCGTTAAAGTATGTAATTGGGTTTACCGTCTGTAATTCGTGACAATTGCAAAGCATGAAATTCGGATTTTTGGGTGCAAGAACAACGGGCGTGTTTAAGAGACCAAATCAAATGAAAATGACATCACAAAACAACCAGCGGTAAAAAAATTGACTTTACGGACGACAAATTCCGTTCTCTGATAAAAATGCACTACACTATCGTATCCAGGCACAAAATCAATGATTTATAGTTTACCTAACCAAATCAACTAAGGGCAACTTATTGCTGATACCTGTCAAAAATATATTCCTTGAACACTGATAATAAAGCAGTCTATATAGTTTAGTCTGTTGACTGGTTTTATTCTCTTAAGACATGAATTTTTCAACAACTTTAATACTTACTACAGAAGTTGCAATGTTTTGGACAGTTGACCATTGCCCAGTCCTTATATTGGGCATTAGTACACGTATCTCGCTGGTACAAATTACAATTGGCTAGTTTGTCAACACATGGTGGAGGATTTGTGGGAACAGCACCTGCAAATTTAGAAAATAATAATGATGTAAAAATCATTTTGTTGTTTGAGTTAAAGTAAAACTATTCGTTTTTTTAACCGAACAACTTTTGATAATTCTAATAAAATATTAATCGTTTTTTATTTGTTTTCAAGAAACAAGTTTGATTCATTTTTTTATTTCATATCTTCACTGTGATACAAATCTAAAGAATGGATCGTGGTCCTAAATTTGGCTTTCTGTTCTCTAGATCTTACATATTTCACAAAATTTAAATATCTCTAACTTCATTTTATCAAACTCAGTCAAATATGTTACCATTAATGTTACTTTATCATAAAAAGTTGAGGAAGTAATCCTTTAAATAATTATTGTTGGTTTGATTTTTTTACTTTATATTTATGTACTTTAAATTCAGACACAGAATCTTGAATCTATAGAAAACCACAAGAAGAATTAATAATGAGGATACTGTTTATTCAAAAGAGCATACAAATAGATGAAAACCCCTAGAAAATAAAGTCAACGTCGGAAGCCCCAAAGTGTCCAAGTTAGATTTGTTTATGTTTCAAGTTAAAAGTTGTCCTCTTGTAGTAGCATAAAAGAATTATTGTTATGCGTACCAAAACAAAAATTCTACTGATTACTGTAAACGTACTAATTTTAGCGATTTTATGTGGCGAAAAGGTTTCACTGATGAAAATTATCTTCATTGTATTTCTTTGTATGCTTACAATGATGTTTGTCATTGGTTTTAGATGCAATGTTGCATAATTATAAAAGTCAAATACTGACCTACGCCTTTACCGCTTACACCACCGATACCAGTGAACTGACCGTACTGTTTGTTAAAGTCACAGGTTGGTTCAGCACAACATTTACCAGGTTGTTTCTCTAGACGACATCCAGCATGGTAAATTGTTGTATTGAGCACACCTATAAAATAAAACATGTTTATCTTAAGAATAAAAAAAATGGTTATATGACATTAATGTTCCATTGTTTCATGCATCGTTGGTTGGCTTTTTGCATAGAAAGCTTTATTTAAAATATTATGTGTTCTAGATGAGAGAGCTGGATTATGATTTCCTGTTGTATATTGGGATGCAAAGAAAAAAGTAGTAGAATAATGTTTTACGCCGAGTCAAGATTTTTACATATAAATTCATGGCAGCGAGTTTGTGAATTCGGAGTAACCCAAAAAAATAACAAAAACTTGACAAAACGACAAACTCCTCAAAGATGAATCTGTCCTAAGGAAATTCAACATAAGACTTTGAGAAGCCAGCGTTTGCGACTACTCAGTCGTCAAGGAGTTAACTATGTACACCACATTATCAATACCGAATATCCATGTCTAATTAAATATTATCTATTACATTGTAATGTACCCATATTAAAAATTCTTATATGACGCACCGTCCACACCAAGGTGCATGTCGTTCCGACTATCATCCCTTACTTATTGACAATCTAGGCTTGCCTACCTGCCTAATGCCATCAACACAAACACCACCACACGAAAATACAGCAAAACTTGCTTTGACTAATAAGGGTTATATGTCTATTCGACATTGGATTATTCCTCATTTCCCACCCTCCAAAAATTTTTTATGAACTCACGTTGATTGACAGGAGTACATTCCTGCACCTGCATCAACACATTGACATTCAAAGTTACAGCCATCAGACCATGCTTGTCCCTGGTAGTATTTCTTGCCCTGATATACGCAAACATCTGAAAAAAACACAACTCCATTTAGGGAAATCGAACTAAAATATCAACAAGAAGGATTTAAAAACTTTATTCCTCATAAGTTTCATTTATTGAATAAGATAGATGTATTTCATTTTTAAATTCTCAAGGGGTTAAAGAATAAAAGTCTTTGCAAAAGCATTGCTCATTTGAATTGTTTATACATTTTATGGTATTTGGCAACGTATATAAACAAATCAATTTTGATAAGACAATGTTTACCTAGGCAAAACATGTATTTTAAAAAGGGTAAATTTCAACAAAAGTTGAACATTATAGATAAACAGGTGCTTTCATAAACGTACCGATCACTAAATAACAACACAGCGCTTTGGACGTTGCTTTCATCATCATACACGCGTAGTTCTTTTTTCTTTCCTAACGCATTAATTAAACTTACTGATTCCGTTTTGTGTGCCGACATTTTGTCCAGTTGTTGTCTGATAGGTTGGGTTGAAGTTACACACTGGCTGTAAACAACATTCTCCCGCCTTTTTGGCTAGTGTACATTGTGGTGGAAGGTTGTAGTAGGAAGGACACCTTTATACAGACAAGTTTACATTATATTAAAAACGATATCCAACTTGTATGTAATATATAAAATTTTTACAAGCAAAATAAAGTAACTATTATTACAAGAAAAATAAGGCAAAATAGACATGCCATTTGCGGAATTTGGGAAAAAATAAAAAAAATTGCATATGACACATAAAGAGACATACAGGCAATATAAGAATTGATTTAAATTTTGTTTTGTTAATGTGATTTCAACTTAACATTTTTCTGCTATATAAATGCTCAATGTTAAATTGCATTTAAAGCCTATTTCTAAATTGAGTTATTTTAAACTGATATAGAATTTATTGCTTAATCAAATAATGACATCATTTGGAAAGAAAAAAGGTAAAGGCGAGAAGAAATGGTACGGTTCTTATGTATAATAGGGCTAAATGCTCGCTATTCGATTAGCTTACTTGTTGTAACAACTGTATTTTCCTCTGGCAGCATCATCACAGGTACATTCATAAGCACAACCATCATCCCAAGTCTGTCCTTGTGTGTATGTCTTACCATTGTAAGAGCACATTCCATCTGAAAATTACAATTGAAAAATGAATATAAACAAATAAATAAATAAATATATTAATAAATAGATAGATAAATAAAATTAATGAGCAGTTACAACCAATTTGCTTATAGACATATCCAGTCGGCTATAAAGTACACCCATACACCAAGTTTTTCAAGTTTTTCAATAGGCTACAAGTGATTCAATGCGACGGGCGTTTGTACAAAACTAACATTATTGTGAATAAGAAAAAGCTTTAATTCACACTTGCCTAGTATAAAGTATTTATGAATGGTTTTTTCTACAATGATAAAATGTAAATTAATGAGTTGTTGTAGTATCTTTACAGTTTTTCTTTCTGTTTAACAATAAAATATTCAAGAGTTTATTTAATGTTTAAATATTCCATTTTTGTGCATATAATACATTAAAACCCGTTATGGCGAATATATCATGAATACACCTGTCCATAAGGACAGCTTTTTTTAGGTTCCTTTTCTTCGTATTTTAAGCAAAAAATCTAGAAACCCATTTTCTATAAACCGTATTTCTTAAGTCTCACTGTTGGCCATATATACTGTTGTTATTTTTTATTTATTTATTTTTTAAATACAATGTTTACTTACAATATCCGGTTGATCCCTTTGAGTCAGGTTCTATAAGAAAAACGAATTAAAATGTCACTAAAATTACTTTTTGGACATCAAATGGGTCGTTATAAAATAAGTTAAACAATGCAGATTTTACCATAAATAAGTTAAACAATGCAGATTTTACCGTAAATAAGCTAAACAATGCAGATTTTACCGTAAATAAGCTAAACAATGCAGACTTTACCGTAAATAAGCTAAACAATGCAGATTTTTACCGTAAATAAGCTAAACAATGCAGATTTTACCGTAAATAAGCTAAACAATGCAGATTTTACCATAAATAAGCTATATTTGAAATGATGTATTATTTTCTTTGTTATTTTTAATTGTTTAATATTTATGTAGTGAAAAATAAAAAGTTTTCATCACAGAAATTTTATCATTACACAGAATTATTATCGGTTAACATAATATCATTTAATTATCTATGTGAATCATGTTTCAGAAACATTTAGCAAAAACCTATGTTGCACCCATAAGAATGTATTGTAAAAACTAGTATGCGATCCATTTAAAGTCTCGATGAAGTTGTGTGAAATGAAATATTAAGACTTACAGACATTTTACCCGAGCAAATAAAACAAATGAAGGGCAGTTCTGTAGAACATAAACTAGAAAACTTTATAATGGAGTTCTCAGTCCACATCCATCTCATTTACGACTGTAACACACACTTAGAAATGTATGTCCAAAACGGAAGTGGATCAAACTTCAAGGTCAAAAACTTACGACAGAATCCACAGAATTTTCGGCAGTTATCATGAGCCCATGGAGCATAGGTCTGACAGTTATGTGGATCGTAATCTCTGCAGTTGGATAATCTGTCCAAACATGGTGCTGGTGTTGTTGGAATGGCAGCTAATCAAGAACAGAAAATAAAATAATTTCATTTTTATTCTCAACAGTATTCTGTATTGCATGGCTAAAACTGTTGGTAATAGCAGTTAAACTCAATATTGGCATCTACGTACGCAGCCCAATCCGACACAGCCTTATGTAAGAAAGTTTGACAGTATGAGTTTGCTTAAGCGTTTCTAATCGCAGCATCTATGGATCGCCCATATTGCTTTTACAAATCGGACGGATCCTAATGTGAGAACCTTGTCGAAGTCGGGTGTTATCTCCACTAATTTAAAAAATACATATAAGATAGAGTTAAAATATGTATATAGAGTTGGACATAAAAGTTTTAATGAGGTTTATTTATATGAACAAAAGATTGAAAACCATCTTACTTGCGCAATATCCACAGAATCTGGCACAGTTCTCCTTGGCCCAGGAGGTATAAAGTCCACCACAAGATTGGGCTTTGTATGAAGCACAGTTGGCGAGTTTGTCCTGGCAAGGATCCACTTGCATTGGTGGTGCAGCTTTTAAACATATGTTTAAAAAGTAATATATAATAAAGTAAGTTAACATACAGGTGCATGCAACAATAATCTGTGCTTTGTGGTTGAATCAGTCATAGTTTATTACATTTTTTCAGAAAAATAAAATTGTTCCGACAACTGCATAGCTAAATAGTTGTTGTGAACCTTTAATTTTTGTGTTTTTCAATTTTTTATGTTTTACCAGAATTTCTTACCCAGGTATTCAAAAGTATTTCAAACGATAGAATATATTACAAATATTCCCTAAAAGTAACTACAGTTCTAATTAAGAAATTATGAACAAAGGAATTTCATTTTCTTAGAATCATAAAAATTTTGATATCACGAAAAAAATATCATTCACAGTCACTTTTAGATAATGATTCATACTTCATTACCAAATCTTAGTTCGCTAACAACACGATGAACGAATCAAATAAAAGTAAAATTAGTTGCAAAAGTTACATGCATAAATCATGGGGTGAATGAGTCATCAAAAACTGCCAAAACTTATTGAAAAACTTGTGCATTTCCTTAACAAGTAGATGAGGCCAAATGCCCTACGATTATTATGTATGTTAATGTACAAATATAATGATTATATTACCTGTTGGTGTGTATGGTGGTAATGTAGCTGGTATAGCTAAAATAAAAATATGTGAGATACAGTTGTATTTTCTTTTCTTTTTTATTTTTCAGATAAAAAAAATGATAAGCAATTCTTTATAATTTGATGTAAAAAGTTTTACAAATTGGAAATACTTTTATTTTCAACTAAAAGTTTATTTTTGTCATATTTTTATCTTGCTTCGGCCATACTTGTATTTTAAATAATGATTAAAATGAACGTATATCTGGTTTTGTAGCTTATATAAACCAAAATATCATATTTCAAAAAGCTATATTTTGAAAATGAAGTATAAAATGTCTGCATATGTTCTTAAAATTATTGCTTTAATTTCTAACTATTTATTGAAGTTCAATTTTGAAACCAACCCTTAAATATCACACGATGAATAGAGAACACGGTTTAATTTTTGACAATTGCCTAATTGATATTTGCAGATGCTATTCTTGGTTAAAAGGGCTTTTGATTGGTGAAAATTTCTAAAAATAGATACATCATACCTGCGCATGCCCTTTATGTGAAGAGAGCTTTGATTTGTGACAATTTACTGAAGTCGGGTTACACTACATACCTGAGCATGCTCTTTGTGTGAAGAGAGCTTTGATTTGTGACAATTTACTGAAGTCAGATACTGTCATGACATGAGTGTTATCTGGATCAGTGGCGATGTCTTTGAGTTCTTTAGTATCAACACCACTTCCAACTCCAACGGAGAAGATGTTGATGTTGTGGTTTCTAGCGTTAGCTGCTTCTTTCACTGTATTTGGATGGTTGTTTGAACGCCCATCTGTCACCACAATGGCGATGTTTGGTACTCCAGGACGGTCTCCATTGGCTGTTGTGAACATCTTTGAATAAAGAGTATTCAAAGCTGCTCCGGTGTTGGTACCTCCAGATTTGTAGGGAACCTGGTCAATGGCGTTTGTCAAGGCAGTCTTGTCAGTGTATTTATTCAGGTTAAATATTTGGTATGGTCGACTGCTGAAGATCTCCATTCCGACTCTGATTTTGTCTGAGGCGATAGGAAAGTCTTTTACAATACTCTTGACAAATGCCAACATTTTGTCGTAGTTAGGTTTGCCAACACTACCAGAGGAATCCAACATAAAAACAATGTCAGCTTGTGCTCCGCAATCTAAACGATGATAATAATAATAAAAATAGAAAAACGTTTATAGTAATAATAATAATAAAAAGAAGAAGAATAAGAATGATAAACAACGTTAATTAAAGGAAACAGGAAACAATTACTGCAAAAAAAAAAAAACAAAAGCTGTACTTACTCTGTGGTTTGGGTGGTGCAGTGTTGTTTGATACTGTAAAAAGAAAAAGTATACCATTATAAAACTTACAGTTAAATATACTAAACTTCAATTAAATAAACAATTTGATAAGTAAATTCACAGATTGGATAACTGGAAAATAATGACATTTTTGTATTCATTAAAAGTAAAATTATTTACACAATTTTATCTAATTTAGACATATAAGGTTTAAAAGCATTCTAACTGACCTTACATCAAAAACACAGTAAATGTTGGGACAGGAAATCTACCTTCATATCAATGGTAGTGTCAACACATATATAGACAATTATGTGTGCAAAAAAACGCAGTATATATATATATATATATACTAGTATATATATATATATATATATATATAGAGAGAGAGAGAGAGAGAGAGAGAGAGAGAGAGAGAGAGAGAGAAAGAATTTTTAACATACTTTCACATGTTTTTGATGATAAAACTCCTTTAAGTGAAGACAGAGCGTCGAAGTTGTCAGCTTTGAACACATATTGACTGTCTGGGTCGGAACCAATGGCGTTAAGTTCGTTGCTGTTAATGCCGTTACCAACACCAATAGCAAACATCGCAATTCCATCTTTTCTAGCCTTTGCTGATTCTGAGGCTGTTAGTTGTCTGTTATTGGAATTTCCATCTGTGACAACAATTGCTACATCCGGGACGTTTGGTCGATTTCCTGAAAGCAAATTACCAAAAAAGATATTATAGAGACTCTGTCGTTGCCGTGCTGGATACAACGGTTAACGGCAACCCTTTGCTGATATTTTTAAATAAATGCAAATATTGTATAACATATCATCGTGATTTGAACAATTTATGAAAAAAATCTATGTAATTTTGTGTGATTTTCTTGTACTAGTAAATTTTCATGTCATTGAATTGATCTACAACTATTGCAGGCTAACATTATCCATGTCATGTCTTTTTTTTTGGTATATAAAATACGACATTCGTATTTAGCACATGTGATACAAACCTACAAAATTTGAAGTTGATATTGTATAAAGAAGGACAGTGTTTTAACCAACAAAATTTTTTGCACTTCTTGTATTCTCTAAGTAGCGTTTTTTTTATATTACCTGCCGCAGCTGAGAAACTGTTGGTATGCATAAACTGTATAGCCTCCCCAGTATGGGTTGAGCCGCCATGATAGTGTATGCCTTTAATTGCGTTTTGTAATGCTGTGTTGTCTTGGTATTTGTTCATGTTAAATTCAGCTTTGTGTGTGGTTTGGAATGTATCAACTCCGACTTGTACATCATTTGGTCCAATTTTAAAATTCTTGGTGATATCCTGAACGAAGGTCAACATTTTGTTGAAGTTAGTTTGTCCGACACTTCCAGATGAGTCCAACAGGAAAACAATGTCAGCCTTAGCTCCACAGTCTAAATTATAAAACGTATAACAGTGTGATATTAAACAGTTGATAAGAATACAGAAAACTATAGGATGTAAAAACTTGACGAAACATTTGTGAAATTCGAACTTGACCTGTATATTACCTATATATAGAGTAGAAGAAAATGAAAGGTAATGTTCGGACACCAATACCTGTATTACGGATACATAGAAACTGAAGCATAGCTAAGTTAGAGAAAAATGGGTCAAACACCATATTCAACCTTGTTGTATTATCTTCGCTTGAATTGCCGAAAATCAGTAGTTTTCTCCGGTCACTCGGGTTTACTACGCCATGTCACCGCTTCGATGTAAATGAAGAAATATTGACGGAAGCATTAAGCTTCTTAACTCTTCTTTTGCCCGTCCTTTAATCAAATTTGATCATTTTTTTATTTATTGATTGATTGATTGATTGATTTATTGATTTATTTATTTATTTATTTATTTATTTATTTATTTATTTATTTATTTTTAATATAGAACGCCTCTGCTTGCAAATAATATCTAAACATTCGCTTATAAAGAGTAAATACAGAAGAAAGGAATTTTAAAAATTCAATATATACAGTTTAATAATAATAATAATAATAATAATAATAATAATAATAATAATAATAATAAGGTGAGAATTTCCCGAAACTACCTAAGTTTTAAGATAAGGTAATTATATAAAAAAGTACCTGTTCTGTTTGGTGTTGGAGCAGCAATGGTGGCTTTCACTGAAACAAAAGACAGATATATATATATATATATATATATATATATATATATATATATATATATATATGTTTTTTTTTTTTTTTTTTTTTTTTTTTTTTTTGACAAACAGATAAATAGATTGATTTATAACTACTTTCGCAATGTTTTGTTTTAGAAAATTTTGTTAAAACCAATGATGCAATATCAGCTATAAATGCTACTGATAACAGAGCTTGATTACGTGTGACGTCATTTATCTGGCTGTTCTTGTGACTGAATATGCATGTCGTATGTTACAGCGTCTAAAAATTCTTTCAGAATTAAAAATATATCAATAAAATGTAAATGTAAAATGCATAATGTGATATTTCAATTGGACTGTTTAGAAATGGTGTTAATAATCACGCCCACTGACGTGCAAAAGTAAATTTACCATCCCGCGAGCATCCGATTGCAATGTACAACATTTGAACTTAAAGCGCTAATAATGATGTAGTTTCAAAAGAGTCCTATTGTTAAACATGCGGGAAAATGTATGTAATCTGTATGTTAAAGTTTGTTCCCTATGGTGAAGATTTATTACCCAAACAGTACTTACCTTCACAAGCCTTTTGGGCAAGTTCTCCTTTAATTTGTTTCAAAGCATCGAAGTTGCTAACAACAAATACGTGTTGGTTGTCAGGGTCTGATGCCATCTGGTTAAGTTCTGTTACTTTAGGTCCGCTACCAACACCGATTGAGAATACGGTGACGCCTGCATTACGTAACAAATTGGCTTCATTTGCTGTAGCGCCATTGTTGTTGGATTTTCCGTCTGTAATGACGATAGCTATCTTAGCGGCATTGTTTCTGGCTCCGTTGGCATTGGTGAAGCTGGTTTCTCTGGCGTATTTAAGGGCGTCAGCGGTGTTTGTACCTCCTTGGATGTATCTTACGTTGCTGACAGCGTTAGCGGCGGATGCTTTGTCTTGGTATTTGTTAAGATGGAATTCCAAATGTGGTTTGTCACTGAATGTAATAACAGAGACCTCTGTAGTTGTAGGACTAATATCAAATCCATTTACCATGTTTTTAACGAAATCCTTCATTTTAGCAAAGTTTGATGTTCCCACACTTCCAGAAGAGTCTAGAATGAAGACAATATCAGCTGGCTGCGTTCCACATCCTACAAATAAAAATCATAATTTTATTATTCCGAAGAAATACCCACTATTATCCAATAAAATGTAAATAATACAATATTCTAGCAGAGGTTTTTTTCAAAAATGAACCAAATGGTAAATGGCATATTATAATTGCAAATACCGTGAAATCATGAAATTTTCAAGTTTGTCACTTTGGTAAAATTGTTAGAACATTACCCATGACATATGACATAAATATAAACAGAATGGTTATAAAATAAACTTAAAATAAACGTTTTGTCAAGGTTGTCTAGCGATTCCGAAATCCCTCAGAGAGATACTACTCGCCGAAAAAGACTGTTTGTCAAAATACATTAGTTTACCTCGCATCTCCTTTAAATGTACAACAAGTTTTAAAAGAAATTACAAAATATATTAGATCAGTTTATAGTAGTTTTTTTTCTGGTAGTAGAAGACAAGCCCCTTAATTTGTTTCGGTCGTCAGAAAAAGGTTAAATTTATA
This sequence comes from Tegillarca granosa, assembly GCA_029721355.1. Classification (NCBI taxonomy): domain Eukaryota; kingdom Metazoa; phylum Mollusca; class Bivalvia; order Arcoida; family Arcidae; genus Tegillarca; species Tegillarca granosa. Next base: position 32,937,655 of record CM056603.1, read on the forward strand.
TTTAGTATACCTGGAGAGTTGGTAGTAGTTGGTGGTGGTCTAGTTGTGGGTGGTCTGGTTGTTGGTGGTGGTGTTGTTGGACAAGCTTGTGTATTACAAGCATGTGTTTCTCTGGCGGCTCCGACACAATTTTTTCCTCCATTAGAAGGTGGTGGGTTATTACAACTTCTTTCTCTGTAATGGGTTCCTCCTCCGCAGGATTTTGAACATGGACTGTATGTTCCCCATCTGCTCCATTTGCCATCGACTGTCATAAAAAAAACAGTTTTACATTACAACAGTGTACCGCTGAAAGGTTTTGCTAAACTTAAAATACATGTGATTCAAGAGACACTGGCACTTAATCAATAGATAATGCTATTTTAAATCATCGGATTTTCGGAACTAATTAACGAAAAACGAAAAACGGACGAAAATCGAGAGTTCGAGATGTGAAAACACTGAAATAGTAAACTCTCATCACCATATAATAAAATAATTATTTCAATTTTTCGTTGTAATTCTATGTTGTCCGGTTATGGCCAATTTACTATTATTGCTTTAACGTCCAAAAAGCGAAAACGTGAAGCCGAAACAAAAAACAGATCTAACAACATCGAAGCTGCAAATGCGAAGCAACTGAGCTACTTTCACTTCGTCGCCTTCGCTTCTTTCGCCAAGCACTCAGCAATTAGAAATGAAAGTCACGGGGTCCTTCGGAGAAAACCTTAAAAACCGATACCCTCTCTGCATATTGCCCTAAGTGCAATGGAAAGGTCGAAATCTCTGCCACTTCCTTCATCTTTAGCTGGTGACATTTCGTTATAAATGAAATATTTTTGACTCCCATTAAATCAAATCAAAATCAAATCGTCGCCTTCGCATTTTTGAGCCTTCGACTTTAGAAGGAGCAAAGAGTACAATAATTGTACAATAATTGAAAGCTCTGAGTAGACACTATTATATTCTATAATGGACTATTTTGTATAGAATTTTATGAAAAAAAATAAAAATTAAAAAAAAATTTAAAAAAACCCAGTAAAACCTCGTTACAATGCCTCTGGATAACTTTATCATTAGGTTTACCATCACAATTTTTAAGTCCAAAAGTCTATTTTTAAATGTTTTAAAAGTCTCTTTGTGTTAATGATTTAATCTTTAAAACACCTCAGTTTGACTTAGCAAATGATTACAAGAAAAAACGAATCGTTTTACTTTAAATTAAACAATGGGGACACTGTTTTGTTTCCAAATGAAATCAAAAAAAGTAAAACAAATGTGAGTGTTTGAATGTATTAGGTCAAGTAGTACAGCGTTAAGTAATATTGAAACTAAGTCTATTTCTGTGAAATCAAATTTGAACAGTAACTCTGACTTCTAAGATATCGGCCCACTATCGTGACCATCAAAACACTCTTATCTCTAACTAGGGATTGGTGATTTGGAATAAAATCCTAAAAACGAGAGACGTACAGGACAATCAAATATCGGTCAATTGATTTTGATTTCACCAGTCACCGGTCAATAGTTATTTATTTTTGGTTACTTGGTATTCTTATTTTAAAACTTTCTTACTGAAAACCTTTAAAAATCTTTGGTTATAGTTCTAATTATTAAACCCAATGTGCCTGTCGCCAAGAGTTTTATAATTCATAATCGAAATATACATGTTCTTTTGTACAGTTTCGGGTCTTAAAGTCTTTAATTGCACCAGCTGTTGTAAAGTGTCATACACTGCTTATTAATCAATTTATTTATTTATTTATTTATTTATTTATTTATTTATTTATTTATTTATTATTTTACTTTATTTCTTTTACAATAAATTTGTTCAATTTACAAGTATTCATACAACAAACCATCATCAATAACAACGTACACACGATGTTTCGTTTTTAAACATTTAAGATATAAAAATTTTAGCATAAAAACAGGTAAGATATGACTTTACTAACTGTTGATAGCTGCTTCTATACTATAAGTATTTTATATCTTTACTCAAATTACGGTATTTTAGGGAAAATTTACAGTTTTCTTCTTTATAATAAAATCTTATCTTTTAATCCCCCCCCCCCTTTTTTAAATGTGTACATGTTGATTAGCATATGAAATATTTATGTTTTTTTTATTTGTGTCAGAGCCCTGTCGTATTAATAAAAACTTAACGTGATGTATTGGAAAATTACGAGATTGGCGTCTTATTCATTTTTTATTAATTGAAGAATTTGAAATATGCAGCAGCTTAGGGGAAAAAATTCTGAAATCTCAACAACAAAATTAGTAGATAAGTATTACACTAGTACAATTTATTTCGACAGGTACTGATATAATTTTTAATTTTCAAACCACGTGCAACGCATGCCTGATAATGGTTTAAGTGTAGACAATATTCTTAAATCTGTGATATAAAAAAAACAACAAAACAACCATTTTGATGAAAATAAGAGTACGGTTTTTATTTATCAGATATATTTCATGACAATTTTATTTCAGAAACATCACGTACATCATAAATATTTTACTTTTAAAGATTTTATTTAATTTCGTTCTATCTCATGAGGTATTTCCATTAGGAAAAACCAACATTGTTAAAATATTTTAATGAATTTTATATAAAAAAAAAAAATTATCAAATGAATATTTTACTTTTTCTTATAAAACGTAATTTAATGAAGTCATTATTGTTTTTAACGCTATTTTAGCACAATATATAGAAGCATGATTTGTATTGTATTTAGAGCAGTGTTGTCGGAGATTTCTAGATAAACAGATGACAGTTTTACAGCGAACTTGTCACGCAAAATAGGCTAGATAATGTAACCTTCGAAATAGTTCAAGTGCTCTGATCACGTGGTTCAAGCGTTGCTGCTAACTTTTGACATGGCTGTCGATAATATCTAATAACAATTAGCTTAGTAGTATGTAGGGTGGTCATTATGTAGGGTGGTCATTATGTAGGGTGGTCATTATATAGGGTGGTCATTATGTAGGGTGGTCATTATGTAGGATGGTCATTATGTAGGGTGGTCATTATGTAGGGTGGTCATTATATAGGGTGGTCATTATGTAGGGTGGTCATTATGTAGGATGGTCATAATGACCACCTTATACACTACTTAGCATTATTTGTTGGTTATTAATTTAGCAGTTTTAAAAAATTTTCCTAAGATATTTTATCAAGTTTATTTTAAACACATTTTTTAAATTAATTTTGAGATAATCAAACCCTCCTTCTCTAAGGAATTTTGAAATATATTTTAGAAATAATACCTTTCAAATAAAACCCTGGTCGTTGTGGCTTTATTAAATTATAAGGGGCCTAAACAGGACCCCTCAAATCTTTTTGTTAAAGACTGCAAGTAACATCTACATCTTCCTAGTGTAATAAAATACATAGCTTTGTATCGACAAAAATGGTAACTTGTTGTAGTAAAGTTTTCTTTTGTTCTTGCATGTAGCATTTGAGGTATCGAGTCTCTATCGACAGCTGTTTTATAAGTTATGCCGACTCTACACAAGAACCTGGACCTTACCACTGATCAACATTTTGTCAATGTACACAGAGATTTTTTTCAAAGACGTTTTAGAAGTTGTGGAGGACCATGTCGTTCCTAACTGCTTTGCTATTACCAAGTTAATTTTAAATTACAAATCCATAACTTCGGTTTTGTAACGATTGTTAAACTGTTGTTGTAATTATTGGTGCAAATTCTTATGGGGACAGAGTAGGAACCACTTTCTTGAACCCTAGATTTTGATAATAAATTCAGTGGTGTGTCATGTGCAGAATTTTAAAGTTTTACAATAAAAATATTCAAAATTCTGCACATGACAAGGAAAAAAGGAAAGAACGTAAAAAATATATATTCATAATTCTTTACATGACAATTGTTGATGCAATTTTGGGGTCAAGAAATAGGAATCAAGCATTACTTATGGTGGCAGAAAATTCTCATCCTTCGTTTCAATCTATTTGGTCTAGAACCCAACAAGACTCATTCCAGATTAATATATGTAAAAACTCGGACAAAATCAATTTATCTTGCACCATTAGTTTTTTATATATATTCTTTTGTCTCAGACAAACTGAGACTGTTTTATTTATCTTTCACAATAAATAAATACACAGTCTCTTTAAGCATGCGTGTGATTGAATAAAAGCACTCCCATTTTAATAAGGTCAAGTTTTTAAATTTTGTCAATTCATTCATACGAATACACGACTTCTTGTTCAAGAACACCTTTTTATAGTACAAAAAATAATCAGCTATGTTCTATGCTGAAAAAATGCTTCCAATACCATTAGAAATCAAAAACATTACATCGCCATGAATCCTATGACATTTTTCAATGTATTTGATTGAATAAAACAAGCACATCCAACCAACTAGTTGTATAAACACATCTCTTACGGGCTTCGTGATTGTGTGTTCTAAAACGCATGATTATGGAACACGATTGCTTTCGCCACATACGCTCCAATCTAACTCGCCAAAATCAGTGTGAAAAAGTCCGTCAGTTTGCTTGTCAAAAGTCTATTTTTTCGGTATTCTTGTTTTATCCATCTGATCAAACCGCCTTAACATTTATAGTGAAGGGGTCTTGACTGGGGCTTTGAAACATTCATTTTCCACTCCATCCACCTTGTGTTTAATGTTGTGTATTTAGTTTTTAGTGTTATTTGCGAAACTTAAAAATTCACCTTTTGATGGTTTCTGAAAATAGCATTTGTTTATAAGATTTTGAATCATATTTATATGAAATTCATTTCGTGAATACACAAAAACTATTGTTTTTTTTGCATAAAATCGGATTAATATAACTTATCATTTATTATTTACATACCTTCACACGCAGTTTTCTTTAGTTCGGCTTGGATTGTGTTCAAAGCGTTAAAGTTAGATACGGTGAAAACTTTTGTATTGTCTGTGGCGATGTGGTTCAACTCATCTTTGTTGATACCGTTTCCAATACCAATGGCGAACGATTCAATTGGTTGTTTGTGGAGGGCATTTGATTCGGTAACAGTGGCTGGCTTGTTATTTGATTGACCATCGGTCATCGTAATGAGGATATTGACCACATGGTCTCTGTCTCCATGAGCCTTTGTGAAAGCATTCTGTGTCACAAAGTGAATAGCTTTGTCGGTGTATGTGGATCCACTTTGATATGGAATGTTCTGAATAGCCTTGACAAGAGAAGCCTTGTCGGTATGGGCGTTCATGTAAAACTGCTGATGAACGTCCGTGGAGAACGTAGTGACTCCAATTTGTACATTCCGTGGCCCTATATCGAAAGTTTGAGCAAATTTAGCCACAAAGTCTTTCTGTTTTTGGAAGTTAGCTGTTCCGACACTTCCGGATGAGTCTAACAGAAAGTGGATGTCAGCGGGTACAGATCCACAACCTAGGGTATAAAGAAATGTCTTTAAGTGAAATCTGACAATAACAATAACAAATTTTAAATTTAGGATAAATGAATTGTCATGCTTATCGTGTTCATAGTAAATAATATTTACGTTCGTTTTGCTTCGCGAACTTTACAATCATTGGATAAGTATCACAAATAAAAAAAATTAATTAATTAATATAAAATTTATAAATACTGGAATTCAAACTGAACTCATAGTTATATATACATAAAAATGTAATAATCGAGTAAATAAAACAATTTCAATGGAATATTTCTTTTTTCTTTTCTTTTTTCTTTTCTTTTTTTTTTTTTTTTTTTTTTTTTTTTTTTTTTTTTTTTTTTTTTTTGGATCAAATTGTTATGGTTTCAAGAATCTATTTTCAGAAAAAAAAATTACGAAATTAAGAATTATTTAAATTAACAATAGAATAAGCTAATCTTAAAAGTCTCAACTCTGTTTAATTTTACATAAGCGACCATTTTAAGGCACTTAATAAACTTTTATTGTATATATTGTATAAAGTTTTTGGTTCATTTGGCTTTTTTTCATGTACATTTTTATTTAGAAAAAAGTTTTCTAAGTAATTCTAATAAAACAAAAAGATAATTGAATATGCCTTCACTATAGAAACAAGGATATTTCATATATTCAATTTTACCTGGTGGTAAGGTTGTTCCCGCTCCATGTGTTGTTTCTAAGCTTAGAAACGCGAAAAAAGCTATCAGAATTGTCCGTCGCATGCTTTCTACACGACGGTACTTACGAAAATTGACTGGGTTACGGCCCCAATGCCCTTATATCTGACTCTTGATTAGCTAGATAACCCAATGAGACATAGATTTGGACAGTGTCTATTATCTTTAGGTATTCAGTCAATGTTTAAGATAAGGCAGATTGCCACTATTTCCTCTCTTTCTCTCCATTTAACAGTTGACTACAGGGTCATACGGGTCACGTCTCTAGAATAACTGAATAAATAGAGAGGAAATAAGAAAACGAAACAAATACCAAAAATCATAATTTCAAAAAATAAAATTGAATATAATGTTCCAAACATTAAGATGACCGTGATCAAAGTTCCCAGGACCATCAACCCTGAAGTAAATTTTTGAAGCATAATTTTACTTCCAATGTTTACGACAATGAATTAAGTAAAAAGCAACAACTCTTTTAACGTTTTATTATATAGCAATACATGATTTACATAAAAAGAAAACGATAATTTCCGAGGTGTTAGCGTGCAAACTTTGTTCAGGTCTCTCGAATCCACTTTTCATATTTCACACCGTCACGTGGCACTGTCGTCTAAATCATGGCTGAAGAGGACTTTTTTTCAAAGAAATGATATTGCACTAGTTCTTAAAGCTGCATTAATTTCCAAAGAAAAAATTAAAACGGTGCTAATCTAATTAATGATGTTCCTTATGAACAATGTTACATTTAGTTCAACGATAAAAGCTCTAATACAGAAATTACAGTAATTACCCCGAGATGCAGCATTTGAGATCTAATATTAGAACATGGTTACGTCATCAAAACCCGGGTCATTTAAACACAACTCTAAAAACGGTGAAAATTAAACACAGCTCTTCGTTGAATTTGTCATTTGTGACTTAGTAAGGGATACATAACAGCATTTCAAATATATCTGGATATTAATTAAGGACAATTAATGCAATCTGTCATGTTTCACCTTCGATTCATGGGTTTTTTCCGTACATCCGTGCGCATGCTCCAAGCTCATAATAACCATCGTTAAACGTTGACCAACCGGTCAGAATTCGAAGATTCCGTTTATTTATAGCTAAAAGAAATGAAATTTTAGAAAATGAATCTCGCGGTTCTTGGTTAGAGGATATCTATTTTTAAAAAATATATTTTTAGAAAATAATAATAATAATAATAATAATAATAATAATAAAAAATTCAGAAAATTGAAAAACTTAATGCAGCATTAAATCATTATATAAGAACTAGTGCAATATTTGTGTATTTTGAGACGAAAATGGTATTTTTAGATAAAAATTCAAGTGGGGGCAAATGAAATATATTTTGCTGTGTAATAAAAGGGTTATTAACTGATATTGTGAAATATTGCCCCGAGTTGACGAGCCAAGTTAATTGCGAGTGCAAATGTCGACTCGGGGCAATATTTCACAATATCAGTTCAATAACCCTATGATATTATATTTTAATTATGTTTAATGTATTTTGCAATATTTGGAACTTTCAACAGAGAACACCTCACAACAAAACGCGCTTAAACTGGATGCAAAACACTTGAAAAAAAATGTGTGTTTTTTTATATTTAGTAAAATAATTTGGCATCTCATTATATATGAGAAAATTTATTGAATTATTGAATTGGTTTAATTTTAAATTATTCTAATGTTCAGTAAGATTTTTTCCGCTGTATGTGTTGTTTTTGGGCTGTTTAAGTGTTGTTTAGAATAATACATAAAACTCTACAAGATAAATATTTTATGTATCATGTGTAAATTTTGTGTAAATGTGTATTTTAATAGATATGTTAGATTATCCAGACATTTTATTGCCAATGCAATCCTTCTATAAAGAAAGTTGAAGGTCATGGGTTCAAACCCGACAGCGTCGATCATAAGACTTGAAAAATTTGAGATACTCCGTCCTCTCCAGTAGTTGTGCCATAAGAGGAAAGAGTGACTGGTCCATCCGGTAATGTGTAGGGGAGTGGTATGCTTGTATACGACCGGGAACCGACTCTGTGATGGTTGATCCGGTAATGTATAGGGGAGTGGTATGCTTGTATACGACCGGGAACTGAATCTGTGATGGTTGATCCGGTAATCTGTAGGGGAGTGGTATGTTTGTCTACGGCCGGGAACCGACTCTGTGATGGTTGATCCGGTAATATTTGAAGGGGAGTGGTATGCTTGTCTACGACCGGGAACTGACTCTGTGATGGTTGATCCGGTAATGTGTAGGGGAGTGGTATGCTTGTATACGACCGGGAACCGACTCTGTGATGGTTGATCCGGTAATGTATAGGGGAGGGGTATGTTTGTCTTCGGGGAACTGACTCTATTATGGTTGATCCGATAATATGTGTAGGGGAGTGGTATGCTTGTATACGACCGGGAACTGACTCTGTGATGGTTGATCCGGTAATGTGTAGGGAAGGGGTATGCTTGTCTAAGGGGAACTGACTCTGTGATGGTTGATCCGGTAATATGTGTAGGGGAGTGGTATGCTTGTCTACGGGGAACTCACTCTGTAATGGTCCATCCGGTAATATGTGTAGGGGAGGGGTATGCATGTCTACGGGGAACTCACTCTGTAATGGTCCATCCGGTAATGTGTAGGGGAGTGGTATGCTTGTCTACGGGGAACTCACTCTGTAATGGTCCATCCGGTAATATGTGTAGGGGAGGGGTATGCATGTCTACGGGGAACTGACTCTATAATGGTCCATCCGGTAATGTGTAGGGGAGGGGTATGCATGTCTATGGGGAACTGACTCTGTGATGGTCCATCCGGTAATGTGTAGGGGAGGGGTATGCTTGTCTACGGGGAACTGACTCTGTGATGGTTGATCCGGTAATATGTGTAGGGGATTGGTATGCTTGTCTACGGGGAACTCACTCTGTAATGGTCCATCCGGTAATGTGTAAGGGAGGGGTATGCTTGTCTACGACCGGGAACTGACTCTGTGATGGTTGATCCGGTAATGTGTAGGGGAGTGGTATGCTTGTCTACGACCGGGAACTGACTCTGTGATGCTTGATCCGGTAATGTGTAAGGGAGGGGTATGCTTGTATACGACCGGGAACTGACTCTGTGATGGTTGATCCGGTAATGTGTAGGGGAGTGGTGTGCTTGTCTTCGACCGAGAACTGACTCTGTGATGGTTGATCCGGTAATGTGTAGGGGAGTGGTATGCTTGTATACGACCGGGAACTGACTCTGTGATGGTTGATCCGGTAATGTGTAGGGGAGTGGTATGCTTGTCTACGACCGGGAACTGACACTGTGATGGTTGATCCGGTAATGTGTAGGGGAGTGGTATGCTTGTATACGACCGGGAACTGACTCTGTGATGGTTGATCCGGTAATGTGTAGAGGAGTGGTATGCTTGTCTTCGACCGGGAACTGACTCTGTGATGGTTGATCCGGTAATATTTGAAGGGGAGTGGTATGCTTGTCTACGCCCGGGAACTGACTCTGTGATGGTTGACCCGGTAATGTGTAGGGGGTGGTATGCTTGTCTACGACCGGGAACTGGCTCTGTCAGATAGCACATTGATGTTGTCCTGAGTGCCAGTCGGTAGGAAAGACCATAAAACACCCACGCATATCCACACAAAACTCTTCTTAGATTAATTCGTTAAAGATTAATAATCTTGCTCTATTCACATATAGCTGTACTCTACTAATGCGACTTTAAGCATTACTACTGCTACCGTACGATGGTTTTTAATTCTTGTGATGGTTCATATGGCTAAAAAGCAGAATGATTCAAACCTTTGTCTCTCGTTAAGTCTCCATGCGTTTTATTTTTATTTTAATTCGTTATATTGCTAACAGGTTGTATTATGACAAATTCTTTTATTTCGAAAATTCAGAATGGACCATTACCGTGAGAAAACTGGTTTAATTTGCAAAAGCATAAACTTAGTTTATTTCATTCATAAAATTTGAGTCAATTTAAGTTTAATTCCAGACCTTTGTATCAATAAAGAACGGTTAGTTCAACAATCAGAACTGAACACAACTGATAAAGCACGAACCAACTAAATGTCTTGTATTATAGGTGTGTAATGTACAAAACGGTGGGCGTTTATTCACAAAATCAAAATTAGCGAGGTTAGCAGAAATCAAATTCAAAGAAGGCGTAAACAATATAAATGTTAAGGCTATTTTTGAAACAAAGGTGACCTTACGATTCTATAAAAATCTTACTGGAAATTATCAGAGGTCGATAAGAACCTTTTCAAAAATAATAGGAGATAGGGAATTGATGAAACGTAATAGACAAAGGCATTTGAAGCAGAATAAAGTACTTGGAAGTTGTCACTAGAGACACATGGAAATACACATGAAATAAGACAGAAAGAATCGTGGGACTTCAATCATTCATTTATAGCACTAGCCCCAGCTTCACAATCATTCACTTAGCTTGAGTATACACTCAACTGAAATATTCCCATTTTTCTGATCAATATTTTAAAAAATTTGAAGTTTATTAGACAATGTTTTGTTTTGTTTTACAAACTTGACAAATTAAATAAAACTTCAGATATTCGGTTTTAACTGTGTAATGTCTTAAAAATTGACAATGAATTATTCCAGAATGTGAGTTGAGCGTACACGCAATTGAGTAAATGAATGTGAATGGGGCCAGGTTACAAAACTTCCTATTTTTGAGTATCAGTCCGTTTTATTTACAATTTTATGTCTGATGCTGAGCCGCAACAGAAGATGCTATTCTGTCAATATGTCCCATGTCAATCAAAATATTTAGTCAGTGGGCGGGGTCAAATGACCAAATTACCAAAGCAAAACTGTCACGTATAATAGCTTTTAGTTAAAAAGTTTGTAAATTATGCCGATAAGTTGATGATAGTTTGAGTTTCTATGTCGTAAGTCACGCGGAAAAAAAATGAATATCTTAATAAATAACAGTGGTTGGTTGAATGTTTTATTATGTCACATGACCAGTTTTTAGCTACTCGTAACGAGACACTTTTTTTCTGATTATTCTCATGGATTATAGTAAACACAAGTTCATATAGTACACGGTTTTTGTATAAGTATTATCGTGTCTGGTTTGTACTAACGTGAGTATTATCGTGTCTGGTTTGTACTAACGTTAGTATTATCGTGTCTAGTTTGTACTAACGTTAGTATTATCGTGTCTGGTTTGTACTAACGTCAGTATTATCGTGTCTGGTTTGTACTAACGTTAGTATTATCGTGTCTGGTTTGTACTAACGTCAGTATTATCGTGTCTGGTTTGTACTAACGTTAGTATTATCGTGTCTGGTTTGTACTAACGTTAGTAACGATCGTGAGAGTGCTAGTACACTTGACCGCGATGTCATTGATAAAACATTGCAGACCATTGTCTATTATACTAATACCGTGCCAACTATTATAGGCCAAGAGTTAGAAAACTTCTTTCTCACTTGCGGTGGACCTGGGTCAAACCCGAAGAGGTTAGATGCATTGACCACTAGCCGACCGGAACTCCTCATTTACAGTGGCTACTATGCAAATATCTACACATTGATTTAAAACGGAAACCTTTCCCTTAAATACACCGAATAATTTGATAAGGTGTATGTCACTTTTGCTTTAAATTTAATTTAATGACAGCGTGATTTCAAATAAACTCTAATGGAATTTTATGGAGTTTTACACGTTAATTGAAGAATTAAAAATAATCCACATTAAACCAAGCTGTTTGTGTGTATTTTTATTTTATACGGTTTCAACGTAGGTTGATATTACAAACATGCCGCACGTGATAATTTGTCGATATGAAATTGACATGCATGTCAATCAAACTTTAAGCACTGACTTAAATGTCCGTTTTATAACAATAACTTAAAGCCACAAAGTGGTCACGTGGTCTAAAGCACGCACTATACGGATCACAGTGTCTTTAACCGCCAAGGTTCGAATCCAACTCAGGCAGGTGCACTTGTGAGTTTCTAAGTTTGTTTGCCAAAGCTGAGTTTTCTCCGAGCACTCCAGTTTCCTCCACCATTCCAGAACTTGCTCTCTTGATATAAGTGAAAGAATTTTGACTTGAGCATTAAACACAATTACTCAACTCTATTTAAGTTCAATTGTGTCAAATTTATTTAATTATTTATTTATTTATATCACATCTTTCTGACAACTTTAACTGTATAAAGTTAAACATAACTTAATATCATGTTTTATATCAATGAATAAGAAACAATATTTTCATAAAATTGATTTTATTTTAGTGAAGATACTTTAATCATTCACTAGTATGACTGTTGTTTTTAAACAACAGCATTTACAACAGGAAGATATCCTACAGAAAATACAAATCTGATCAAATGAGGATGGGGGGGGGGAGTATCATCACATGCTTGTTATAAGAACACCACGGGTAATAACAATAACTATTTTTTAAAACATATGGTCAACTTTCAAATACGAAAATATGTTATAACTTCAGTATAGTGAGTGTGTGTGTGTGTGTGTGTGTGTGTGTGTGTGTGTGTGTGTGTGACAATATGGACATACACCTGTAAAGACTCAAATTTAGCAAACTTAAGCACTATTAAATATATTTTGAAACGGTAAATAAAAGAAGAATTCTAAATGAAAACTTCACTTTTTCAAATACAAAACATCAAACATATGAATTAAAATATTTGTACTAGTAATATTAGATCACATATGTGCAAATTTTTGTTTTTTTATACTTGCTACAATAAATAAAGTAACATTTTGTAAAATATAAGTTGTTAATCTCCAGACAGTAAATGGGTATAGATCCAAACCTACTGTAATATTCCCATTTTTCTGACATTATGTCATGATGACAGGCTCAATCTGATAATTCAAATGGTATCCAATAAAATACACACCATAGAGTCACTAATTATTACAGGTGTCACTAAAGCATCACAGGTCAAGCTTGGCCTCAGAACTAGTCTATTTTAGTCTACAATAAGTCTTTTGGAAAAATGTGAATATAAAAATTGTAAACAAGGTTGGTTAAATTTGACAGGTAATATTCTAGAAATAAAAAAAAAGACAAGGTTGATTACAATTTGAAAAGTAATGATATTCTAGCCTGAGTTAATTGTAAGTTTGCCAGGTAAAATTCTGGACCATGATGATTGGCTACTTCTAGCTTTTCTAACTTTCTCCACTATAGATCTTTAAAAAATGCTGAATATCATAATTTTTAAAGATTCAGAATATCAGATCAGATTTATTAATTTTGTGCAGATTCTAACAATTTTTTCCAACACTGCAAGAGAGATAACCAACTTTCAATGAATTAAATGCACTTGACAATCCTGAATATGAAAAAAAAAAAACATGCGAGCCTAAAGCTTTGTGATGTAATTTCAAGGTAATACCCTAATGCATATTATGCAATACTAATCAGGTTTTCATTGTGAGAATGTAATTTTGGAATTATTTATAATACATGTATACAGACTGATTGATATTCATGCAAAATCATTTTTATCAAATACAACTTTAAAAAATACGAACTTAAAATTCTGCTAACATGTTATAAGCCACAAATTTGTGAATTAAAAACAGTACTCCTTAAACATAATCATCTATAAGTACTTATACTTGTTTCACAGCCATCAAATATTTTCTGACCTCCAAGACAATTTTTAAATGTCAAAAAAATTATTATAAAATGGATTCTATCTGTACAATGTGTGCTATAAAAATATCCACTAGGTGATTAGATTTATCATTTTCATGATGGATATTCAGCAACCATAATAAATCTATAATAAATTTAATATTTCACTGAAATACAAATGTACATGCAAGATACCAGTAACTGACTAGCCTCAAATTCATGCCAGTAAAACTGATGGTGTCACCAAAAAACACAAAATACCAACAAAAAAATATATACTAATAAAATATAAAGTTCTATATATAAATTCAGACTTGTGTATAACTGCTGTCGGGTAAATAAGTCCACAAAATCACAAAAACTGGAACACCAGTTAGTAATTCTACTTAGGGAATATCGTGAATACTGCTGAAATGTAATCAAAGTGCTTAATTCAGGTTGGAACTTGGACTTTATATCTGAGTATGTGTAGTTTTGTACTTGATGAAGCGTATCAAGTTTGTCTTCGCTGTGGATACTATAGGATAATGTTCTCCGAGCGTGTGCTTGGTACTATTAATCTAAAAGGGAAAAAAGAGTAAAATTATTTTGTCATCATTAAAAGATTATTCTGTTTAAACAAAAATTGTCTAAGGAGCTAATTCCAAACAATCTACCAATCCTATAGTCATATTACCCCTATTTGTGTGGAATTAATCCACCAATGCCACAGTCATATTACGCCTATTTCTTTGACATTTTAAAGCAGCAATAATACAGACAGACAAACAGATTTGGTTTTAAAGCAGCAATAATACAGACAGACAAACAGATTTGTTTTTTTTATATACCTCTTTCTACTTCAGTTGTAGGGAAATTTTTTTCCTCATATTAAGCAAAGTTTATCATACAATTACTACTAAAAAATATGAAATGCTTGATTATGAATTATGTACACCAAACAAACAAACAAAAAAAAATTCTAAGATCTTAACATATACATCTGTCACATATTATGACACATTTGGGAAAATGGTGACCTTGACTAAATGCTGATCACAGACAGGCAACAATACTGAAATTTTCAATTTTCAGACTTAATAAAAGCAAGTAATGAAACTTATATTTCATCGATCTAGAGCTCATTTTAGGTACATTTCAAGAAATCAAGTCTGAAAATTTTAAGCCCATTATCTTTGCATATAAAATAAGATCTGAATAAGGAAATTCATCATTATGTCAAATCTTTGAAGTCTAAATATAATTCTTAACCTAAGCCAGTGAAACAAGCATTATGAGCCAAAAAGATCTACTTTACTTAAAATGCACAGATGATTAACTGATGTACACTGTACATGCACAAAGTTTCAAGACTCTTCAATGTATATACTACCCAAAAAGCAACATATCTGAAATCTTAACAATAATCCTAACCTACAGTACTCGAAGAAAAACAAAATATTGATCACAGTGACCTACATTTACTTCAATTATATAGAACATTCTTCATTGAATGTTTAAAGCTGCATTAAGTTTTCCAAAGAAAAAATTAAAACGGTACTAATCTAACTAATGATGTTCCTAATGAACAATGTTACATTTGGTTCAACGATAAAAGCTCGAATAAATGCAGAAATCACAATATTTACCGATCGAGATGCAGCATTTAGGATCTAATATTAGAACATGGTTACGTCATCAAAAACCCGGGTAATTTAAACACAACTTTCAAAACGGTGAAATACGATAAATTAAACACAGAACTTCGTTGAATTTGTCATTTGTGACTTAGTAAGGGATACAAAACACCATTTCAAATACATCCGGATATAAATGAAGGACAATTAATGTAATCTGGTATGTTTCACTTTCGGTTCTAGGGTTTTTCCGTACATCCGACATGATCCATGCGCATGCTCCAAGCTCATAATTACCATCGTAAAACTCTGACCAACCGGTCAGAGGATTCCGTTTATTTACAGCTAAAAGAAATGAAATTTTAGAAAATGAATGTCACGGATCGTGGTTAGAAGATATCTTTTTTAAAAAAAATATATTTTTAGAAAATCAAAAAAAATTCAGAAAATTGATAACCTTAATGCAGCTTTAAACAAAGTGTCATGCCTGCAATGTACATGTGTAGCAATATATAAAACATCATTTTTTATAACTTAACCTTAGTAAATGTAACAAGAAATCATGTCAAAGTCACCTATATATTTTTGCCATTATTTAGAACATTTACAGATGTATGTACAAATCAAGTCTCATGACTCTACAAATGAAGTACTGAAGAATAGCAACTCGTTTGAAAACTTAACATTAATTTTGACTAGATGGACCGAGAGAAGAAGAGGTGCAATACTGAATGGAAGGACATGGTAATATACTCCCTTATCAACTTTGTTGAAAGGGAATAATTAAAAAAAAGTCTTGACTGAAATTATCTTTTGTGTTTTTTTTCTGGGCACCCAAGCTTACTACACCATACCTGAACTGACCCCCTTAATAGAAGTGAAAGCCTGAACTGGGGTGTAAACCACGATAATCCCACACCACTCACAGGCTCAAAAATTATATATATCTGTATAGACATGTATAAATACATACCTTGGCTTTTAATGGACCCAATATCTGTTTTAATCTTTCAACAAATGAATTTCTCTGACAACAGGATCCAAGTGATCTTCCCCAAAAACATCAAATAAAGAATCCTAGAGCTTCAGCCACGACCCATAAATCTCCATCTTTACAAATAATCTCCAACAAAAACATACCAATATTCTGTAAAAAAAGTGCATTTACAAAGAAACTCACTGAAGCAGTTCTACTCAAAATAATATCCATTAAGTTATGTGATTCTTTATACACTAATTTCTCTGAAAGTGGTATTTAAACATCAGGTAGCAAGAGGAAGTATAAGTGTTCTGTAACATCTAGACCACAATGAAATACTTGCAGTGATCTATATTTATAGGCATAAAAGACACACTGCCAGTGATCTGTAACCACTCAGCCACTAAGGTCCTCATGTTATAAAGAATTTAGTTCAATAAGTATTATCACATTTTTATTATTATCCATTGATGAAAACTGTATTTTCATTTGTAAGTAATTTGAATATACATTTTTTTATTAGAAGCAAACCAATTAATTAAATACATATTGGATAATCAAAGTAATCCCTAAATTACAACTATTTGCTCAACATTTAATTTTTCTTAATGAGTATGGATTCGGTTTAGATGAGTGTTAGTTTTATGTCATTTGTAACTCTGTCATTTCTATAAGACACAGACTTGGGTTAACATGATCTTTTTAATCTGTTTTTGTCAGAATTATGTGAATCAGAGAATAATGCGAGAAGTGGTTTAGTTTATAATCATTTTATTGTTTTGATTTATAGAAAAATAATGTATTTTAATAAAAAATGGTGAAACAACACCAACACTTCAGTTCTGCTTCAAGTAAAATCTTCGAATTCCAATAGATTTTTTCTGCTAACCACCATAACAGGTGGTTTGATTGATTTTATACATTTCAGTATTGTTTATAGTAAAATTTCCAAGTCCCAACTAATTTTATTTCTTGTAGACACAAGAATAGGTGACTTGCAGGCTTCTATATGTTTTTTACCTTTAACATAGAATGAGGTTCAAGTTTCTTTGCAAGAAGGCATCCAATAGTTGATATAATTCGTATTGTGTGAACTCTGACCTCATTTTGTTGGCACTGTTGACCCATTTCAAACAAAAACTGTAAGTCATTGGGAGTTACCGATGACAGCTAAAAAAATACAAGAAAAAGGTCATTATGACCTTCAGTGCATGCTTCTGACATCTCAGCCATGAAGGCCCCCAGTTTAATTAGAGTCTGATAAAGTCAATATCATTAGTATATTATACACATTCTCAATGCTAAGAAAAATAAAATACAAATCTATAATTAAACATACAGGGTAATATTATAGTCAAAATGAGTAACATTCTAAACAAAGAAATAAGAAGGTCTTCACTTGGATTTGGCAAGGTTTCTGTTTACATGAATTTCCAAACAATATTTTTTTTTTTTATGTCTTGGTAATATAGTTTAGTAAAGGACAGTCAATTACTCCGAGTTTTTTTTTTTTTTTGACTCATTTTACAGTAACTATTTTTATATAGATTTGAGTAGTACCATTGGGTGATTCTAACTCTGCCAGTTTCTGTACTACAGCTCTCAATGCACTAGTAACAGCTTCCAGTTTACTCGGCTTCTGTATCACTAAAAACAAAAACAATCATAAAACGTTTTACCATGTGTTTTCACATATACGTTTTTAAAACTTCTCCACTTGACTGCATAACCAACGATAGCTTTATGATACTGATAATTTAACCACATACAAGACAAGCCTTCTGATACATATGTTAACTTTGTAGACAACAAATACTGCTGTCAGCAAGGAAAAACCGTGCTTGTACTTTTAAATTTGATCTTCAACAAGAAAAAAATATATCTACTAAAAAAAGAAGTTAAAAATATCAGAATTTTAACCACATTGGTTAAATAAGACAAAAAGTTGAGCAGTGGTTTAAGGATCTAGCAAATTTAAATTAGCAGGAATTACCTGTGGTACAACTACATGTATTTGAATTCTATTGTCCAAATACTAATCATCAATCACTTAAAATGCCCATTCAAGAGTAACATCCTTTAGGTAGTAGACCTCACATCACAATGCAACACAGGCTTAAAGCATAGACACTCTACCTTAAGCAACCATAGGGGATTTCAGGGACCAAGTGGTCTACACAGTGCCTCTAAAGTAACCATAGGGGACTTCAGAGACCAAGTGGTCTACACAGTGCCTCTAAAGTAACCATAGGGGACTTCAGAGACCAAGTGGTCTACACAGTGCCTCTAAAGTAACCATAGGGGACTTCAGAGACCAAGTGGTCTATACAGTGCCTCTCTCTGTCTATCTTCTAATCCTGCTCCAGCAGATCCTAGTGTGAGAAAGTTTGTCAGTTGGCTTTCCAAAGGTCAGAGGTTTTCTCTGGGGACTCGGGTTTCCTCTATCATCCCAGAACAACAGATTCAATATAAGTGAAAGAATCTTGACAGGAACATGTAAACACCATTACTACATGCCACTCTAAAATAACCTTACTGTACCTGAATGAGTTGTAGATAGCTGTGTTAGTCCTTGCCAGACATTATGTAAGTTATCAATTCCACCTAGATCATCAGGCTCCATTGAACTAACTAAATTATTTATACACAATAAACCATGATTCTGTAATCTGTCGAAACTAAAATGAGTACAGGTTATGTTATAAAATAATGAAAACTTGGCATGCCCTTGCCAACTATTCTGCTGACATTTTTGCCAAATAGAATATTACAATTACTCATGAACTGCTAAACAAAATATTCTCAAATTACAATTTGAACAATATTTCATTACTGACACCTGATAAGATTAACATTCAAATATACATGTACATACAGTATTTTAATAATTTTTGAATAAAGAAAAAACGTGCAAATATTAAAAGTTCATTACAAAAGGACATTTTATCACTGAATAAATATCCTGAAAAATACATTTTACAAACTAGTTTTCATAGCATATTATCTATCAATGGTTACCTTGTATATCTGATAAACCAAAAATTGTAAGGATTGTTTCTACCACTATATTCTCACTTATTTACCTTTTATATATGTCACTCTTTGTCAGCTGTTTTTCAAATGAAGCAAAATTCAACTGTGTCATGTCTAATGGCTGAGATTTGTTGAGGACCTTAACAAGAAGAAAAATGTACAAACTTGCCAGTAAATTTATGTGGATAATAATTAGCTAGAGTTTAATGGCATTTAACATTCTCCTCCAGATGATTTCAATCATAAGGATTCACTTTTTTAAATTTCACTAAGTACACATGTAAGTATAATTTCATGTAAGCTTATGCTCAAAACTGAAACAGTGTCAAATTTTAGTAAAAGGATTATGTATTTAAAACATCTCACATATAAAAATTGTAAAAACTTAACATCATTGTTTTTATCCAACAGAATTTTTTATTCAAAATTGCAAACAAGAGAATTTGAGCCAATAAAAGAGTTTCAGGGTACAGAATGGTTTTTTTCTGTTGGAATTAAAAATTTCTCTAATGATTGGTTACCTAATTTACATGTACTTTTATTTCCAATTATAGTCTCTTAAAGTCTATGTCAATTTATGTCTATATAATGTACATGTACATGAAATATGTCTAAAAACAAGCTAATTAGGCAACAGAATGAAGACTCCAAAATCAAATCTCTATTTTCTATAAT
Organism: Tegillarca granosa; assembly: GCA_029721355.1. NCBI lineage: Eukaryota > Metazoa > Mollusca > Bivalvia > Arcoida > Arcidae > Tegillarca > Tegillarca granosa. The sequence goes on from CM056603.1 coordinate 32,957,703, forward strand.
CCTATGTTTCCATTCTTGGTAGCCAAAATCGCCATCGGCTACTAATTTCTGAGAAATTCTTTCAAAAAGTAACATATTTTAGCAAATTTGTGAGAAAATACTTTAAAAAGACTATATTTTCAAAATTTTTTGAAATTTGGCTACTAGTAATTTTAATTTATGGAAACATAGTAATCCAATATTGTACTTCCAAATTGTTAAAATTAAACTGTATTTTATATTGCTTGGAAAAAAAAAACCAATTACATGGATAATGCAAAAAGGATTAACGGTTTGTCTTTATTCCAGGAATATGTATGATATGATAAAATTAACCAAGAGTTCCAAGAATGCACTTACCTTTGTAAATATATCATTCTTTACTATTGCACTGTGAATTTCTGAAGGCACACATAAAGGAGACTATAAAAATAATAAAAAAAAAATATGAAAAATTCATTTTTAGTTTTGGCCCTGAAGACATAATTGAACTTATGTTTGGACACTGCAATTATTATTATATCAATTTTTTCACAAAAAATCTGGGGGGTTGAAATCAATAACTATTATACAGATAATGGACAAAAATATCTAAACACTTCCATCAATTTTCACATTTTACCTATAAGTCCTATGTTAGAGCTTTTTTTTTTTCAATTAATTATTCTAATTCATTCTTCGGTCAACTTTAGTGACATTTTCACAGGTAAAATTGAAATATTTCCAGCTATCTTTTATTTTCTATACCTTCATTTGCTAAAAACTTTATTGTTTTGAAAATGTCAAAAGTTAATTACCTTTAAGGAATTTTAAGGATTGTTTCCAGCATAATTTGGTAGAAAATTGTTTTGCAATTTTTAGATCTGTGCTCCACATGAAGCAGGGGGTCAGACATATACATTTTGTATGTCAAGATTTGAGAACAACCCATTTCCTCTTCTCACAAATGGAAATTTTATCAAAATTTGTTTCAGGATAAATTTTCTAAAAAAACGTTTATTTAACATAAAAAGTGTAAGAAAAATGTTGGTGTGCAAGTACAAATAATATTGTCCAAATATCTCTATGAGTATTCAGTAAATTTATCTTATTTCATGTTTTAATGTTACTGGATGTTACAGGTATTAATTATTAATCCAAATTCTAATGCAAATATTTTGTACACAGAATTTTGGTTGGACCTCGACCGTAGTAAAATCTCTGTTTTACGTTCGGAGTTAAGCTGTCGTGTACTATCTAGGTAACGATTATGTAATGTACCCCTACGTGTCGGTACATGTGCTGTTGTTTACAAAACAAAAATGATGGACTTCGATGATTTTGACTATTCCATACTGCCACATTTTGTCATAGAAATGGATATTGAACCAATATAAATCTGTTATTTGTTTCAAACAATTAAATTATTATATCAATGGAATCAAGTGTTTTCTTGATAGAACTATATTTTTGTGTCTGTAAACTAAAAATAATCTCTGATCCGAGCAGTGGGGACTTCCATCAATTAAGGTGATTTTATAGTATATATTTTATTTACTTTGTATTAGAATGGAGATAACTGTTTTGCATATGAAGAGTTCCAACTGTAAAACGTGGATTTTACTGTCGCAAATACTGGTTACCTGGCTCTGCGAGCGTTGCCATGTAGACCTCAATTTGCGACAGTATTTGTCAATATTTGTCTGAACAGATAGTGGTTACACTATCACTGTAATTTATTGGTTCTGTGACATACATGTATACTTACAATAAAATTATTAACACATGGTTCATCTTCCATTTCAATATCTTGATTTATTTCATCGGAACTCGATTCACTGCTATTCATATCTTCCCATTCATCATCTTGAAAGAAAAAACTTTATATACTAAGAATTTCAATTTTATGTACATGTATTTTACACTCCTATTTCATTTTATATTTTTGTGAATCAATACATACATGCAAATTAAAATAACACTTCTGATTAAGACTAAATTCTGTTTCTTAGAAAACATTTTGTAAGTTTCATCACAAAGGTGTTTTTATCTTGGCTGCAGTTTGTCAAATTAATGGAAAATTCATAAAAAATTTTACAATTACATTCTTTTAATTTTGGTGCTGACAGTAATGCCTAAGTTGCAAGACTAGGGGATGTCCAGTCACTTGGGTTGTAATGCACTTTCGTGTATCAGAGAATTCATATTGAAGGACTTGATTAACAACTCCAATCAAACAATCCTTCAAGTTCAAGAGGATTAATACAAATAATCTTGCCTAAATGATCAAAAGTTTCAAATCATGACATGTATATTTTAGGCATACATTTCATTTTTCTTACCATCTGAACAACACAAATTTGTAATAATCTCCAATGACACTTGCTGAGCTGCTAAAATATTCTTTATATTTGATGCCTTCTCTGAAAAGTTGTTCTGAAAAACAAAATTTGAAAAAAGAGTTATGTTTTTAAAATGTATAATTGTACATCAATGAAAGCATGTTTCCTGTTATGATGATTGTGCCAAACCTTTTTTGTAACCTTCATCTTGATTTGGTTTCACGGATACTATCTATGGGGTATCAGCCAATCAAATCATAGTTAAAGAAGAACAGCATGGTAAGGTTACAAAGAGCAAGAAACAAATAAAACATACCGGTATTTATATAAATACACGTACATGTAGTATTTCATCAAACTTTGTACTTGCAATCATCGTCTTCAGATTACGAACATTGAAAGATTAACCTGTTAACAAAATCATACAAACTTGACATTTCTATTAAGAATACAGATTTATTTAAATATATTTATGATAATAAAGTCACATTTTAGGGTAACTTTTTGTGACAAAGTTATCAACATGACAATGATAAGCATCATTGACAGAGAAATGAGTTCGATATTATTCTTAGTACATTTAGAAATCAAAGCTACATGTATACAGTGTATTCTTACATTTTCAGTTTCCATCAAGACTTTTTCTTTCTGTTCTGTCTGACCACCTTCTAAACTTCTTTTTATATCCTGAAAAGCATTTATGAAATAAATGAGGATACATTGACAGAAGAAAATCAAAAATACATACAATCATGCTGGACTCAACATCAACAATGACACTTTACTAGTAGCTAGGTTTGACCAAGTACCTATACCAACACTCAGAATGGACCAACACACATATAAATAACCAGGCTGGACAAAACATCCATACAGACACCAAATTAAACCACACACACACACACACACACACACACACACACACACTGGCTATACTAGACTGGCACTAAAGTCCATCTCTAGTATATGACCTACATGTACATGTTACCTCTTTCTCACATAGTAAACATGATATAAATAGTTTTCGAATATCAAAGCATCTATATTTATCATATGTATGTACTTACTTCTTGTAATTCATTAATGCTACTCTGTAGAGCAGACACAGCATCAATAGCTAACACGTCAGATACAGAACTGATAATAGCCGAGACCACATTACCAGGAGCTGTAGATAATTCTGTACCATACAAGTTAACCACTATTCCTAAAACATTACAACACTACTACATGTATAAAACCAAAAAAAAGATAAAATAAAGTTAAATGAAAATTTGATGTCAAATACAAAAGCAGAAAAAAATACAGAAAATCAATACAAGAATACAAATACATATACAATAATCCATTATGAATATCCATGTACAATAGGGAAGTCAAAACCTCCATGATGACTATATCAGATGTGACGACATTTGTAATCAGATTTGTGACATTACATTGATGTCATTGGTCACCAAAGAATAAAATTATATATGCCATTTTGACAGAAATACATGTACAAAAATAAACTTAAATAAAATTTACATGTAAACTTCATATTGATATTAAATTCTTTTTTTCACATTGCATTGTATTTTGGGGCCAAAAACATGAATAAGGTCCTTCATATATATATATATATATATATATGTATATATATATATATGTATAATTACTCCTTTTGAAATATATTTTTTAAAGTTGGATACATTAGTACAAATTTAACCATTTTTCATTCGAATTTGATACCAATCATTTTCTGGTCAGATAGGATAGGGGTAGGGTTTACGTTTGTTTTTCAAAGATATATGAAGTTTAACTCGCACAAAAACACTAGCCACTAGTAGGTATTCCACCATACATATTTGAAACTTTTAAAATCAATCAACTGATTGTTTACCTGTGTGTAAAGTTTTAAGGAGAACCAGTTCAGGTGTATCAGTAGGAGCTGACATCAGGGACTGTAACTCTGTTAGTGCTCTTTCTTTGCATACATTTTTGAGTTCGTTGTTGTCCTCTGTAACAGTGTGTAAACACTGAACTAAACGATAAAACAGACAAAGCGATAATATTAACAATTAACTTTGTGTTACAATTTTTGGAAAATAAATAGTGGCTGGTTGATCACAAAAATTCAAAATTGATTGCAAATTGATTACAAGGAAATTTTTTATTATATATATATATATATATATATATATATATATATATATATATATATATATATATATATATATATATATATATATATATATACACAGTAGAACTTCAATGGCTCAAAGTCCAAGGGACCTCGACTAAATATTCGAGCCATCGGAAGGTTCGAGCGATCAAACATCGAGATATGATTGGAGGTTCCCGTTCTCCTGTTTACCGACTGTTAAAGAATCTTTAAATTTTTTTTACATGTAAATAAACTAAAAGGTCAAATTATGAAAATTCCGAATTAAAAATTCATTATTCATCACGAAATATTTTTTTAAAAAATAATAAAGAATAACATGTCCCAATTAAAATACAAAATTCATTTCAAATTACATGTTGACCTGCAATCTGCCGTATGATGTTATATGGCTTCGGGGTAAGTATATGGCACTTTATTTTAATTTCAACAGTTGATGATACAAAATTAACTTACTTTATTCTTTGTTGCACATGTAATACTTAAAAGAAAATTTTTATTATGTATATATATATACATGTATATGAAAAATAGTAAAACAGGGCAACACAATGGAAAAATACCCCTGCTTTGGAAATGTTGTAAAATATACATTATATAGTTTATGAAGCCAAAAGAGAGTTGATACAAAAATAAGCAAACTGGAGAAAGGCCAATAACTCTATCAATAAAAAAATGTTGATTATGAAACATTTACTCCTCAAAGATCTTACCATATTTAAAACTTATACAAATGTATAACTTTCATGAAATTCCATTGAAAATGAAAGTTAATTAACATAGAGCAATGACTCTGTAAATGAGCAAATGCAGGTTAAAAATATATGAAAATTTCCGAGATATCTGCTTCCTTCCCCATAGTATCAAGTTCTGTGAAATTCCATACATAAGTTAAAATGTTATGGACTTGTAAAAAAGTGTAACATTAGTGAATGCATTATGGAAGGAAGCCTTAATCTGTTCATGAAAACTGCATTTGTGAAGAGGTTTGAAAATTTTTTCAATAAAAAAAATTAAAACACGTGAAAACATACAAACCGACAGTGATTGCTAAAGGCAGACCATATACAGAGTGCTGTAAACAAGGCCAAAGGTACGATATCAGATTTTCTTTGTTAAATGTATTAACTGCCTCTTCACTGGCTTCACTGAAAAAGTAAACTTGAAGTTTAAACAAAACACAATGCCCCTAACAACAACGAGTTAACAAAACACAATGCCCCTAACAACAACGTGTTAACAAAACACAATGCCCCTAACAACAAAACACAATGCCCCTAACAACAAAGTGTTAACAAAACACAATGCCCCTAACAACAAAGTGTTAACAAAACACAATGCCCCTAACAACAAAACACAATGCCCCTAACAACAAAGTGTTCATGAAAACTATTGCTCTTAACAAAAAGAGTGGAGTGGAGTGGAGTGGAATGCTCCTTACAAAAGAGTGGAGTGGAGTGGTGTGGAGTGGAGTTGCATGGAGTGGAGTAATTATATATGGTGTTTTATGCCCCAGTCAAGATTCTTTCACTTATTTCAAAGCAGTCAATTCTGGAATTGATGAGGACTCCAGAGTGGCCAGAGAAAACCAATGAACTTAGGCACGCGAACTGTCAAATTTTTTCACACTAGGATCTGTCCTGGGATTTGAACCCAGGCAGTGAGAGGACCTGTGATCCATAAGCTTCTGCCACTGTTGCCCCCTTCTAACAAAAGACTTGTATAAGAAGAAATATTAAACATTCCTAAAATATGTGTCTAGGTATCAAACAAAGCAATGTCATTGTCTGGTAATATTCTTTTGCAATTTTTGGAATTAAAAAAGACATCCCATCCCTGTCACAGGTCTATGCTTCTATTGTTTTGGTTTGAAAAAGTACTTTAGCTGAAAACAAAACCTTTAAAGAGGTAACCATCATTATTCATATCACATTTAATCATTATTCAATGCATTGGTACCTGGGAATCATTTACATGGTTGAATGTCCACTACAAAATTCATTCATATTGGTTCATAGCTAATTATTATACAGTTCATGTTCTTGTGATATGGCTTTTCATGACTTGTATTAGACCTACATTCACCTACAACTCCGCTGAACTATTCATTAACTGCATAAGCAAACAAAATAATTGTAGCAAATAAGGACACTTAAGTAATAAGAGTAGGCTTTTATCAAGTAAAAACGAAAAGAGAAACCAATGTGACAACAGACTGTAAAAACAAGGTGGAAATATTACATCAGAAAAATAAAACAGCTGCCAGCTGCCAAGTCAATTGAAGATGTAGTGAAAAGAATGTAAATAGCAGGTTACATCTTGTTGTAAATGACATACCATAAATTCCATAATACATGTGTTGCTTCAGTAAAAATGTCAGATTTTAACTGTACTTTTCTCTTTCCAGTTGGCTGTTCTGGAAGCCAACCCTGACCATACTAAAACACAAATAAAAAACATTTGCACATAAGTCACTTCAGAAATGAAAAAAATAATCACAAGTATTTTGGGCTTTATTGCTTACCTGAAGGACATGTCCAATACTTTGTGCACTATTGACAGTTTTAATATACATGTAAGGTAAAGGATCTGTGTACTGGGTTTATGTAATAAAGTAAATCTATGTTTATTTGTTTCCAATGTATGTTGTAGAAAACATTTTGTTGGTATCTACATGTTTTTCCTAGAGGCATAACCATCATAATTCATTTTACAATGTACATGTATTAATTACATACATCTGTACATGTATATTGATTTATCAATACATTAATTACAACCTCACAATAAATACAGTGGTTTTAAGATTCATTTATTAATGGTGTTATCAGATCTTCAAAATGATGCAATGGTGATTAATTTTAAACCAGTCTAAGTCATCTCACCTATAACAAATGTTTCAATGTTTTGGGACCACTGCAGTGGCTCAGTTGGTAGAGTGCTCTCTCTGTAAGTGGAAGGTTGTGGGTTCGAACCTGGGGTGGGTCTGACACAAGACTTGAAAGTGGGTAGTGACTTTTCTTTTGCCAAGCACTCGACATTACAAAATGAATGTCATTTTTCGTTTGAATGTGCACTTAAAATAAACAAGGTCCCATGGCACAGTGGGCATGGCACGATAAAGAACCCTGCTGTATAATGCCATCAACACAACACACAGGCAAAATTTCTGCACTTTTGCCTATAGCTGGCCACACCTCGATATAAGTGAAATATTCTTGACTGGGACAATAAACACATAATACTCAACTCAACTCAATGTTTTGGGGTTACATGTATAATTAAGACTGTCATACTGCTCTTAAGTACATTTCAACGTATTGGTATATATGTATTCTATCACAGGTCAGATATTAGAATACATACATGTATCATTTCAAGTTTTATGTGGTAGTTTGAAATACCTGTTGGAAAAGAGCCACTAATGGGGTAAGTATGTCCCTTCTAATCATCTCCTCACAAGCTTCAACCCCACCATCTACACTCAAATTTCTGAAATAAGAAAATCAATTGATTTATATCAAGTTTTGGGAGACCCACATCTACTGACATAGATTTGAAAAGAAAGATGTCAAGAGAGTACATAAAAATAAGGATGTAATTAGAAATTTAGATCTTTGTCATCATCACAATTTATGCAAAATAGATACAAGGATGAAAATACAAAATATAGGGTACTAAACACCCAGTCCGTTTAGTCCATAATAATGGATCAAATCAGAGACATCATGTCTTATTGGTATTTCAAACCTAATCTAAAAGATGAAAATTTTGAAACTTATCCTATTTTTACCCTCATAACAATAAGAAATCTTTCATTTTAAGCAATTCTGAAAAAAATGGGTATCTTAGCTACCATAAATTACTGTTAAAATATATTATATATATTCTGTATAAATATTAAATTTGAACTAAATCCATCCATTAGTAAAAATGTAATGGCCATTTATCTATATATGTATGTGTATTTTTTCTACTTATAGTAACCATGGCCATCATAAATAAAGATAATTTACTCCAACTAAGAACGCACCCACCCATCTGCCCACAAACCTATCCATCCATCCAACCAATCTATCAATCTATTTAGTACTAAATGACAGCCATCTTGGATGTTTTACCCAGCTGGCTGTGTCAAACTTAGTGTCAGAAATTGGTTGAAATTTCAGATAAGTTTTTAATGCTGAAGACTGGTAGAGGTGGTCATTGAATGCAGAAATTTTATCTAACAGCATACCTTAGTGCACCGAGAGCTTTATGTCTAACTTGAAGACTGTTGTCAAGAATTAATGGTCCAAGTATCTTCACTACATTATTCTCAAGTAATACAGATATATTTGCAGGCTGGGATACAAGACTGGCAACACTGGTACAGCCCCATTCTCTATCCTCCTCATTTGGACTACCAAGCTGAAAATTTCAAATTTTAAAGAAATAAATATATAATCAAAAGACTTCCAAGACAGTAAATGACTGACAGGTAACAAGACATTAAGTGTTTGACAGATAACAGTAATTATTGTTTTGCTGCCAAAAATCAGTGGTGTATAAATATACATTTCATTAGTTGGTGGCATGAATGCTTATATACAAACAATGACACAATTACTATCATGAATTACATTCCAGGAAATCGTTAAGCATTTCTACTCATACAAGGAACAATTTGGGTGATAAACAACATTCAAACACACCAACTTTTCATATCTTATATGTTACAAAATATTTATTTATTTATTTCAAGACACCATTGCCACTGGTTTAAGAATTCAGATCCATTTTTTCAGTGTTGATTTTTGCTGGCCTCTTCTTCAGTTTTCAATACAAGAAAGACCATGTGGTCTCCCAAACTTGCATATTCTTATATTTTGGACAAAAAATCATTTAGCAATCAATCAAGGTTAGGAATTTTCCATGTTTCCAACAAAATTTTTAGTCTGAATCCAAATGAGAAGATGCCCCTTTCGATACCAACTGGTATAAGAAAATCCTGGATTTGTGATACAGAAATGTTTTTACCCTACACAGTGCCAGGAGGCATAAACTGTTTTAGGGTAGGAAGAAATTCAAACTAGCATGATGCTGGTAGCCTGCTAAAATTGGCATTTCTATTTTTACAAATTTCATTCCTTTTTTAATTAATGAAAAAGTCATCTAAGCTTCTTAAATATGTCCATCAACAGTACATGTATTTAACATCTTACTACTATGACAGCTCATTTGGTAAAGTGCTCACTTTGTATGTGGAAGGTAGATGTTTCAAAACCTGGCTTGGTTTGACCAAGACTTGAAAACTGGTAGTGGCTGTTTGTCAAGCACTAGGCATTTAGAAATGAAAGTCATGTTGCCAACATCAGTAATATATTAAAAGCCAAATGGAGCCATGTATTTCAGGTTTAGGCAGGCGTGGTACATTATAGAACCCTCCCTGCACACACAATAAACTGTAAATGTCAAAATTTCTGCCAGTTCGCCTATAGCTGGTGACGTCTCGATGTAAGTGAATATTTTTGACTGGGACGTAAAACCCTATTACATCAACCAAATCAATCAATCTTAAAGGTCTACTAAGAACATCTAGTAAGCAATATCTCTACAGATCCCAAATGAGAAGGTATTCTATACAAATATGAATTTTCCTTTAACATTCAAAATCATATAACAACCTTTTCTAAAATATTTAACGTCGATTCGTCAACCGAGCCATTACTACATGATGCAGATTGTTCAACCAACAGACCCTCTTCAAATTCCTTCTCACAATCTTTTACACTTGGTAAACCTGTGGGTTTGGGTTTTGGTGCTCTGAATTTCTTTTGCTTTGTTTTCCCCATTACTTAAAAAGTTGTTACATCCTGGTTTATCATTGTATAATGTCAAACAACAATATTTATTTGTTGACAGTCAAAAACCACATGTCAATGGACGTCGCCATTGCGTTGAAAAGACACTTCCGGTATTGTTAACGTACCACATTGATACAGTACCTAAGTTCAAGATCCAAAAAGGAGTGCACAGGAGTACCCATTAACCAAGACAAGAATCTAACGCTCAAATTAGAGAAGCTTGCAGGAATTTTATAAGTTGAATCATAATAAAACGGAGGTATAAGAATTTTAAATATCGCTGAAATAAATCATATTAATTTCAAGGCCATATAACTGGGAGCCGTTCTGACAAATTTCTATGGATAATTTGTGAAATAATAATAATAATCAAAATCATCATCATCATATTAATCATCATCATCATCATCATAACTTTATTTTTATTATTATTTCTATTAAATTATTATCTAAGAAATCGTCTGTAATCAGAGACATATATTACATATGTCTCTGCTGTACTAAAAGACTCATCAAGTTTTGTGAAACAACGTCCCTGACTTCCTGGCAACAAATGATCAAATCTCCTGAATAAAACCTTTTATTTTTCATGATTCTATTTGATTTTTAAAATTTGTGAAGTGTAAATTACATCCGGTTTTCTCATCCGACTTATTAAGAGATTTTCAATAATCTATTTGAAAACATCCTGTATATCATAGGCAGCTATCATGTACATTGTCGTACTTCACCTGTACAACGATCTACAGTTAGGTGTCTTACGATCGGTATAAGGAAATATAGAACAGGTGTACAGTTTTTATTCTGTTAAAAAGAAACAAAAAAACGATATAAAAATTGTCCACGTATAATTAAGTTCCTTATGAAATCCCGGTTATTTCAATATTTTTTGTAAAATTTTAGGACGTCGGGAAGTTTCGTCCATTTTAAGTTATAAATATCGACCAATATATACCAACTATTTCTTAATAGTTGTATATTGTTGAAATTAAAAATGTGACAAACGACCGTTAGTTATTGGCTGATTTTTCATGCTAAAGTGATTTTTTTCAAAATGTCCACGTCTACAGTGTTAGAGCACACTTTTATAAAGATAAAATGTAAAAATCAAATGTTGGAATTCGTAAATTTTCATCCGCTAAATCCGATAAAGTAATATCCAATATGGCCGACATCTGGGACTTTTTCATAAAAATTATGTAATATGTTGTTTTATTTTCTTCACTAATTAAAATGTAACAAATTGAAAGGTTTTATTTTCTTTCAATTCAATTAAATAAGAAAGATATACATAAAAAGGCAAAAATAAATAAATAAATAAATAAAATAAACTTAACAATGGATTAAATAAAGAATTAAACTGAACTATCAATTAAACAAAGAAATAACTAAATAAAAAATAATGAAAATTAAATAAAAAATTAATAAAAATTTAATTAAAATTTAGTTACCGCATACAGAAATAAATGAAAAAATACTTAACAATAGAATAAATAAATAAATTTAAAAAGATTGTCGAAGAAAATGCACCAATCAGGTAAAAAAAGTTCAAAAGTAATTATAGAACATGAAAATAAAAAGATAAAAAGTAAGATATCTATAAAAAGCAAAAATAAATAAATAAATAAATAAATAACCTTATGTGACAAATAAGTTGCAAAAAATGTTTTGACTCTTGCAATAATATTGAGAAACTGATGGTAATTAATGAAAATATTTCTAAATTGCAGAGACATATCTAACGAATCTCTGTAAATTGCAACAGAGACATATATTACATATATGTCTCTGATTGCAAGTGTCAAAAGTTTGTCTGATGCAAACTTGGACACTTGCAAATTTAGAAATATTTTCCTGTTTTTGATGTAGTTAATCACCGAGTACACTAATTAGTAAATTAATCGTTTGCGGGACAGTTTGGTTATTTTCATTCAACAAACTGTCAACAAACTTACCTGTTAATACTAGAACTAATTAATTAAAAATCTTATCATCAATGAATGCATGAGTGAATAATATACACTAAGGGAAAAAGAAACCGTAGGAAAAATCACATTGAGAGAGAGAGAGAGAGAGAGAGAGAGAGAGAGAGAGAGAGAGAGAGAGAGAGAGAGAATTTCTTCGATTTTTAAGCAAATTAATTGTAAAAATAATTAAAATTATAATAATAATTAAAATTTAAAATATTTTGTTCTTTTTTTGTCATCCTTGCATTTTGTTTACGCTTTACCTTATGCAGCAGTCTAAAGTTTTATCTTCTACACGTACCCTATTGCAAGTTCATATTATACGCTGTACAGACAGTAACGACAACTCTGAATAGCACAGGTAAACTACTGATCAGAGTTACGCCGCCTGATCAAAGTACGTGATAGCTGAAGATGTAGACGCATTCCACACCCGGTTTAGTCAAAAGAACGAAACCTAACAATCAACAAAATGACAGATGTCAATATAGTTGACGATACCTTTATAAGATACCCGGAAATGTTAGTTGTAATTAATTTTCGAAAAATGCTTTAAAAATGGAGTTAAATTAACACTGGGGTATGAAATGATGAAGCGACTGACTGATGAAATGCAATTAATTTTAAATTAAAAAAATTAAATAAAATCTAAGAAATTTTCTTTTGTAACATAATTATTTTTTTATCATTTTAATCCCAAGAATAATTTGTTTTAACTTCATTTCCACGTAAAGCTTTTATCTACTTCTAACCCAATATCTGACCGGCAGGACTAGATGACATAAATAATCTCAATTTAAAGCATTTTAATGAGAATTTTCTATTTTTAATACTCATTTTTTTAAATATATATATATATATATATATATATATATATATATATATATATATATATATATATATATATATAATTTTTATTAATTAATTAATTATTATTATCTTTATTATCATTATTATAATAATTATTTTTATTTTTTAATTTAAAAAAAAAGAATTACTTTAAAAGCTTTCTTACTGTAATTAATTAGTGTTTGAACTTGTATATGTGTATGGAACAGAATTATCAAATAGTATCACAAGTGTATAATTTCATCAGCCGATTTTTAACGTTTTACATTTTAATGTTTATGTCATGATTATGCCATCATTTTTTATCATTTTCTTTCTTCTTTTGTCTTTTCTTCTACTTTCCATTTTTTGGTTCAATGTTATTTATTAATTATTATTTTATTTATTTATTTTGTTGCTCTAAAAATAGATACTTATAATCTTTATTATATCATTGGTCATTGATGATTGAAATTATAGATAGGGAGACTGATTTACATAAGAGAATACCTCTCTTGTTTCAGAATCCCGTATTATTGTGATGTTAAATAACTGTATGTAAAATGAAGAGACAATAAAATATTGTTTAAACTAGTGTTTGAACTCATAGCTGGAGACGTCTCGATATATGAAAAATAATCTAGTCTTGGGAGATTAGCCTAATCCATTTTATCAGACATTTTTAGTGGGTAAAATCATTTATCAAAATATCTCCCATTTCGACAACATAATGTTTTAACATTTTATTTACATTCTTCAAACATCTTATGTGAAAGCAAAGTGAGTACAATGGAAGAACAAAGTGGAAGCGACGCGTTAAAGTTTCAGAAACGTGATATGTACCGGATGTTATATAATGATAACATACTAACACCATGTACACGGTTAAATAACACCAGTTTGTACGAATTATATGAATTAAAAGCAGAATTGTTGATTTAATGGCGACAATGTCCGCACTTAATATCCAAAAAGTTAAAACGCCAAAAGTCATGCATATGGTTTGTTTCGTCAGCGTCGCTGATTTCATATTAGCAGAGATTCAGTTGGATGTTTTTGCAAATATTTCATACCTTAACGATATGTAGTATACAAGAATTACAGAACACAATAGAATGCTTGATCCAATTGACACGTGATTTGCACATGATTTTTGACACGGTAAAAATTTACAACTTCCGTCGTCTGATTTCCATCCTGATCTATAATTCATGGATTCCGGATAGGTACAACCACGTGATAGATATTCAGGAAGATAATTGGTGCACTGAAATTTATCATTCATACACTTAGTGACATCTTCTGCTGTTACTTTTCCAGAAAGATATGCGCCTTGTAAATAACCTTCTAAATTTACAAGGCATGCCTCTCCGGCAAAATAAAATCTACCGACGGCAGCGCATAGCCCTTTATGCATATCCGTTGTATAACCCGGCGTCCAATTTACATATGAACCCATAAACAGCGGATCTGACAGCCATCTTGGTATGACATAAGCAATTGGCTCTGGAATGACTATATTTTTCTTAATATAAATTTTCTGCAGGGCAGCTAAAACCTCGTTCTTTATAGCAGAATCTGTCATTCTTGTAGTTCGGCGTGCCTCATCTCCAAGAACCGTAATCTGTAAAATATTAGAACCAGGGTGAAGTTTATTTATGTTCTGCCATAACGTATAATATCCACGTCTTGAACTGGCGTAAAGTATAAATTCATTGTCGTCCCAAAATTTAAATGGAAACTGGAAGAACATGTGATGATAAGCTCCCATTTGAAATTGATCAATACTTTCAAGTTTCCACTTTGGCAACGGAGGATCAAAATTTACTAATCTATTTTGCATAACGCCAACACTGAATGTATTTATAACGTAACTGCCAACATATTGTTTATTGTCGGCTGTATGAATGGTCACGTGACTGGAATTCTGATTGATATTCACAACAGTCTGATTAAAAATCAATCTTTTATCGGTTTCTATATCCATAATTTCGGATAAAAGACTCTTATGAAGAAATGAAAACCCGCGTTTGTCTTTAACTGTGAGATCTGCTCCTTCGGGACTATTTAAATATTTATAATTAGTTGTTGAGCTTCCAAATTTGGCTGATATTGAATCGGGAGAATAAGAAGCCTCGAAGTCATGTTTATAATATTCAGCAACATCGTCTATGGGAGTTTTCGGAAACCACCCAGAAGTAAAAAACAATTGTCGCAATGTTGTGTCAGGTTTTTGCATTACTTGCATTTCTTGACGTTCTCTTGCTATGATATCTGACGCCCCATCGAAAACCTCGTACGCAGCGTCAAACTGGTCAGTTACATCATTGCCACCTTCATCATAAACTACTACATCGTCGTAATCTGTAGCGACATATGACAAATTGTAATTCTGTGCCAGCTTGTAAAGCGGGTTGTCTCCAAGGCCGTGTATGTACATAGATCCAGATTCTAGCGTATAACCTCCCAGATATACTTCACGTGATCTACCTCCAATATGACCAGAAGCCTCAAGTATTATAAAATTTTCATGTCCCATGTCATGAAGGGTTTTTGCAGCAACAACACCTGCCATTCCAGCTCCTATTATGATAATTCTGCCAGAATCTGAAAAACAATATACATGTACTGTATATATTTTATATTTTCAAATGTGCGCACATGGATCATGGTTGATTAATTAATGAGTGGGGTAGATCTAAAGTACTTTAGTCTAATAATATCATAGACATTAACACTATTGCCCGCTTGGTGTATATTGTTTAATGACAATCAGTAATTTTTCAGCTACTGTAGACCAGAAAAGTTTTAAAGCTGCATTAAATTTTCCTATACATAATATGTAAACGGCGCGTTTTTACTATGCCTCTCGTGAAAAATCTAATACTTCAGTGGTTCCATGATAAAACCTTTACTTACGTTAAAATTCGCGGGTAAACCTACTGCTAGTTTAATCTATTAAACTGGTCTTATTTTAGAACATTGATTACGCGATTCTTCATCGAAAACGAGGCAACATCAACAGACACAACAACAGAGCGTGTTTTCAAGACCAATGCTGCCACTTTGCCGTACGTATCCAAGCCACACAGCTGTTTTCTTTTCTTTTTTTTTTTTTTTTTTTTTTTTTTTTTTTTTTTTTTTGTGATTTAAACACCAAAATTGAAAACCGTGATTTCTGTTTTAAAAATTAAAGAAGGAATATTTGGACCTTTTTACGTACCATCTTTGCGTGGAGTTTCCTTGGTTGCTTGTTGTCTTGATGTCACAGGTACACATTTTATATGCAACAAACAGAATAAATACAAAACCCTTGCGTCCATCTATAAATTTATCTAAAATTTACAGAAATAATTAGATAAAAAAATAAACAGATAAATAAATAAATAATCGCATGACAAAGTTGACATTATCATCATCATCATTATTATTATTGCAAAGTATTATTATCATTATCATCATCATCATCATTATTATTATTATTATTATTATTATTAAGGTAGGCGGCATATCCCTATTAGCAGCATAATAAAAATACAAAATATATAATACAGCGAATAAAAAACTTCGAAACATGAACGAGATTAAACGAATTATATCAAATACTTAAAATTAAACAAGGCTACAACAATGTTAAATAATGGAAATATCAACAATTACATTAATGCTTATTTTTCGAATATGCCATTGTGTTAAAAAAATAGAAAAAAAATTAACTCAGATCAAAATGAATAGTTAAAATGATGAAGATATGATGATACGAATACATGTACTTGCATTCAGAGAGAGAGAGAGAGAGAGAGAGAGAGGGGGGGGGGTTCTTATACAACGTTCAAACAGAGAGGTAATCGTGCATGCAAGTAATGCGACACGAAGAATGAGAATTAATAATGACGATAATTATAAAAAGCAATCAATTAACAGTAATTAATTAGTGTTTTTTCATCATCATTAACTTACCGTGCATATGTAGGAAACCCTAAAGCTTCTCTCATGTCTTCTTTGTACAGTTTATGTACCATGGAATGGGTCAACAGACGAGTAAATTAAATATATAATGCGGAAAGAGATGATAGATACAATTGATAATACGAAAAGCAAGCACCAATGTTTGAAAATAGTCTTATTTTAAACGATAACTTAATGCAGAAGAAGTTAATAATGTGCAGGTGTGAATAATCCGATGTCACTAAATAGTGGTAAGTGTAGTTTGTATAGCTAATAAGTATATCTAAAGAAGAAAATCCAGTATAGAAATTACGTAAGCGATAATTTTGTAAAAAAAACCCGGAAAGATCACGTACAAGTGAGAATTAACGCCCTTTTAATCATCAGTGTTAAGTACGCTCTTACAGATAAAAACAGTCATCTACACGTAGCCTGGTCGTCTTTTATACGCTCATCTACACGTAGCCTGGTCGACTTTTGTACGCTCATCTACACGTAGCCTGGTCGTCTTTTGTGTATATACGCTTATAAATCTACACGTAGCCTGGTCGTCTTTTATACACTCAAATACACGTAGCCTGGTCGTCTTTTATACGCTCATCTACACGTAGCCTGGTTGTCTTTGATGCGCTCCTCTACACGTAGCCTGGTCGTCTTTGATGCGCTCCTCTACACGTAGCCTGGTCGTCTTTGATGCGCTCCTCTACACGTAGCCTGGTCGTCTTTAATGCGCTCATCTACACGTAGCCTGGTCGTCTTTAATGCGCTCATCTACACGTAACCTGGTCGTCTTTTATACACTTATCTACATGTAGCCTGGTCGATTTGATCACGTACTTTATACACTTGTCTACATTTAGCCTGGTCGATTTGATCACCTCTTTTAAACGCCCATCTACACGTAGCCTAGTCGATTTGATCACGTACTTTATACGCTCATCTACATTTAGCCTGGTCGATTTGATCACCTCTTTTAAACGCCCATCTACACGTAGCCTGGTCGATTTGATCACGTACTTTATACGCTCATCTACATTTAGCCTGGTCGATTTGATCACCTCTTTTAAACGCCCATCTACACGTAGCCTGGTCGATTTGATCACGTACTTTATACACTCATCTACATTTTAGCCTGGTCGATTTGATCACCTCTTTTAAACGCCCATCTACACGTAGCCTGGTCGATTTGATCACGTACTTTATACGCTCATCTACATTTAGCCTGGTCGATTTGATCACCTCTTTTATACGCTCATCTACACGTAGCCTGGTCGATTTGATCATGTCTTTTATACGCCCATCTACATGTAGCCTGGTCGATTTGATCACGTACTTATACACTCATCTACGTAGCCTGGTCGATTTGATCACGTACTTTATACACTCATCTACATGTAGCCTGGTCGATTTGATCACGTACTTTATACACTCATCTACAGTAGCCTGGTCGATTTGATCACGTACTTTATACACTCATCTACATTTAGCCTGGTCGATTTGATCACGTTCTTTATACACTCATTCTACATTTAGCCTGGTCGATTTGATTCACCTCTTTTAAACGCCCATCTACACGTAGCCTGGTCGATTTGATCACGTACTTTATACGCTCATCTACATTTAGCCTGGTCGATTTGATCACCCTCTTTTATACGCTCATCTACACGTAGCCTGGTCGATTTGATCATGTCTTTTATACGCCCATCTACATGTAGCCCTGGTCGATTTGATCACGTACTTTATACACTCATCTACATGTAGCCTGGTCGATTTGATCACGTACTTTATACACTCATCTACATGTAGCCTGGTCGATTTGATCACGTACTTTCTACACTCATCTACATGTAGCCTGGTCGATTTGATCACGTACTTTATACACTCATCTACATGTAGCCTGGTCGATTTAATCACGTACTTTATACACTCATCTTCATGTAGCCTGGTCGATTTAATCACGTACTTTATACTTTCATCTTCATGTAGCCTGGTCGATTTAATCACGTCTTTTATTCGCTCATCTTCATGTAGCCTGGTCGATTTAATCACGTACTTTATACTTTCATCTTCATGTAGCCTGGTCGATTTAATCACGTCTTTTATTCGCTCATCTACATGTAGCCTGGTCGATTTAATCACGTCTTTTATTCGCTTATCTACATTTAGCCTGGTCGATTTGATCACGTACTTTATACACTCATCTACATTAAGCCTGGTCGATTTGATCACGTCTTTTATACTCTAATTATCTACATTTAGCCTGGTCGATTTGATCACGTACTTTATACACTCATCTACATGTAGCCTGGTCGATTTGATCACGTCTTTTATACGCTTATCTACATTTAGCCTGGTCGATTTGATCACGTACTTTATACACTCATCTACATGTAGCCTGGTCGATTTGATCACGTCTTTTATACGCTTATCTACATTTAGCCTAGTCGATTTGATCACGTACTTTATACACTCATCTACATGTAGCCTGGTCGATTTGATTACGTCTTTTATACGCCCATCTACATGTAGCCTGGTCGATTTGATCACGTACTTTATACACTCATCTACATGTAGCCTGGTCGATTTAATCACGTACTTTATACACTCATCTTCATGTAGCCTGGTCGATTTGATCACGTCTTTTATACGCCCATCTACACGTAGCCTGGTCGATTTGATCACGTACTTAATACACTCATCTACATGTAGCCTGGTCGATTTGATCACGTCTTTTATACGCCCATCTACACGTAGCCTGGTCGATTTGATCACGTATTTTATACGCACCTTTGTCTCCATGTGTCGATTTTAATCACTCAAAATGAACATCAACAACAACAAAAAAAATAATAATAATGATAATAATAAATATTAACAAATAAATAGGTAATTTGAATAGTCAAGATACCCCCGAACTATATAAATATTTATTTGAAACAAAGTCAATAGTTTGGTGTAATAAGTAACCGTATATTTACGGAAATGTGTTCACCTTTACTTAACACTAGCTTGTACCTTAATGTGAATTTAGAAGCCTCTATTTGAATTTTCGGCCTCTGTTTCGATTCAATCCAAACTGGAGAATTCAAAGTGAACACTTTTGAGATCACTGTAGGGTATCTATAACTCAGTAGGCAGTACTTTGTGCTGTCAGAAAATGTACCGTGTAGCAAAATTTTCAGCCGTCTTAATTTTTGAAATTTATTTAAAATAAAGGTTTGTTCTCTCATACAAAGCATTCCTAGCTGTATTTGGATGCACGTAATTTTGGAACGTTGGATTCATTAATTCTAAATGTTTGGCTTATTTTTTTTATCAATCAGCTTTTCAACCCCTAGTGACACTGATGAGGAATGATTTTTTTCGAAATGTGCACATATGGCACCTCAAAATTAAACAAGTATTTTTGTTAAATATAATTAAAACATAATTAATTCTACGTTGTGGGGCCTTGGTGGCCAAGTGGTCTAAAACGCACGCTTACGGATGATCACAGCGCTTCTCACATCCTGGGTTCGAATCCCACTTGGGATAGATCCTAGTCTGAGAGAGTTTGTTAGTTCGCTTGCCGAAGGTCGGTGGTTTTCTCCGGGCACTCCGGTTTCCTCCGCCATCCAAGGACTGACCGCCTCGAAATAAGTGAAAGAATCTTAACTGGGGCGTAAAACACCATTATTCCACTCCACTCCATTCTATGTTGTGAGCATTATACAATAAAAAATACAAAACACAAACTATCATAGTATGTGTTTATCTTGTGTAGTCACCGGTCTAAGTATGTGTTTATCCTGTGTTGTCACTGGTCTAAGTATGTGTTTATCCTGTGTAGTCACCGGTCTACGTATGTGTTCATCTTGTGTAGTCACTGGTCTAAGTATGGGTTTATGCTGTGTAGTCACCGGTCTAAGTATGTGTTTTTATCCTGTGTTGTCATCGGTCTAAGTATGTGTTTATCTTGTGTAGTCACTGGTCTAAGTATGTGTTTATCTTGTGTTGTCACTGGTCTAAGTATGTGTTTATCTTGTGTAGTCACCGGTCTAAGTATGTGTTCATCTTGTGTAGTCACTGGTCTAAGTATGGGTTTATGCTGTGTAGTCACCGGTCTAAGTATGTGTTTTTATCCTGTGTTGTCATCGGTCTAAGTATGTGTTTATCCTGTGTAGTCACCGGTCTAAGTATGTGTTTATTCTATGTAGTCACCGCTCTAAGTATGTGTTTATCTTGTGTAGTCACCGGTCTAAGTATGTGTTTATCCTGTGTTGTCACTGGTCTAAGTATGTGTTTATCTTGTGTAGTCACTGGTCTAAGTATGTGTTTATCTCGTGTTGTCACTGGTCTAAGTATGTGTTTTTATCCTGTGTAGTCACCGGTCTAAGTATGTGTTTATTCTATGTAGTCACCACTCTAATCATGTGTTTATCTTGTGTAGTCACCGGTCTAAGTATGTGTTTATCCTGTGTTGTCACTGGTCTAAGTATGTGTTTTTATCCTGTGTAGTCACCGGTCTAAGTATGTGTTTATCTTGTGTAGTCACTGGTCTAAGTATGTGTTTATCTTGTGTTGTCACTGGTCTAAGTATGTGTTTTTATCCTGTGTTGTCACCGGTCTAAGTATGTGTTTATCCTGTGTTGTCACTGGTCTAAGTATTTGTTTATCCTGTGTAGTCAACGGTCTAAGTATGTGTTTATCCTGTGTTGTCACTGGTCTAAGAATGTGTTTATTCTATGTAGTCACCGGTCTAAGTATGTTTTAATCACGTCTAGCCACTGGTCTAAGTATGTGTTATCCTGTGTAGTCACCGGTCTAAGTATGTGTTTATCCTGTGTAGTCACCGGTCTAAGTATGTGTTTATCCTGTGTTGTCACTGGTCTAAGTATGTGTTCATCTTGTGTAGTCACTGGTCTAAGTATGTGTTTATCTTGTGTAGTCACTGGTCTAAGTATGTGTTTATTTTGCGTAGTCACTGGTCTTAGTATGTGTTTATCTTGCGTAGTCACTGGTCTAAGTATGTGTTTATCCTGTGTTGTCACTGGTCTAAGTATTTGTTTATCCTGTGTAGTCACTGGTCTAAGTATGTGTTTATTCTGTGTAGTCACTGGTCTAAGTATGTGTTTATTCTATGTAGTCACCGCTCTAAGTATGTGTTTATCTTGTGTAGTCACCGGTCTAAGTATGTGTTTATCCTGTGTTGTCACTGGTCTAAGTATGTGTTTATCCTGTGTAGTCACTTGTCTAAGTATGTGTTTATCTTGTGTTGTCACTGGTCTAAGTATGTGTTTTTATCCTGTGTAGTCACCGGTCTAAGTATGTGTTTATTCTATGTAGTCACCGCTCTAATCATGTGTTTATCTTGTGTAGTCACCGGTCTAAGTATGTGTTTATCCTGTGTTGTCACTGGTCTAAGTATGTGTTTTTATCCTGTGTAGTCACCGGTCTAAGTATATGTTTATCTTGTGTAGTCACTGGTCTAAGTATGTGTTTATCTTGTGTTGTCACTGGTCTAAGTATGTGTTTTTATCCTGTGTTGTCACCGGTCTAAGTATGTGTTTATCCTGTGTTGTCACTGGTCTAAGTATTTGTTTATCCTGTGTAGTCAACGGTCTAAGTTTGTGTTTATCCTGTGTTGTCACTGGTCTAAGAATGTGTTTATTCTATGTAGTCACCGGTCTAAGTATGTTTTAATCACGTCTAGCCACTGGTCTAAGTATGTGTTTATCCTGTGTAGTCACCGGTCTAAGTATGTGTTTATCCTGTGTAGTCACCGGTCTAAGTATGTGTTTATCCTGTGTTGTCACTGGTCTAAGTATGTGTTCATCTTGTGTAGTCACTGGTCTAAGTATGTGTTTATCTTGTGTAGTCACTGGTCTAAGTATGTGTTTATTTTGCGTAGTCACTGGTCTTAGTATGTGTTTATCTTGTGTAGTCACTGGTCTAAGTATGTGTTTATCCTGTGTTGTCACTGGTCTAAGTATTTGTTTATCCTGTGTAGTCACTGGTCTAAGTATGTGTTTATTCTGTGTAGTCACTGGTCTAAGTATGTGTTTATTCTGTGTAGTCTCCGGTCTAATTATGTGTTTATCATGTGTAGTCACCGGTCTAAGTATGTGTTTTTATCCTATGTTGTCACTGGTCTAAGTATGTGTTTATCGTGTGTAGTCACTGGTCTAAGTATGTGTTTAATCTGTGTAGTCGACGGTCTAAGTATGTGTTTATTCTGTGTAGTCACTGGTCTAAGTATGTGTTTATTCTGTGTTGTCACCGGTCTAAGTATGTGTTTATTCTGTGTAGTCACTGGTCTAAGTATGTGTTTTTTCTGTGTAGTCACCGGTCTAAGTATGTGTTTCTGTGTAGTCACTTGGCTAAGTATGTGTTTATCTTGTGTAGTCACCGGTCTAAGTATGTGTTTATTCTGTGTAGTCACCGGTCTAATTATGTGTTTATTTTGTGTAGTCACTGGTCTAAGTATGTGTTTTTTCTGTGTAGTCACTGGTCTAAGTATGTGTTTATTTTGTGTAGTCACCGGTCTAAGTATGTGTTTATTCTGTTTTGTCACTGGTCTAAGTATGTGTTTATTCTGTGTAGTCACTGATCTAAGTATGTGTTTATTCTGTGTAGTCACTGGTCTAAGTATGTGTTTACTCTGTGTAGTCACTGGTCTAAGTATGTGTTATTCTGTGTAGTCACTGGTCTAAGTATGTGTTTATTCTGTGTACTCACTGGTCTAAGTATGTGTTTATTCTGTGTAGTCACTGGTCTAAGTATGTGTTTATTCTGTGTAGTCACTGGTCTAAGTATGTGTTTATTCTGTGTAGTCACTGGTCTAAGTATGTGTGTATTCTGTGTAGTCACTGGTCTAAGTATGTGTTTATTCTGTGTAGTCACTGGTCTAAGTATGTGTTTATTCTGTGTAGTCACCGGTCTAAGTATGTGTTTATTCTGTGTAGTCACTGGTCTAAGTATGTGTTTATTCTGTGTAGTCACTGGTCTAAGTATGTGTTCATTCTGTGTAGTCACTGGTCTAAGTATGTGTTTATTCTGTGTAGTCACTGGTCTAAGTATGTGTTTATCTTGTGTAGTCACTGGTCTAAGTATGTGTTTATCATGTGTAGTCACTGGTCTAAGTATTTGTTTATTCTGTGTAGTCACTGGTCTAAGTATGTGTTTATTCTGTGTAGTCACCGGTCTAAGTATGTGTTTATTCTGTGTAGTCACCGGTCTAAGTATGTGTTTATTCTGTGTAGTCACTGGTCTAAGTATGTGTTTATCCTGTGTAGTCCACTGGTCTAAGTATGTGTTTATCCTGTGTAGTCACTGGTCTAAGTATGTGTTTATCCTGAGTAGTCACTGGTCTAAGTATGTGTTTATCCTGAGTAGTCACTGGTCTAAGTATGTGTTTATTCTGACTAGTCACCGGTCTTAGTATGTGTTTATCATTTGTAGTCAACGGTCTAAGTATGTGTTTTTATCCTTGTGTCACTGGTCTAAGTATGTGTTTATCCTGTGTAGTCACTTGTCTAAGTATGTGTTTATTCTGTTTTGTCACTGGTCTAAGTATGTGTTTTTTATTCTGCGTTGTCACCGGTCTAAGTTCGGTTTATCCTGTGTAGTCACCGGTCTAAGTATGTGTTTATCCTGTGTTGTCACTGGTCTAAGTATGTGTTCATCTTGTGTAGTCACTGGTCTAAGTATGTGTTTATCTTGTGTAGTCACTGGTCTAAGTATGTGTTTATTTTGCGTAGTCACTGGTCTTAGTATGTGTTTATCTTGTGTAGTCACTGGTCTAAATATGTGTTTATCCTGTGTTGTCACTGGTCTAAGTATTTGTTTATCCTGTGTAGTCACTGGTCTAAGTATGTGTTTATTCTGTGTAGTCACTGGTCTAAGTATGTGTTTATTCTGTGTAGTCTCCGGTCTAATTATGTGTTTATCATGTGTAGTCACCGGTCTAAGTATGTGTTTTTATCCTATGTTGTCACTGGTCTAAGTATGTGTTTATCGTGTGTAGTCACTGGTCTAAGTATGTGTTTAATCTGTGTAGTCGACGGTCTAAGTATGTGTTTATTCTGTGTAGTCACTGGTCTAAGTATGTGTTTATTCTGTGTTGTCACCGGTCTAAGCATGTGTTTATTCTGTGTAGTCACTGGTCTAAGTATGTGTTTTTTCTGTGTAGTCACCGGTCTAAGTATGTGTTTCTGTGTAGTCACTTGGCTAAGTATGTGTTTACCTTGTGTAGTCACCGGTCTAAGTGTGTGTTTATTCTGTGTAGTCACCGGTCTAAGTATGTGTTTATTTTGTGTAGTCACTGGTCTAAGTATGTGTTTTTTCTGTGTAGTCACTGGTCTAAGTATGTGTTTATTTTGTGTAGTCACCGGTCTAAGTATGTGTTTATTCTGTTTTGTCACTGGTCTAAGTATGTGTTTATTCTGTGTAGTCACTGATCTAAGTATGTGTTTATTCTGTGTAGTCACTGGTCTAAGTATGTGTTTACTCTGTGTAGTCACTGGTCTAAGTATGTGTTTATTCTGTGTAGTCACTGGTCTAAGTATGTGTTTATTCTGTGTAGTCACTGGTCTAAGTATGTGTTTATTCTGTGTAGTCACTGGTCTAAGTATGTGTTTATTCTGTGTAGTCACTGGTCTAAGTATGTGTTTATTCTGTGTAGTCACTGGTCTAAGTATGTGTGTATTCTGTGTAGTCACTGGTCTAAGTATGTGTTTATTCTGTGTAGTCACTGGTCTAAGTATGTGTTTATTCTGTGTAGTCACCGGTCTAAGTATGTGTTTATTCTGTGTAGTCACTGGTCTAAGTATGTGTTTATTCTGTGTAGTCACTGGTCTAAGTATGTGTTCATTCTGTGTAGTCACTGGTCTAAGTATGTGTTTATTCTGTGTAGTCACTGGTCTAAGTATGTGTTTATCTTGTGTAGTCACTGGTCTAAGTATGTGTTTATCATGTGTAGTCACTGGTCTAAGTATGTGTTTATTCTGTGTAGTCACTGGTCTAAGTATGTGTTTATTCTGTGTAGTCACCGGTCTAAGTATGTGTTTATTCTGTGTAGTCACCGGTCTAAGTATGTGTTTATTCTGTGTAGTCACTGGTCTAAGTATGTGTTTATCCTGTGTAGTCACTGGTCTAAGTATGTGTTTATCCTGTGTAGTCACTGGTCTAAGTATGTGTTTATCCTGAGTAGTCACTGGTCTAAGTATGTGTTTATCCTGAGTAGTCACTGGTCTAAGTATGTGTTTATTCTGACTAGTCACCGGTCTTAGTATGTGTTTATCATTTGTAGTCAACGGTCTAAGTATGTGTTTTTATCCTTGTGTCACTGGTCTAAGTATGTGTTTATCCTGTGTAGTCACTTGTCTAAGTATGTGTTTATTCTGTTTTGTCACTGGTCTAAGTATGTGTTTTTTATTCTGCGTTGTCACTGGTCTAAGTATGTGTTTATCCTGTGCTTTGTTGTTTTTATCTCGTTTGTTCATAATGTTATGAAGTGTTTATGACTTTTGCCAATTGCTTACCTGTCCTCGATAAATTCCTACCTAAAGTGAAATAATAGACATGCAGAAATTCTGAACCCATTGTACGTTATTTGGTGCGGGATTACCTTCGGTTGCTACGTATTTTATTTGTTGAACACGGATATTGTAATCGCACGTGTTCTATCTTTATTAAGTATTGTTGACAAATGACCACATTTTATTTTCAATTAATTACGACTTTTATAGAAATATAAATGTTTTTATTGAACAGTTACAGGAATATTAACAGTTAACGTTTAACTAACAATACAAATCTTCTTTAAAAAGTATTTGAAAAAAAATACTAATTTTTGAAAAAAAAATCTAAAAAAAAAGCGGAAAATGCGCTTAGAAAAATGAAATAATAAAAAATAATAACTTCCTGCTTGAACATGTTGTAATCATACAATAAAAGATACAAAACACAAAATATTATATCCGTACATCTTGAGTATAACTTTTGTTAATTGATTATGTGTATTATTTATAAAATGCCAAAAACACTGCTATTTCCTTATAAAAAAAGGGAAAAAACTTCTTCATAAAACCAGTATCAAAATGACCCACTGCTCTTAGATTTGAATAGGGGAAAGGTGCTTTATTTTAATCGACCATAGATGAGGCCAACAAGCCGTTTAATGTATTTCACGTAAACATTTATATCACTATCTAAAGACTTAAAATAAATATGGAATGAAATTAGCTGCGATAGCCAAGTTATAGATTAGTGATATTATGTACATTTAATTTCGTGACTGTCACTTATTGTTATGTTTTCTAGACACAACGTAAGTAACGGCGGATACAAATAACAAGTGGCGATAAATGTGTCTTTCATCTGGCATCATTGTGCTTATTCATTTATTAATTATTTATTTATTTACGGAATGATTATCTTTTGTTCCCTTAAATTTTTTTTAATTTCAACCGAAATGACCTGAAATGACAGCATCAAGCCATTTGGAACATTTATGTAAAAATATTTCTATAAAAAAATTCATAAAATTTAATGTTTGCATGTACAAAAGAAAGACCTTATTTATTTATTTATTTATATTTTGTATTTTATAAATAATTCAACCTTTATAAAAAATTAATGAATGCAAGGTGTCAGTATTCATCTCTCTGCTAGATAGACATCGATATATAAGGTGGGATAATATGGCAAAAAGTTATAAAGACATGATATAATAAAGAGCATTATACCTTCGTAAAGAGCATTAGAACAATTAACATCTATACAATGATTATTAGTAATGTGAATACAAAGAATGCATAGTTGCAGAACAAGTATGATGACCCAGATGTTTGGCACCTTGAAAGCTTGCAACTTCCGTCGTCTGCTTTAAATCCTGCTTTGTAGTTTGATGCTGTCGGGTATGTACAGCCTCTTGAGAGGTACTCTGGCAAAAAGGATTCACATTTAGACTTATCTTTCATACATTTTAAAAGACTTTCCACTGTCTCTTTTCCAGAAAAGAAGGCAGAATGCAGGTAGCCTTCCATGCCAGACGTGCACGCCTCCCCAGCAAAGTAAAATCTTCCAATTGGTGCGCATAACCCTTTATACGTATCTTTGCTATACCCAGGGGTCCAGTTAGTGTACGTTCCTTTAAAAAGAGGATCTGACAGCCAGCGTGGTATAACATATGCGATGGGTTCAGGGATAGCTATGTTCTTTTTTATGTAAATCTTTGATAGAACAGAAATGACCTCGTTTTTTATTTCAGTATCAGGACATACGTTCAATTCGTTTCGCTTCCTCTCCAACAAGGGTTGCCTGCAGAATTTTGGAGCCAGGGTATAGTTTCTCGATATTTTGCCACACTGTGTAGTAACCCCTTCGTGAACTAGCGTATAGAATGTACTCTTTGTCGTCCCAAAATTTAGATGGAAATTGAAAATACATATGACAGTACACAGCCATTTGGAACTGATCAATGCTTTCCATTTTCCATTTTGGTAAAGGTGGATTGAAAGTTACTAATCTATTTTGCATAACACCTAAACTAAATGTGTTAATGACGTAATTTCCTACATACGTTGTATTATCGTCTGTTCGGATGATCACGTGGCTATCATTTTGTGATATATCTGTTACTCTTTGGTTGAAAATGAGTTTGCTTGTGTTTGTGACGTCTAAAACCTAGATAGAAGACTTCTGATGATGTATGAATATCCTCTTGGGTCGTTTATTGTTAAATCTTTGTAAGTAGAAGTTCAGTAATTCATAGTTCGTATCCACTGTTCCGTGAATTGCAGATATCGCTTCGGGACTGTGTGCTAGTTCAAAATCGTAATCGTAGTATTCAACTAATCCATCTACTGAAGAATTTGCTATCCATCCTGAGGCTGATAAAAAGTTGCCGAAGAGTTGTGTCCTGTTTCCGACTTTTTTCCATACTCTTCCTTTCAGCTGACAGAATTTCTGCCGCTTTTTCGAAATCTTCATATCTGTTTTCATAATCATCAGTAACAGAATTACCAAAGTCGTCATAAAGCAACCAAGTCATCATAGTCAGTTGATACGTACGAGAGATTATACTCTTTCGCCATCCTGTAAACAGGATTTGTTCCTTGTCCTTGGATCCAAAGACCTCCCGTCTCTACAGTATAACCACCAAGATTGGCCCCCTTAAGTCGACCGCCAACGCGATCGGAGCCTTCAAGTATAATGAAATTGTCATGTCCCATTTCCTTAAGTGTTTTTGCTGCATTAACCCCAGACATGCCAGCTCCTATGATTATTATTTTATCATTATCTGAAATATACAAAGTAGATTATTGTCAGGAGATATGTTTTAAAAAACACATTAAACATTAGCACAAAAGTAAAAAAAATTAGTCACGAGATTGACTTTTAAGATAAATATATCACGTACATGTATATTATTCTGAAGTTATTAAACGAAGTGTCTGAAAAGCCCGTAATACGCGGAACGGCTTTACTAAAATGAACAAACTTAACGCAAATAGAAAATGATTTTGTTTGTTTTTATCGATTTTAGAGAATATTTTGTAAGATACTTTCCCTGTGAACTTCTTTTGGTCTAAAAGATGACGTAGTTAAAACACTTATACTGCAAGGATTTCGGTATTTTTTTACCAAGTTTCATTAAAATCTTAAAAGTAGTTTGTAAACATGAAAAACTGATGGATGCTTCACCATGCCATACACTCGATCTACTATAGTATGGAATGGTCATTTACACCCAGTTTATTTTATTGAAATGATGGAGACGGTAAATCTAGGATGGTTGAGAAACCAGATTTCCAGGACACAACAGCAATCTTTGGCAAGCAATCTGAAACTAGAATTTCATTTGAACCACTGTGAAAAGATCTTCTTCTCGTACTCGTAAGCAGACGCATCGGACCACTTGGCCATCTAGGACCCGTTAACATTTAATCCTTATATAATAAACATAGCTGATCAAGCATAAAAGTAAAATATGATTTTATTAAACAGCATGTCAGCTTTTACGGAGATTTAGTGAGGCAGTAGGTAAAAATTTTGCCTCATAATTAGCTTTAACATTTGGTTATAAATTACCTTCCAAATGTGATCCTGTAACAACTGCAACGAAAAAAGCAGCAAGTAGACAGAAATGGCTTGTTTTCATATTCTTATTTGGCAACTAAAAAAATTAAGGTCAAATAGAATTAATAAGCATACAAGACAGAAAATTATTAACTCATAGCACACGGTGGTCAGAACCAAATAGCGCATAGTGGTAGCAAACAACGGCACACAGTAGTCAAAACAACGCATAAGAATAACAACAAATAGGACACAATAGCCACAACTAATAATACAATAATCACTACTAACAACATACAATAATCACTACAAACAAAATGCAATAGCCACAACTCACAAACTGCAATAGCCACAACTCACAAAATGCAATAGACACATCTAACAGCATACAATAAGCACAACTAACAGCATGCTATAAGCACAACTAACAGCTTACAATAAGCACAACTAACAGCTTACAATAAGCACAAGTAACAGCATACAATAAGCACAACTAACAGCATACAATAAGCACAACTAACAGCATACAATAAGCACAACTAACAGCATACAACAAGCACAACTAACAGCTTACAACAAGCACAACTAACAGCTTACAACAAGCACAACTAACGGCTTACAACAAGCACAACTAACAGCTTACAACAAGCACAACTAACGGCTTACAATAAGCACAACTAACAGCATACTATAGCCATAACTGACAACATACTATAGCCATAACTGACAAAATACTATAGCCATAACTAACAGCATACTATAGCCATTACTGACAGCATACTATAGCCATAACTGACAACATACAATATCTGACAACTAACAGCATACAGTAGTTACAACTAACAACATACAAAAGTCAAAACAAACAACAGCTAAAACTAACAACATACAATATCAACAACTGACACAATGCAATAGCTGACACCTAACAACACCAAATAGTCACATCTAACATCGTATAACAGCCACTACCAGCAACATATGACAGCGACAATTAACATATAATAGTCACAGCTAACACTATACAATAGCCACAACTAAAACAAACACTAACCACATTTAACAACAAACAATAGTCACCTCTAACACTATACAAGAGTCACAGCTAGCAACATACAAAAGTCACAACTTAAAGCAAACAATAGTCCCAATTAAAAGTATACAACAGCCACATCTAACAGCATACAATATCCGCAACTTACAAAATGCAATAGCTTACAACTAACAACATACAATTGTCACAGCTAACAACGTTCAATAAACACAACTAATAACACTGAAAACAGTTTGTAATAGCCACATCCTCTTGCATACAGTAGTCACAAGCAAAGTATACTATACAACAACATAAATAAATAAACGACAGACAGTAATAACAACAAACAGCTGCATACTAAAGACGCAACAAAAACATACAAAGGTCATTACAAAATTAAATACAATAGTTACAAAAAAGTATCACAAAAGCAAAAACATACAATATTCACAGGCAATAGATAGTTAGCCCTCACTGTGTAGAGGCATAATTATAGTACTTATGTAAAGGTCTATTTGATGTATATAGAAATAACTTTATTGCACATTGAGCACCTGCAAATGACACCCAGAGCTAAAGGATCGACATTAAAAATACATACCGAGGTACTGTCAGGGTGAAATTGAAAATAATTTTTTAAATAATATGATTAATGATGTATTATAACGGGACGTCAAAAATATTATGACGTAATATACAAAATAACGTTTACATAAAAAATGAAAATCTGCTGTAAACAATTTGTTAAAGTTTGTTCTCTTTATCTTTTATTTACTTTTAAGTACTCATCCGTATCGTATCGGTTTACAGAAAGATATACTAGTATATTGTATACATATGCAAATGTTTTAAAAAATTATAAGGTTAGGTCAGGCAGTTAGGGACCTGGCACAATATTGAATTTTTTTTATGTGATCATGCAGCTGTACGGACTCGGTATGCGTTTTAAATTCACATTGTTCATTTATTGGCTAACTTTTCGGTCTGATAAATACAAGTATGTTCACAATGAGAATCAAAGGTAAATAAGACTGTTGATTAACCGGTTACGACATTATTGTTAACACCTCAATCAAATTTGACCATATGCATTTAAATTTATATAAATTGCATTGTTTTCAATACCTATGTGTGTGCGCGCCTCTGTGTGTGCGCATGTGTGTTCGCCTGTGTGTGTGTGTGCGCGCGCATGTGTGTGTGTGTGTGTGTGTGAGAGAGAGAGAGAGAGAGAGAGAGAGAGAGAGAGAGAGAGAGAGAGAGAGATTACGGCAAAACAATGATTTTACCACAAACAGTCTGTAAATCATTGTCTGAAACAGATAACCACGCTGAATAGTGTAATATTTCATTTCAACTGTATGTGCTGTCAAAGACAACATACAGAATTTATTTTGATAATTTTCGAAACATATATGTACATAATAATTTCTAAATATTTATATTTTATAATTTTTTATTTACGGTTAAACATCAAATACACATCCCCCCACGCATTTTCTGTACCGCATATCTATAGATATAATGACATTGAACAACAAGTCAATCAATTAATTAAATCATTTTGGTTTGTAAAACAAAGTCATTGAACTACTAAAACAAGGTCACAGACATCTAGGTTTTTAATTTCATTTTAGATGTATCTGCATTTGTTGTTTACGTATTATGTTAAATAAGATTTTAATATTAAAAAATTATAAATAATATAACCACGGAAGTATTGACAGCATTTACCAATTGGCGTTTCCAGGAGGGTTGGTTCGATGGCTGTGGTGATTTTTAACGTCGCATCACCAACGTTTAAGTCATTAATTGACGGAAGCAAGTGTGTGTATATCAATCTTCAAAAAAGTAAGATGTGAGAATGTGTTTAATGTTTTGCTTTATACTACCGTCTGATCAGGACGACCTTTTTAAAGGTGCCAGCTCAGCGAGTCCTAGACAAGTACACCATTCTGCAGGTCAAGTACAACGGTTGAACCCGAAAATGCTCTCAGAAGTCCTCTTAATGCAGCGCAAAAAATAGTATCTCAATTTATATTGTGTTGTTATCACTCTTCCGGGATCCAGCCCCCTTTCGAGTATTTTACAGAAGGGTTCTGAAAACAAATTTGGCTTGTATATGATAAAAGCTCTGATTGTAACACAAAAAACTATGAGCCATGAAAAGAAGGTAATAAATAGAACCATCTAAATATGATTCCCAAAATATTGATCAGCTTTTTTTCACTGATAGCATGGCATTAATTAAGGTCAAAGGTAAAAAAATATGTATGTTTCTTCAGAGTTAATTTTAGAGAGTATAACCAACAACTTGAACTAAACATTTATTTATAGTTCAGGTAAGGGCCACTTAGGTGACACATTTTATAAACTGGTACTGTGAGCTTATTGCATAGCTGTCCCATTCGGGGTATGAGGTACATTTAGTCACTTTACCCTAGAGAAGTTGCAGCATAAGGATAAACATGCGTTATAATTATAGCTTTTCGAATAAAAATTGCAATTATTGCTAAAATAAAGATGGTACCCGTTAGGTTTTTAAGTGCATGGTTTTGAAAAAATAATAATATATAAAGAAGTTCCTTTCCTTTAAGTTGTAGGGCCGTGTCGAGGTTACGATATCGAATGAAACACATTGAGTACATTTCTCGTACATTTCTCCCGGCATTAGCCGGTTTTTAAGTAATGTTTATAAGTGTGACTGGTTAACTGCCAAAATTAATCTACGTGGAAAAATGTAGTACGTTCTTTGTTGAAAAAATTGCTCAAGAAGTAACTTAGTTATTATCTCTTATTACACCTTTTAAGTAAGTGAAATTAACATGCACGCAAGATTTAACCAAAATGTATATTTCTTCTAGTTAAAAATTGCATTACTATTAAAGAAAAAAAAGATCGGATTGTTGACAACATATGATTGCTGTCTTGCCCGAACGCCGCCCGTCATTAACAGGGGTCATATATGAATCCAAATTTTCATTGAATAAGGTAATATTGTGTTCTAAATAATTATCGTAGAAGTTATATATATAGTGGGTAAATTAACGTTGCAATAGTTATATCTTGAGTAACCATCTATATCCATTTTTATAACAGTTTTTTTTCACTGGAGATGACATATTTGGATCTTTCCGCACTTCCTTCTGGAATGCCGATCGCTAAATTGGCTAACAGTGGTTATCAATCTCTGTTGAACTTTGAATCTCTCAATAGAAATTTTAAAAATTCCGCCAATATACACGTGCGGTTAACGTTAGTGGTCAACTTTGAGCATGTTCTATTAGTTTATATATATAATTTTGAAAAAAAAAGAAAATTTTGTTTTTAGCATTAGCACGTCCCTTTCAAGATCATAGGTGAACAGGTTTTTAACACGAACTGTTTAGGCGAAATTTGGTATTAAAATTTTTATGTGTTTAAACTACAATATCAGCATGATCCTGATTTTAGCTGAAAATGTGAAATAGCTTATCAATAGATCGCATCTGGTTCCACCATTTTTTAAGAAAAATTGTTCAGTCAGTTTTTTTAGCTTACTTCACGACATCGATGTCTTATTATTATATCTGTAGAGATGTTATAGAAAAAATTTCAACAAATCCACTTTACGTACGCTGGCGAATCATGCCGAATTTACAGTAACTCAATCACTTTGAATACCAGTTATTATCTATAATACAATCTTTAGTTTAAAAAAAAACAACAGCTTTAAAAATAACAATTTTTTTTTTTTTTTGAAAAAGCAAGTATTAGATATATTGAACTAAAACTAATTTGAAAATTGTATAAACCTTTTGCTGGCACTAAAAACAATAACACATGTTCTTGTTTTTAACTTGTAATTTCATCCATATTCAACGCTTCTTGGCTTTTTTCATTCTATTTGATAAAACCATTACATTCATAAGATCATTGAGCCCACCTCTAAGTAAATTCATTTTTAAATGAGGCCGTCTTATTTCTAGGTTATTGGGTCATTGTAAGTTCAAGATTAAAAAAAAAATATAATATCTTACCCGCATTTGAATTTGTTGAAGCTTATCAAGTACATGAAATCGAATATACAGTTTTTATTTTAAAAAAATAAAATGTCTCACTTTACGTTCGTAATGTGAAAGTACA
Organism: Tegillarca granosa; assembly: GCA_029721355.1. Classification (NCBI taxonomy): domain Eukaryota; kingdom Metazoa; phylum Mollusca; class Bivalvia; order Arcoida; family Arcidae; genus Tegillarca; species Tegillarca granosa. Next base: position 32,992,976 of record CM056603.1, read on the forward strand.
TTAAGTTGCCGTTCCTCTCGTTAACAGAACTTATTCCATTAATATATCCACATAAACTTCAGAATGAGCCTTTCTCCAAATATCTTAGAATTCTTAAAAATCATTTCGTAACTAATAAAAAGCTCACACACACACCATTATCCTTTATTACATTAACATCTCCATAATTTTGTCATTTATTTGTCAACCATTATAAGCGTTTTTTAAAAATAAATTCGTAAACAATACATAAAAAATTGTAATTGACAAAATATTTAAAGTTTACTAAAAACTTACCTTTCGATAAATGATACTAAATGATCATTTACAGCCAAATAAGTACAGCTTCTTAAAATATGTCAAATGTTTGAATTAGAACAGGTAGGCCACTGCAATGTGGATTCGTTACACTCCAATGAACCAAAAAATGACCTTTGAAGTGTATTTTTTTATTTAAGGTGGGTGATTATGTGTAGTGTTGAACGGCTATCGATCTCAACCGCACAGAAACACTTTTAATCTTCAACTCCAAACTTTCAAATTTATCTTCACCAACTTCAGAATAGACACGATAAAACAATTCTTTTTACGGCTTTTGGATGGTATTTATGTAAAGTTGTACCGCATCAGACGATTTTGTCATCTTGTCAAGTCTCTGCATATGAAAGGCCATTCATATCATTGGCGGTGTAAATATACTGTTTATCAAAACAAACGCGGAAAATTTACAGTTCAACGCAAAAAAGGAACAACTAACGCGTAAATTTCGATTTTTAACGCGTAAATTTTGTTTTTTTACGCGTTCATTTTTATGCAGCATATTTTTTCATCTTTACACGTATATTTAGCAAATAATGCGTTAATTTTCAAAATTTACGCGTTAATTGTTACTTTTAGTTTTAATTTACGGTATATTTATACCGCCAAGGATTATAAACAAGAATTCTTCGAAACTAGATATCTCACCTTGTTAGCATTTTTTGGAGTGGAATATACTTTTTTTTGCAATTTCATAATCAACACCTACAATAGTCTTGCCACACAAATATTAAATTCCAACTACATTTACAACTTAAATACACTGCCTGAGTATATATATATACTAGTATATATATTCCCTTCTTTGATATCTAAGGATATTATGAATTTTCTATAGAGCGAATACTTAAAGTAATCAGTTCTGAGATAAAGTGCGACTACATGAACTAAAAGAAATTAAAAAAGTTAGCAAATATAATTGGTAATGAAATTATAGTCAAATATTTTGTCTCTTTTTCATTCTTGGCATTTATGATGATACTAGTGTCACAGACGGAAACATACTGATTTGTGTTGTTAAGTAACAGTATATTAAAGTGCAATATTGTTAAAAAAAATATTCTTAAAATTTCAAGACGAAATCTGAAAAATGTGTCTGTTAGAATAATTTGTCGTAATTCATAGGATTTCTCTAACAAAAGACCCAAGGGCCTAAATGGCCACCAGAGGGCATTTAGTACTGTAGCTCACAAAAAGTATTAAATATTAACTAATCTATCATTTTTTGTTTGGTTTCAAGCTTCTCCGCATTTTAACTTATGACTAGATGTTTAAATATTTTTATATGTAGGGTCACTGTGACCTTGAATGAAGGTCAAGGTCAAATTGCTTCACAAACATGGTAGTGCTTAGTGCTCTGGTGCTTTATATGGAGTTTCAAGCTTCTAGACTTTTCCTTTTTATAACAAGAAGATGTTTGAATGTTCATGTATTTGAGGTCACTTGGACCTTGAATAAAGGTCAAGGTCAACTTGATTCGCAATCTTGGTAGTGCATAGTGCTATGATGTCATATATGAACTGTCAAGCTACTAGGTCTTTTAATTCATGACAAGAAGATGTTTTAAAGTTTTTCTATTTAAGGTCACTGTGACCTTGAATGAAGATAAAGGTCAAAATGCTTCACAAACATGGTAGTGCTTAGTGCTCTTGTGCAAAATATGGAGTTTCAAGCTTCTGGGTCTTTTGGTTCATGACAAGAAGATGTTAATTAATACATGTTTTTGTATTTAAGGTCATTGTGACTTTGAATGAAGGTCAAGGTCAACAAGCTTAGCAAACCTGGTAGTGCTAAGTGCTCTGATGAGATATATGAAGTTTTAGGCTTCTACGCCTTTTTGTTCATGATAAGAAGATGTTTGAAGGTTTTTCGGTCTAAGATCAAGGTCAACAAGCTTCGCAAACTTGTTAGGGCTTAGTGCTATGATGCAATATATGAAGTTTAAAGCTTCACCATCATTGGTTCACTGGTTCTGGAGAAGAAGTTGAAAGACGCATCACTATAAGCCTTTGGCTCGGGTGACCTTAAGTGCAATTTTTTACTCCCAAAATGTAAAATAGAAGCTTTATTCAAAATTTCAAAAAGAAACGTTGAACTGCGTCTGTTAAATAATTCTCTTGTACTTCATAGATTTTCTCTTAAAATGGAACTTTTAACCCCAAAAATGTAAAATATTCTGTACAAGAAACGTTGAACTGCGTCTGTTAAATAATTCTCTTGTACTTCATAGGTTTTCTCTTAAAATGGAACTTTTAACCCCAAAAATGTAAAATATTCTGTAAAAACTGTAGTTCAAAATGTATATGTTAAAGTTCCAAATTGGTAGAAGATCAAGCTTGGAACAAATAGCCCTTATTAATAGAATGTCAACTAAAGAGTGAATGAATTTATGACGTTCTACATCCAAATCAAGATTCGCTTATATGGAGGGGGTCAGTCACTATGTTTTATTGAATCAAATGGGTAAAATCTGATGCTGAACTGAAATTTGTTTTGTTAAACGGTAAGAGAAGGTTTAAAGAAGATTCGGGTCTGTTCGATTTGATCACGCCTTTGATACGCTCATCTACATGTAGTTTGGTCGATTTAATCACGTCTTTTATACACTCATCTACATTTGGCCTTGTCAATTTGATCACCTCTTTCACACGCTCATCTACATTTAGCCTTGTCGATTTGATCACGTCTTTTATAAGCTCATCTACATGTAGCCTGGTAGATTTGATCATGTCTTTCATACGCTCATCTACATGTAACCTGGTAGATTTGATCACGTCTTTCATACGCTCATCTACATGTAGCCTGGTAGATTTGATCAGCTCTTTCATACGCTCATCTACATGTAGCCTGGTAGATTTGATCAGCTCTTTCATACGCTCATCTACATTTCGCCTGGTAGATTTGATCAGCTCTTTCATACGCTCATCTACATGTAGCCTGGTAGATTTGATCACCTCTTTCATACGCTCATCTACATGTAGCCTGGTAGATTTGATCAACTCTTTCATACGCTCATCTACATGTAGCCTGGTAGATTTGATCAGCTCTTTCATACGCTCATCTACATGTAGCCTGGTAGATTTGATCACCTCTTTCATACGCCCATCTACATATAGCCTGGAAGATTTGATCAACTCTTTCATACGCTTATCTACATTTAGCCTTGTCGATTTGATCACGTCTTTCATACGCTCATCTACATGTAGCCTAGTAGATTTGATCAGCTCTTTCATACGCTCATCTACATGTAGCCTAGTAGATTTGATCACGTCTTTCATACGCTCATCTACATTTCGCCTGGTAGATTTGATCATGTCTTTCATACGCTCATCTACATGTAACATGGTTGATTTGATCACGTCTTTCATTCGCTCATCTACATGTAGCCTGGTAGATTTGATCAGCTCTTTCATACGCTCATCTACATTTCGCCTAGTAGATTTGATCAGCTCTTTCATACGCTCATCTACACTTCGCCTGGTAGATTTGATCACCTCTTTCATACGCTTATCTACATGTAGCCTGGTAGATTTGATCACCTCTTTCATACGCTTATCTACATGTAGCCTGGTAGATTTGATCACCTCTTTCATACGCTTATCTACATATAGCCTGGTAGATTTGATCACCTCTTTCATACGCTTATCTACATTAGCCTGGTTGTCTTTTTAACGCTCTTTTATGCACCCATCTTCATGTAGCTTGGTGATTTAATAACGTCTTTTGTACGCTCATCTACATGTAGCCTAGTCGATTTGATCACGTCTTTGAAACGCTCCTTTGTCTACATGTGTCGATTTCAATCACTCAAAATGAACAACAACAACAATAATAATTATAATAGTAATAATATGATAAATAAATAAATAGATAATATAAATGGTCAAGATACCTCTTAATTATATAAATATCCATTTCAGACAAAGTCAATAGTTTGGTGTAATAAGTAATCGTATCATATTTACTGAAATGTGTTCATCTTTACTCAACACTAGCTTGTACCCTAATGTAAATTTAGAAGCCTCTATTTGAAATTTCGGCCTCTGTTTCGATTCATTCCAAACTGGAGTTTTCAGATCACTGTAACACGTGATGTGATTTTATGTTGACTCATCAAGGGTATCTATAACTCAGTAGGCAGTACTCTGTGCTGTCAGAAAATGTACCGTGTAGCCACATTTTTAGCCGTCTTAATTTTTGAAATTAATTCAAAACTAAGCTTTGTTCTCTCATACAAAGCATTCCTTAGCCTGATTTGGATGCACGTAATTTTGGAACTTTGGATTCATTAATTCCAAATGTTTGGCTTATTTTTTTCCCAATCAGCTTTTCAGCCCCTAGTGACACTGATGAGGAATAAGTTTTAGAAATGTGCAAATATGGCACCTAAAAATTAAACAAGTTTTTTTGTTAAATATAATTAGAACATAATTCATTATACAATGAAGGGCCTCGGTGGCCAAGTGGTCTAAAGTGCACGCTTACGGATGATCCCAGCGCCTCTCACATCCTGGGTTCGAATCCCACTCGGGATAGATCCTAGTGTGAGAAAGTTTGTAAGTTCGCTTGCCGAAGGTGGGTGGTCTTCTCCGGGCACTCCGGTTTCCTCCACCATCCCAGGACTGTCCTCGACATAAGTGAAATAATCTTAATTGGGGCGTAAAACACCACTATTCCACTCCACTCCATTCTACGTTGTAAGCATTATACAATAATAAATATAAAACACAAGTTATCATAGTATGTGTTTATCTTGTGTAGTCACATGTCAAAATATGTGTTTTTATCCTGTGTGATCACTGGTCTAAGTATGTGTTTATCCTGTGTAGTCACTGGTCTAAGTATGTGTTTATCTTGTGTAGTCACCTGTCTAAGAATGTGTTTATCTTGTGTAGTCACTGGTCATAGTATGTGTTTCTCTTGTGTAGTCACTGGTCTAAGTATGTGTTTATCTTGTGTAGTCACTGGTCTAATTACGTGTTTATCTTGTGTAGTCACTTGTCAAAGAATGTGATTATCTTGTGTAGTCACTGGTCTAATTACGTGTTTATCTTGTGTAGTCACTGGTCTAATTACGTGTTTATCTTGTGTAGTCACTTGTCAAAGAATGTGATTATCTTGTGTAGTCACTGGTCTAATTACGTGTTTATCTTGTGTAGTCACTGGTCTAATTACGTGTTTATCTTGTGTAGTCACTTGTCAAAGTATGTGATTATCTTGTGTAGTCACCGGTCTAAGTATGTGTTTATTCTGTGTAGTCACCTGTCTAAGAATGTGTTTATCTTGTGTAGTCACTGGTTAAAGTATGTGTATATCTTGTGTAGTCAACGGTCTAAGTATGTGTTTATCTTGTGCAGTCAATGGTCTAAGTATGTGTCTATCTTTTTAAGTCACCGGTCTATGTATGTGTTTATCCTGTGTATCACTGATCAAAGAATGTGTTTATCCTGTGTAGTTACTGGTCTAAGTATGTGTTGATTTTGATTAGTCACTGCTCAAGTATGTGTTTATCTTGTGCAGTCAATGGTCTAAGTATGAGTTTATCTTGTGTAGTCACTGGTCTAATTACGTGTTTATCTTGTGTAGTCACTTGTCAAAGTATGTGATTATCTTGTGTAGTCACTGGTCTAATTACGTGTTTATCTTGTGTAGTCACTGGTCTAATTACGTGTTTTTCTTGTGTAGTCACTTGTCAAAGTATGTGATTATCTTGTGTAGTCACCGGTCTAAGTATGTGTTTATTCTGTGTAGTCACTGGTCTAAGTATGTGTTTATCTTGTGTAGTCACTGGTTAAAGTATGTGTATATCTTGTGTAGTCACCGGTCTAAGTATGTGTTTATCTTGTGCAGTCAATGGTCTAAGTATGTGTCTATCTTTTTAAGTCACCGGTCTATGTATGTGTTTATCCTGTGTATCACTGATCAAAGTATGTGTTTATCCTGTGTAGTTACTGGTCTAAGTATGTGTTGATTTTGATTAGTCACTGGTCTAAGTATGTGTTTATCATGCGTAGTCATTGGTCTAAGCATGTGTTTATATTGTTTAGTCACTGGTCTAAGTTTGTGTTTATCTTGTGTAGTCTCTGGTCAAGGTATGTGATTATCCTATGTTGTCACTGGTCTAAGTATATGTTTGTCCTGTGCTTTGTTACTTGTATCTCGTTTGTTCATTATGTTATGCAATGTTCATGACTGTTGCCAAATGGTTACCTGTCCTCGGAAAATTTATCCCTATAGTGAAATAATAGACATGCAGATTCTGAACCCAATGTACGTAATTTGGTGCGAGATTACCTTCGGTTGCTACCTATTTTATTTGTTGAACACGGGTATTGTAATCGCACTTGTTCTATCTTTATATCAAGTGTTGTTGACAAATGACCACATTTTATTTTCAATTAATTACGACTTTTATAGAAATATAAATGTTTTTATTGAATAGTTACAGGAATATTAACAGTTAACGTTTAACTTACAATACAAAACTTCTTTAAAAAGTATTTCAAAAAATTACTTATTATTGAAAAAGAATCTTTAAAAAAAGCGGAAAATGCGCTTGGAAAAATAAAATAATAAAAAATAATAATTTACTGTTAAAACTGGTTGTTATCATACAATAATAGATACAAAACACAAAATATGATATCCGTACAAGCTGCGTATAACCATAGTGATAGTGGATATTTCATTTGTCTGTGAGGTCTGCGAGTATAAAAAGAATAATAATTTGCTGCTGAAACATGTTGTTAGTCCCAAAGTTTTTTTTCTAGATTTTGTGTATTATTTATAAAATACCAAAAACACTTTTATTTCCTTATTTAAAAGGGGGAAAACTTCTTTCATAAACCAATATCAAAATGACCTACTATTCTTAGAATTGAATAGGGGAGAGGTGCTTTATTCTAATCGACCATTGATGAAGATTAATGTATTTCACGTGAAAATTTTTATCACTGTCATTGTCTAAAGACTTAAAGGACACACGGAATGAAATAAGTTGCGATAGTTAATAGATTAGTGATAATATGTACATTTAATTTCGTGACTGTCAGTTACTGTTATGTTTTCTAGACACAACGTAAGTAACGGCGGATACAAATAACTAGTGACGATAAATTTGACTTTCATCTGGCATCATGTGCTTATTAATAAATAAATAAATTTATTTATTTATTATTTATTTATTTACGGAATGATAATCTTTTATTCCCATAATTTTTTTTAATTTCAACTGAAATGACCTGAAATGACAGCATCAAGCCATTTTGAACTTTTATGTCAAAACATTTCTTTAAAAAAATTCATAAAATTTAATGGGTGGTTGTACAAAAGAAAGACCTTTATTTACTCATTTATTTATTTATTTATTTATTTATTTATTTATTATTTATTTATTTACTCTATATTTTGTATTTTATAAATAATTCAACCTTTATAAAAATTAATGAATGCAAGGTGTCAGTATTCATCTCTCTGCTAGATAGACATCGATATATAAGGTGAGCAAATATAGCAAAAAGTTATAAATTACATGGTATAATAAAGAGCATTATACCTTCGTAAAGAGTATTAGAACAATTAACATCTATACAATGAATATTAGTAATGTGAATACTAAGAATGCATAGTTGTGGAACAAGTATGATGACCCAGATGTTTGGCACCTTGAAAGCTTGCAACTTCCGTCGTCTGCTTTAAATCCTGCTTTGTAGTTTGATGCTGTCGGGTATGTACAGCCTCTTGAGAGGTACTCTGGCAAAAAGGATTCACATTTGGACTTATCTTTCATACATTTTAAAAGACTTTCCACTGTCTCTTTTCCAGAAAAGTAGGCAGAATGCAGATAGCCTTCCAAGCCATACGTGCACGCCTCCCCAGCAAAGTAAAATCTTCCAATTGGTGCGCATAACCCTTTATACGTATCTTTGCTATACCCAGGGGTCCAGTTAGTGTACGTTCCTTTAAAAAGAGGATCTGACAGCCAGCGTGGTATAACATATGCGGTGGGTTCAGGGATAGATATGTTCTTTCTTATGTAAATCTTTGATAAAACAGAAATGACCTCATTTTTTATTTCAGTATCGGACATACGTTCAATTCGTTTCGCTTCCTCTCCAACAAGGGTTGCCTGCAGAATTTTGGAGCCAGGGTATAGTTTCTCCATATTTTGCCAGACTGTGTAGTAACCCCTTCGTGAACTAGCGTATAGAATGTACTCTTTGTCGTCCCAAAATTTAGATGGAAATTGAAAATACATATGACAGTACAGAGCCATTTGGAACTGATCAATGCTTTCCATTTTCCATTTTGGTAAAGGTGGATTGAAACTTACTAATCTATTTTGCATAACACCTAAACTAAATGTGTTAATGACGTAATTTCCTATATACGTTGTATTATCGTCTGTTCGGATGATCACGTGGCTATCATTTTGTGATATATCTGTTACTCTTTGGTTGAAAATAAGATTGCTTGTGTTTGTGACGTCTAAAACCTCGGATAGAAGACTTCTGATGATGTATGAATATCCTCTTGGGTCGTTTGTTGTTAAATCTTGGTAAGAAGAGTTCAGTAATTCATAGTTCGTATCCACTGTTCCGTGAATTGCAGATACCGCTTCGGGACTGTGTGCTAGTTCAAAATCGTAATCGTAGTATTCAACTAATCCATCTACTGAAGAATTTGCTATCCATCCTGAGGTGATAAAAAGTTGCCGAAGAGTTGTGTCCTGTTTCCGACTTTTTTCCATACTCTTCCTTTCAGCTGACAGAATTTCTGCCGCTTTTTCGAAATCTTCATATCTGTTTTCATAATCATCAGTGACAGAATTGCCAAAGTCGTCATAAGCAACCAAGTCATCATAGTCAGTTGATACGTACGAGAGATTATACTCTTTCGCCATCCTGTAAACAGGATTTGTTCCTAGTCCGTGAATCCAAAGACCTCCCGTCTCCACAGTATAACCACCAAGATTTGCCTCCTTAAGTCGACCGCCAACGCGATCGGAGCCTTCAAGTATAATGAAATTGTCATGTCCCATTTCCTTAAGTGTTTTTGCTGCATTAACCCCAGACATGCCAGCTCCTATGATAATTATTTTATCATTCTCTGAAATATACAAAATAGATTTATTGTCAGTAGATAGTTTTATAAAAGCATATAAAAACATAAGCACAAAGGTAAAAAATTAGTTATAAGATTGACTTTTAAGATACATGTATATTATTCTAAAGTTATTAAATGAAGTGTCTGAAATAGCCCGCAATACGCGAAATGGCTTCACTAAAATGAACCAAATAGAAAATGATTTTGTTTGTTTTTATCGGTTTTAGAGAAGATTTTGTAAGATTCTTTCCCTGTGAACTTGTTTTGGTCTTAAAGATGACGTAGTTTTAACACTTATACTACAGTGATTTCGATATTTTTGGACCAAGTTTCATTAAAATCTTAAAAGTAGTTTGTTAAACATGAAAAACTGATGGATGCTTCACCATGTCATACACTCAATCTACTATAGTCATGAAATGGTCATTTACACCCCAGTTAAGATTATTTCATGGAAATGACGGAGACGGTTAACTAGGATGGTGGAGAAAACCAGATTCCCTGGGCACAACAACAATCTTTGGCAAGTAATCTGAAACTAGAATTTTATTTGAACCAATGTGAAAAGATCTGCTTCCCGTACTCGTAAGCAGGCGCATCGGACCACTTGATCATCAAGGACCGTTAACATTTATCCTTATATAATTAACATAACTGATCAAGTATTAAACGTTTAATTAAAGGTAGTAAAATATGATTTTATTTACCATCATGTCAGCTTTCCGGAGATTTAGTGAGGCAATAGGTAAAAATTTTACCTTATAATTAGTTTTTATATTTGGTTATTAATTACCTTCCATGTGTGATTCTGGAACAAGTGAGACGAACAAAGCAGCAAGTAGACAGAAATGGCTTGTTTTCATGTTCTTATTTTGCAACTGAAAAAATTAAAAGGTCAAATAAAATTAATAAGCATACAAGACAGAATATCAACAACTGATGACGCACGGTCGTCACAACCAAAAAGCGCACATTTGTAACAAACTACGGCATACAATAGTAAAAAAAAATTTAAAAAATAACAAAAAACAAGATACAATAGCCACAACTAACAACATACAATAAGCACAACAAACAGGATACTACAGTCACAGCTAACATCATAAATAGCCACAACAACATACGATAGCCACAATGAACATATAATAGTCACAGCTAACACCAGAAAATAGCCACAACTAAAACAAAGTCACAACTAAAAGAATACAACATCATACAATAGCTGACAACTAACAACATACAATAGCTGACAACTAACAACATACAATAGCTGACAACTAACAACATACAATAGCTGACAACTAACAACATACAATAGTTACAGTTAACAACAAACAAAAGTCAACTAAAACAAAAAATAGTCACAACTAAAAGAATACAACAGCCACACCTAACAACATACAATAGCCACATATTACAACATACAATAGCCTCATATAACAACATACAACAGTTGACAACTAACAACATACAATAGTCACAACAAATAACATACAATAGCCAGAACTAAAACAAACAATAGTCACAACTAAAAGCATACAACAGTCATACCTTACAGCATATAACAGCCACACATAACAGCATACAATATCCACACATACAATCGCTGATAACTAACAGTATTCAATAGTCACAATCGCTGATAACTAACAATATTCAATAGTCACAACTAACAACGCACAATAGCCACAACTAACAACAGAAAAGTCACAACAAACAACATACAATAGCCACAACTAACAATGCACAATAGCCACAACTAACAACATATAATAGTCACAACAAACAACATACTATAGCTAAAACTAACAACGCACAATAGCCACAACTTACAACATATAATAGTCACAACTAACAACATTCAATAGTCACAACTTACAACGCACAATAGCCACAACTAACAACATATAATAGTTACAACTAACAACATATAATAGTCACAACTAACAACATATAATTGTCACAACTAACAACATTCAATAGTCACAACTAACCACGCACAATAGCCACAACTAACAACATATAACAGCCACAACTAACAACATATAATAGTTACAACTAACAACATATAATTAGTCACCACTAACAACGCACAATAGCCACAACTAACAACATATAACAGTCACAACTAACAACGCACAATAGCCACAACTAACAACATATAATAGTCACAACTAACAACGCACAATAGCCACAACAAACAACTTAAAGCATACAACAGACATATCTAATAGCATAAAATATCCACAAGTAACAATATGCTAATAGCTGCCAATTAACAACATGCAATAGTCACAACTGGCAACCTACTACAGTCACAGCTTACAACATATAACAGCCACAGGTAACAGCATACAATAGCATCAACTAACAACATACAATAGTCACAAATAAAGACAAACAATTGCCACAACAAACAGCATACAATAGCTACAACTAACAACAATGAAAACAGTTTGTAATAGCCACACCCTCTTGCATACAGTAATCACAAGCAATAGTATATTATAGTCACAATCAACAACATACATTAAATAAACAACAGACAAGAATAACAACAAACAGCATACTAAGACGCAATAAAAACATGCAAAGGTCATTACAAAATTAAATACAACAGTTACAAAAATGCATCACAAAAGCAACAACATACAATAATCACAGCCAACAGCTAGTTAGCCCCCACTAAATCGATGTGTAGAGGTATAATTAAAGTACTTATGTAAAGGTCTATTTGATGTATATAGTAATAACTTTATTGCACATAGAGCACCTGGAAATAACACCCAGAGCTAAAGGATCGACATTAAAAAGATATACTAAGCTACTGTCGTGGTGAAATTTAAAGTAATTTTTAAATCATTTTCTTTTGATTAATGATGTATTATATCCGGAACGTCAAAAATATTATGACGTTATATACATAATAACATTTACATAAAAAAAATCAAAATCTGCTGTAAACAATTTGTTAAAGTTTGTTCTCTTAAGTTTTTTGTATTTTTTAAGTACTCATTCGTAGTCGTATCGGTTTACAAAAAGATATTATATTGTATACATAATATGCAAATGTTTAAAAAATTATAAGGTAAGGTCAGACAGTTAGGGACCTTACACAATATTTAAATTTGTTTATGTGATCATGCAGCTGTACGGACTCGGTATGCGTTTTAAATTAACATTGTTCATTTATTTGCTAACTTTTCGGTCTGATGAATACAAGTATGTGCACAGGTAAATAAGACTGTTGATTAACCGGTTGTATTTACGACATTAATGTTTACACCTCAATAAAATCTCATTAATTTAACCATATGCATTTAAATTTTTATTAATTGCATTGTTTTCAATACCGATTCATCGTCATGATAGCGCGCATGTGTGTGTGTGTGTGTGTGTGTGTGTGTGTGTGTGTGTGTGAGAGAGAGAGAGAGAGAGAGAGAGAGAGAGAGAGAGAAAGGCAAAAACAATGACTTAAAGAATCTTACCACAAACATATGGGTTTCGAAATCATTGTCTGAAACAAATAACCACGTGGAATAGTGTGATATTATTTCATTTCAACTGTATGTGCTGTTAGAAACAACATACAGAATTTATATCCCAACATCGACTCCAGGCCAAATGCAAATTAATTTTAGCCTAACGTCCCTATATATAAAAAATAACGTAATAAAGACGTCTCAAAATTGTTACTAGTAAAAAAAATTAATATGAAAATGAGCCATTGGTCGTTTTCTCACTATTATTACCTGTAATTGTAAAGAGCAAAATTCACAATACATGATTTTCGCTTGTGAAATAATGCAGCGCCTACATGGTAATAGTTCCGTGTTTTGCATGCTTTATAATGTTGCTTTGTATTGAAACCAGTTTTAATTATCACTTCAGATGAGCAGTGCGTAATTTAAATGGGTTATTTCTTTTAAAAAAAAAAAAAAGCAAATACACTGCGTTTTTAAAATGAGAAAAAAATATTGTAAAAGTAAAAATACTATAAAATATATCAAAATAAATTTTAAAAAAAACGGACACAAGATTCATACCCAGGACTTTTAGGTTATCATTTCCTACGTCCTACCACACAGCCAGCATAGATGATATGGAAATCGTACACTAGCTAATATCAAGTATACATGTAGGTTGTGTGGGGCGATTTAGGGGTAATGTGTTTTATCTTTATCCCCAAATTTCAATGCCAGCGCATCCCTCCCCATCAACCAAAATTTGCAAAACAGAAGATAAAATATAGAAATATAGAAGTTTATGTAGTCAAAATATCTTTGATGGAGAGGAATGCGCTCTATGTGTATTAATTGAAAAAAACACGGTTATTTTCATCAAAATATTCGTATTTGTATGGAAGTATACGGAATGCAGTATTCTGAAATTTATGTTTAAACACATAATGGAATGTTTTTTCAAACTTTTAATATTCAAAACCGTTTCGTTTTGGTACTCTCTTTTTTATGTTTACAGTGTAAATATCATTGTAACAAATTTTGAATTATGAATTCTATAGGCGGATGACTCGGCTTATTGAGAATCATCCTTTTTTGATCCACTAAAATGCATATGCACATGCCCCCACGCATTTACGCCATAAACATAAGTATTTTCTGTACGACACATCTATAGATATAATGACATTGAACAATAAGACAATTAAATTGATTAAATTATTTTGGTTTGTAAAACATAGTCATAGAACTACTAAAACAAGGTCACAGTCATCTAGGTTTTTAAATTTCATTTTAGATGTATCTGCATACCAGTTGTTTACGTCTTATGTTAAATAACATTTTTATATTTAGAAAATATAAATAATATAACCACGGAAGTATTGACAGCATTTTACCGAATGACGTTTCCAGGAGGGTTGGTTCGATGGCTGTGGTGCTTTTTAACGTCGCATCACCAACGTTTAAGTCATTTATTGACGGAAGCAAGTATATCAATCTTCAATCAAGTAGGATGTGAGAATGTGTTTAATGTTTTGCTTTATACTACCGTCTAATCAGGACGACCTTTCTAAAGGTGCCAGCTCAGCGAGTCCTAGACAAGCACACCATTCTGCAGGTCATAAGTACACCCGTTGAACGAGATAATGCTCTAAGAAGTCCTCTTAATGCATCGCAAAGAAAACAGTATCTCAATTTATATTGTGTTGTTATCATTCTACCGGGATCCAACCCCCTTTCGAATATTTTACAGAAGGGTTATTAAAACAAATTTGGTTTGTATATGATAAAAGCTCTGATTGTAACACACACACACACACACACACACACACAAAAAACTACTGAGCCATGAAAAGAAAGTAATAAATAGAACCATCTAAATATGCTTCCCAAAATATTGATAAGCTTTTATTCACTGATAGCATGGCATTAATTAAAGGTCAAAGGTAAAAAAAAAATTGTATGTTTCTTCAGGGTTAATTTTAGAGGGTATCACCAGAAACTTTAACTTTACATTTATTTATAGTTCGGTAAGGTCCACTTAGGTGTCACAGTTTGTAATTGCATAGCTGTTCCATTCGGAGTATGGGGGCCGTAAGTTTAGTCACTTTACCCTAGTGAAGTTGCAGCATAAGGATAAACAAACGTGATAATTATAGGTTCTCGAATAAAAATTGTATTTATTGCCAAAAATAAAAAATGGTACCTTTTGGGTTTTTAAGTGCATGATTTTGAATAAAAATAATAATATATAAAGAAGCTCCATTCCTTTTAGTTGTAGGGCCGTGTCGAGATTAGGATATCGAACAAAACACATTGGGCCCATTTCTCGTAGAGCATTAGCCGGTTTTTAAGTCATGTTCATAAGTGTGACTGGTTAACTGCCAAAATTAATCTACGTGGAAAAATGTAGTACGTTATCTTTTATATATAACTGCTGTTGAAACAATTGCTCAAGAAATACCTTAGTTATCATCTCTTATTACACCTTTTTAATAAGTGAAATTAGCACGCACGCAAGATATAACCAAGACGTATATTAATTCTCGTAAAAGATTGCTGCCTTGCCCGAACGCCGCCCGCCATCAGCAGGGGTCACATATGCATCCACATTTCCATTCAATTAGGTAAATTATGTTCAAAATAATTATATTTGAAGTTATATATAGTGGGTAAATTAACGTTGCAATAGTTATATTTTGAGTAACCATCTATATCCATTTTTATAACAGTTTTTTTTTACTGGAGATGACATATTTGGATCTTTCCGCACTTCCTACTGGAATGCCGATCGCTAAAATGGCTAACAGTGGTCATCAATCTCTGTTGAACTATGAACCTCTCAATAGAAATTTAAAAAGACATCGCCAAAATTCACTTGCGGTTAGTGGTCAACTTTAGCATGTTCTATTAGTTGTAATATACAATTTTGAAAAAAAAAAAAAAAAAAAAAATGAAAATTCTGTTTTTTCGCAATATGCGCACCACTTTGAAGATCATAGGTGAAGTGGTTTTTAACACGAACTGTTTAGGCGAAATTTGGTATTTAAAAATCTATTTTTATGTGTTTAAACAACAATTTCAGCATGATCCTTATCATAGCTGAAAATGCGACATAGCTTATCACTAGATCGCATCTGGTTCCATCAGTAAAGATTTTTTTAGAAAAATTGTTCATCCAGTTTTTTTTTTAACTTACTTCAAGACATCGGTGTCTCATTATAATATCTGTAGAGATTTTATAGATAAAAGTTCAACAAAATCCACTTTACGTACGCTGGTAAATCATGCCGAATTTACAGCAAATCAATCACTATGATTACTAATTATTATTTATGATATAATCTTTAGTTTTTTTTAAAAAAACAACAGCTTTAAAAATAACAGAATTTATTTATTTATTTTTTTTTATTATTATTATTATTATTATTAAAGCAAGTAAAAGATATATTGAAATAAAACTAATTTGAAAATTGTGTAAACCTTTTGCTGGCACTAAAACAAAAACACATGTTCTTGTTTATAACTTGTAATTAAATCCATATTCAACGCTTCTTTGCTTTTTTCCTATTCGATAAAACCATTACATTTATAAGATTCATTGAGCCCAGCTCTAAGTTAATTCATTTTTAAATGAGGTTGTCTTATTTCAAGGTTATTGGGTCATTGTAAGTTTAAGATAAAAAAAATTATATAATATGTTACCTGCATTTAAGTTCGTTGAAGCTTATCAAGTACATGAAATCGAATATACAGTTTTTATTTAAAAAAAATAAAATGTCTCCTTTACGTTTGTAACGTAGATACAATAAGTTGCCGTTCCTCTCGTTTACAAAACTAATTCCAGTAATATATCTACATACACCTCCAAAAAATCATTTCGTAACTATTAGAAAGCTTACGTAGACCATTATCCTTTATTACATTAACACCTCTATAATTTTGTCATTTATTTGTCAACCATTATAAGCGTTTAAAAAAACAAACAAATCCGTAAACAATACATAAAAAATTGTAATTGACAAAAAGTTTTAAAGTTTATTAAAACTTACCTTTCGATAATTCTAAATGATACAGCCAATTAGTACAGCTTTTTAGATATATGTCAAATGTTTGAATTAGAACGGGTAAGTCACTGCAATGTGGATTTGTTATACTCCAATGAACCAAAGAAATGACCTTGAAAGTGTATTTATTTAAGTTGTGTGACTTTGTGTATGGTTGAACGGCTATCGATTTCAACCGCACAGAAACACTTTGAATCTTCAACTGCAAACTTTCAAATATATCTTTACTGACTTCAGAATAGACATTATAAAACAATTCTTATTACGGTTTTGGATGGTATTTACGTAAAGTTGTACCGCATCAGACAATTTTGTCATTTTGTCAAGTCACTGCATATGAAAGGCCATTCATATCATTGGCGGTATAAATATATATCTATAATTCCCTTTTCTGATATCTAAGGATATTATGAATATTCTATGGAGCGAATACATTTAGTAATCAGTTCTGAGATAAAGTGCGCCTACATAAACTATAAAAATGAAAAATATAATTGTAATGAAATTATAGTCAAATATTTTGTCTCCTTTTCATTCTTGGCATTCATGATGATACTAATGTCACAAACAGAAATATACTGATTTGTGTTGTTAGGTAATGGTAGAAGTAGGTAACTTATGCCTGCGTCATGGTGTATCAATGATACAAGCACTGTAAAACTAATTTTCAAATGAACCTTAGCATTTTATTTAAAAATTCTATAATTTGGTGAATATAGTAAATATATAATACAAATACCAGTTAAATTCTGATGTGCCAGATGTGCACATTTCGGAAATTCATTCCTCATCAGTGACACTAAGACCGAAAAGTTTGATAGATAAAACACATAAGCCAAACAGTTGAAAATAATGAATCTAAAGTTTCAAAATTATATAAATCCAAATCCAGCTAAGTGATGCTTTGCACGAAGGAAAACCTTAGTTTTAAATAAATTTCAAATTTTAGACGGCTGAAAATTTTGCTTAATGGTACATTTTCTGACAGCACAAAGTACTGCCTACTGAGTTATGGATACCCTCGGGGAGGTTTACTCCACCAGCAGCGGTACCCGTTCAGGGGTAGTAAATATATAATACAAATACCAGTTAAATTTTGATGTGCCAGATGTGCACATTTCAGAAATTCATTCCTCATCAGTGACACTAAGACCGAAAAGTTTGATAGATAAAACACATAAGCCAAACAGTTGAAAATAATGAATCTAAAGTTTCAAAATTATATACATGTAAATCCAAATCCAGCTAAGGAATGCTTTGCACGAATGGGTAAAATAATTGCTGATATAACATAAATGTAATGTTATTTCAAGAAGAAACCTTGAAAAATGTTTCTATTAGAGTATTTTATCCAAATTCACAGGTATTCTCTAAAAAAGCCATTTTTACACCAAAATGTAAAATATTCTTTAAAACCTGTAATATAGATTAAAGTTAAATATTGGTAGAAGCTATATTTTTAAAATTTCAAGAAGAAACCTTGAAAAATGTGTCTGTTAGAATATTTTCTCGTAATTCATAGGTTTTCTCTCACAAAAGACCAAATGGGCCTAAATGGCCACCTTAGGGTGAGTGAGTGAGTGAATTATTGTTTTGGGCCGCATCAACAATTTTGCAGCTATTCGCGGCTAGAAAAATGTAAAAGATACAATAGTATCAATAAAAATCTAAATAAATGTAAATCTATTTGTATAATAAAATAATTACCTAAAAGTAATAAATAATAATATTAATTAATATTATAAATAAATAAATAATAACTAATAAATACCAGTAATATCACAGACAAATCATATATAAAACACTTGAAAATAAATAGTAAAACAATTAGGGTAATGTGATCGTGAAGTCGGACACATTTTATACAGAGACCTTAGAACACAATCGTTTTGTAATCTTTGCAGACAAATTGAAGCCGGAAGTCATTATTCGTGATTCCCTGAATTTTTCCCTGTCATGTGTAGTGAGCTAAGTATGATATTCTGTGAGTTATGACGTTTTTAAGAAGGAACCTAAATTTGACCGTGAGTCGGACAAATTTGATCTTGAGTCGGACAATAGAATTTGACAGCATTAAGATCTATTAAGAAATATTATTTAAAATTATATGACACCGCAAAAGAATGCTAATGTCCTACAGAAAAAAAACGTAATAAAGTTTAGAAAACTTTTTTTCTTAGCTTTTTATGAAAAGTGTATATATTTGTATATTCTTAACAACACAGTGTGAGTATAAATTCTAAATGCATTTATTAAATATGGATTTTAGATTATTGATATAGACTTTATTGCTTGATGTTATGCACCTATGTCTTTTTGTTTTAATTCCATAATTTTGACTGGCGTGTCGTAAATAAATTTCTAAAATATTGGCATGCCTGCCAACAGTTGAAAAACGCAAAAAATGGGAAAATATTCGTTTTCTTAAACGTTTGTTGTACAGAACCACTGATTGGTTAGTAAATAGTCTTTGTGGTGGGTTCAAACACAGGAGCTTGTGATTATTATTTCTAAAAAAAAATAAAACTTAAAAAAAAAATCTCCTCGACCATAAAAACAAACCTAAGGTTCAAATCAGCGTCTCAGTCGGTAGAATGTCGGCTCCATGTATGGTAGACCCTGCTTCGATACCAGTTCATGACAAACTTAAGTAGTAAAAGTTTCCGCTGCCCAGTCTGGCACTAACAGGCTAGAGAAAAGACTGGTTACCTAGTGTATGGGTTAATGGACTAGGGGGATAGTAGTCTTTGGCTACTGTCTCGGTATACTAGCACCTAAAAGTCGGCATCAGCCTGCGTTAGTAACTGCAGTCCATGCCCCATTTTCATAATGTTTTATTCAATTAAGTGTACATTCACTCAAATTTTCCCATTTTCTCTCATCAATATCTAAAAAAGTTAAGTTTATGAGACAATGAAATAGAACACTAGATATTTAATTAAATGTGTAATGTCTTAAAAATTAACACTAAAATATTCCCTTATTTAAGTTGAGTTTACACTTAATTGAGTAAATGATTGTGAAACTTGGGCCAGATATCAAGGCACCCCTCATTTAACGCACACATTAATAAATGAGAAAGAAGTCTAATTATAAATGTAAACGTCGTAAATTGATGCTGAAACGACGTTTAAAACCATCAATCAATCAAATCAGCGCACAACTATTTCTACAACATTGCCAGAAATCGCTAAAATCAGCACAGAGCTAAAGTTAGTGGCTTATTATGTTCTTGGTGACTCTGCATGGTTGTGTCCAAAGAGGATTTTCGTCTATGGAACTTTGTTACTTGTAGAATCAAAATTCAATCCAATTTTTATTTAGATTTTTATGTAAAACGTTATCGATATACGCCAATAACTTGAGACCGGTGTGCAATCATGATTACAAGATAATAAATAATGAATTTCGATTTTAGGTTATAAATTTGTAACAGCTGTAAAAATTATATATATATATATATATATATATATATATATATATATATATATATATATATATAAACCAACAACAACAACACTGAAAATCTGTGAGTTTTGTTTTTTGTTTTTGCACCCTTATTGGTTTCAATGGTATTAAACGTCTTTGTTTAATTTGTTAGATTTTTTTTTTTTGCCCTTATGCGATGTTCTTTTTGTAATTCCTCCAGTGCTTTCATTGCTCTTTTCTGTTCTCTCAAAGATTCTTTTCTCTTCTTTTTCAGACTCTTTTCTCACTTTTTCTTCTTGTTCCTTCTTCTTCTCTAGGAAAATTTCATCCGATGTCAATACAAAATATTGTTTGCTTTTTTTTTTTTTTTTTTTTTTTTTTTTTTTTTTTTTTTTTTTTTTTTTTTTTTTTTTTTGTTTCTTTGGTGGATTTTTGTTTTGGAATTGGGTACATTTTGCGTGCAAGCGAAGTTACAGATGTAAATTTAAAATCGTCATTCAACCCATCCGTGGTCAAATAATTTATACAACTCTCGTTAAAGCTAGAGTTATTTGTTTTTGATTTTACCTTATAAGTTTCCATGTATAAAATACCGGATCATTTTGTATATCCGTGCCACCAAGAAGAGCTTCATAATGCGAGTTTCTCAGCGCTCAAAGATGATTTTACCGCCTCTAATGCCTGTGATGGGCTACATTCAGAGACCTCCAGGTGTTCATTACTATTGTCAAGAGGGATGTTTAAGAGGATGTCTCTTAGGTATCCATCCGAATCAACAGCAACTGGCAGATCATATATTTTACAGTTTGATTCGGTTGAAAGTGGCAACGATAATGTCACATTATGATACGACGGAACCATCAACTTGACTAAGATCAAAACTTGTCAGCTTGTACGCTTAAAATATCTTTATCAGATACTGGTGTTGTCAGTATTCTTAACTTTGTTATCTCGCATTGTTGTGTTTCGCTTGTTTCTTCAGCACTGCAGTTCATACCTTCCGAGTGAAAGTTTATATGCTTCTTCTGAAATTTCAGCACGGTTCAGTAGATAAATGCCAGTACTCTGGAATGTCTGTCCCCTTTTGGACATTGTCTTTAGTTGTACTGCTTAGCCATGCACGGGCAAACACTCTACAAAACTGGGCATGTCCAACCACAATACCAGTGGTAACGTGATCGAAAGCCGGACACGTATATTAAGTCGGACATTTTATTTATAATTTATCGGCACTAGAAAGCGATTCACCGACTAAAAGGGACATCATTCCCAATTATATACCATACAATGTAAAAAGAGATGTCTTTCTAATTATACCAATAAAGAGTTCCGGTCTTTCTGATTCTGACCTTGAAAAAAATAGTTGTACGGCGGTTGATTTTGACATTGAGAAGGCAAGTTAATGATCAATTGTTAAATACTGAGCTCCAAAAATGACAAATGAATGCATATATATCCAATAAACGTTTAATTTTTCCGAAATTAAATATTTCAATTGAAAAAATGTAAGTAGAATAAATATTCGTTCAATATTCTGCATAAAACAGTCAATCAATGATGGGTCCTATTGGATATTGAGTCGGACAGTAAAAAATCCCAGTTTGACCGTGAGACGGACACCAGTCCGACTCGAGATCATGAGTCGTGTTTTGAAAAATAATGTGATAATTTGAAGTGTTACACGAATTTGAAGCATAAATACCTTTGAATTGATTTGTAATATCGTGAAATGATCCCACTGAAAATCAGTTTTTAAGCGCAAAAATACGAAATGTAATTTATACTGTATACTTATGCCAACAGATTACACAAAATAAATGTCGGCACACTTATTATTCCCAAGGTTACAAATTGACATTTCCTATGGTTTTTGTTTTTCTTCTTCTTTTCTTCTTCTTCAAAATATTGTCATTTTATTTACTTATTCATTTTAATTTTCTGTTTATTATATATTCTCCGTTATCAATAAGATTTAAGATTTTAAACTGTTACAAAATGTATTTCTAGTTGCCAACTTTTGATAACCCCCCCCCCCTAAAATTTTAAACTTCCTTCGGGAAATTGCCTTATTTGGTAAAATTTAGACTTTACATTTACAAAATAAGTTAATTTTCCGAAGGAAGTTTAAAATTTTATGTCT
Organism: Tegillarca granosa; assembly: GCA_029721355.1. Classification (NCBI taxonomy): domain Eukaryota; kingdom Metazoa; phylum Mollusca; class Bivalvia; order Arcoida; family Arcidae; genus Tegillarca; species Tegillarca granosa. The sequence continues at coordinate 33,015,475 of CM056603.1, forward strand.
ATGGACATTACTAAAAATATCTTGCATCGATGATGCTGAATAAAAAGTATCCCTTGTATCTGCAAAAAAAAAAAAAAACAACCAATCAACACAATCCAGCAAAATGTGCTGCATAGGTCGTTGACTTTGACAAGGGACACATTGTGGAGGTTTTTCACCATTTAAAATTAATGAATGTTTAAATTCTACAGCGCCGAAGGCCACCTGAGGGCATTTAGGGATTAAATATTAACTAATTTCTATCTTTCTTTCTTTCTTTTTTTTTTTTTTTTGGGGGGGGGGGGGGGGGGGTTAGTGTCAAGCTACTAGGCCTTTAATTCATGACAAGAAGATGTTTGAAGACTTACTATTTAGGGTCACTGTGAACTTGAATGAAGGTCACGGTCAGCAAGCTTCGCAAACTTGGTAGTGCTTAGTGCTCTGATAACATATATGACATTTTTTGTTCTTTTATTTTTGCTAAATATGGAGTTTCAAGCTTCTAGGCCTGTCAGTTCATGACGAGAAGATGTTTAAAAGTTTTCTATTTAAGGTCATTGTGATCTTGAATGAAAATTAAGGTCAACAAGCTTTGCAAACTTGGTAGTGCTTCGTGCTCTAATGCCATATATGAAGTTTCAAGCTTCTAAGCCTTCTGGTTAATGAAAAGAAGATGTTTAAAGTTTTTCTATTTAAGGTCTCTGTGACCTTGAATGAAGGTCAAGGTCAAAAGCTTCACATACATGGTAGTGCTTAGTGCTCTGGTGCTAAATATGGAGTTCAAGCTTCTAGGCCAGTCAGTTCATGACAAGAAAATGTTTAAAGGTTTTTCTATTTAAGGTCAATGTGACCTTGAATTAAACCTGTAGTTTATGGTAAAGTTCCATCTTGGTAGAAGCTAGATTCAAAATTTCAAGAAGAAAATGCATCTGTTGAAGTATTTTCTTGTAAATCATAGGTTTTCTCTAAAAATGCAACTTTTTACCCCCAAAATGTAAAATATTCTGTAAAAACTGTAGTTCAAAATGTTTATGTTAAAGTTCAAAATCACTAGAAGATCAATCTACGAACAAATAGCTCTTATTAATAGAATGTCAACTAAAGAGTGAATGAATTTATGACGTTCTACATCCCAATCAAGATTCACTATATGGAGGGGGTCAGTCACTATGTTTTATTGAATCAAATGGGTATGATCTGATGCTGAACTGAAATTTGTTTTGGTAAAAGGTAAGAGAAGGTTTATAGACAGATTCGGGTTAATGGAGAGAACGAAAAGAGGGGGAAAATGAATATTGCATGGATTCTCTAAATGAATTGTCACCAAATAATACATGTGTTCATTTGTTTGAAAAAAAAAATAAATAAATAAAAAAAAGAGTTTTATATTAACTTTATTATATGAAATTTAATAAACAACTCTAACATCATATTTTTACTGCTATCTATCCAAAAATTCAGCAAAAACTGTTTTAATAATTTCCTTTTTGTTGACTTTACCCATTGCATTTCTGGGCATAACATCTAAAGATTTCATAATACTTGGCATCTGGTAAGGTGGCATCACATTTTTTGCCCAAGTTCTTAATTCTTCAAGTGTCATTTGTTTTCCTTCAGTAAATACTATAACTGAAGCCACACGTTCACCCCAAGTTTCATCTGGAAGTCCTACAACTGCACAATCTGCAATATCTGGATGGGCCAACAGGTGGCGCTCTATATCTAAAGCGCTGATTTTGTAACCTCCTGATTTTATGATATCTACAGATGTTCTACCAACAATTTTGTAAACACCGTTACTAAAAATCGCTGTGTCACCTGAAATTTAACACAACGACTCCTGTAAAAACTAATACATTAATAATGTATTGTGATTTTTTCCATTATTGAAAATATTTCTTTAATGGATGAAATTCTATTAGATTAATTCATTAAATAGGTGAAAATAAGAAATTGCAAATTCAGATGAATTACAAAATACTTTATTAAATGAATTGAAATGGCTATTAATTTTTCTTACAAAAAATTAAAATAAAATTCACTTATTCTAAAACTAAGCAGAACACATTAAGAATTAATTAAAATAATTATTTAAAAACAATGGTTTGAGTCAATTTTATATTTTTGTCATTATGAGAGATTATGTCAAATGTTTCTTTTTAAAAGAAAATATTTCACATTATGTTATCAATATTCAATTGAACTTATAATGATGCTGCAATTTTATTTTGGGTAACTCTTGGCTGGTGAACCCCAATAAAAGCAGAAGATTTTTTATGTATTGTTTCTTACATATAAGGATATTTGGTTTATGATGTAATTTGAAAACAGTGATGTAATATTAAATTCACAATTTTTTAAAACTTTTTCAATTTTCTTATCAGAATTTGAGAAAAAAAAAATATTGTTAAAAATTACCAGTTTTAAACCAGCCATCAGCTGTAAAGGCTTCCCTGGTGGCTTCTGGTCTGTTCCAATATTCTTTGAAAACACTAGGACTTTTTACCATTAATTCTCCTTGCTCTTCCTCCATACCTGTCAAAAGTAGGATTGCAATCATTTAACCGGTGTATTGTGAACATTTCAGAAAGAGACCTTTTAACAGGTTTTTTAACCTTTACAGATAATGAATGTCAAGTCAACTCTGCAAATTTCTTTATTTTTTTTATTTTATTTTTATTTAATATTTATTTATTTACTTAATTTATTTATTTGTTTGTTTGTTTGATTGTTTGTTTGTTTCTTTATTTATTTATTTTGTTTGTTTGTTTGTTTGTTTGTTTGTTTGTTTGTTTGTTTGTTTATTTATTTATTTATTTATTCTTTTTGCATCAAACAGCAAGACTTCAATTGAAATGTACATGTATTATGGAAATTGAACTCAGTCTTTATATCCTTAAACTGAAGCTACATACCAAACATAAATAAAATTAAAAGTTAAATCCTTTTTTATTTCTTGTTATAAAGTAAATGTCTGGAAACCCCTCCATCTACAGGCTGACAGACAGAAAAATTATTTGATTTCTAAATACCTACGGTAGTTTAGTTTCAACATATTTTATTGGAATAAAATATTTTTACAAAAGGATTGAAAATGAGTTAAAAAACTCAAGATTGTTCCTCTCCAGAGTCAAGAGAAATATCTCCCCTAAACTTTGTCTGAGGTTATAATGAAGCATACCTTTCATTACAGTTGTTTTGTGTACATCTCCCTCTACAATGATATCTTTTTTATTATCTGTGTGTTCATTTGGTTTAGAAATACAAACTCTCACACCAGGAAATGGATTACCAACACAACCTATAATAATAATAATAATAATAATAATAATAATAATAATAATTGTGCTTGGCAGCAGATTGGCCTAATGGGCATTCTTACTTATTACAATGACTCTGGCTGCCTAGATCCAAATCCAACTTGTGTAGATCCCAGTGTGAGCATTGTTAGTTAGTCAGTTCTTATTGCAGGTCATGATCAGTGGTACAAAAATAATAATATTATTGATGCTGCTGCTGCTGCTGCTGCTGCTGATGATGATGATGATGGTGATGTTGATGATGATGTAATGATGATGATGATAATGATGATAATGATGATGGTGGTGATGATGTTGATGATGATGATGATGGTGATGATAATGATGATGATTGACTGTCTGATTGCTTAGACATAATTATCATAATTGATAATGGCTAAATGAACGTCATTTAAGAAATACAAAATGATACATGCATAAAAACACTTTTTCAACATAGAGTTTAACCTATAAGAATGACAGACATAAGACGGCAGAGTGGGATTTGAACCTAGGTAGTGAGAAAAATGTGAGCCCCTACTGTGTGTTTTAGACCCCCTCAGCCAACAATATCCCAATAACTACAGAATTTGTGATGGTTTTAACTTATTGAAAGACTAAATTATTTGGATTAGTTTGTCTTTATCATTGATTTTTTGTTTACATATATATTAGGCTTTACAAAAAAGTACAGAATGAAGGAACAAGAAAGATTTGAATTCACTTGGCAACAAGCACACAGCTTATTAAGATCCTGCAAATTTTCTTTGAAATCTTTGATACTGTTGAGAAAACAAAACAATTTTGATTTTTTGCACTATGATGTTAAAATCAGAGGTTTCAACTGGTGTTAACATCAAATTATCATTTGATTAGCTACATGTCTTTGTAATCATGCCTACAAATTAAACACTTTATTGACAATGACAAATCTACGTCTGTTCAGATAAAAGGAAAAAGAAAACTTCACCTGGAATTCTTTCTCCTTCCAGTGGATTTGTCAGTACCATTCCTGTTTCTGTCATACCATACCGTTCCAGTAATGTATGTCCAGTTATATCTTGCCATTTTTCCAGGATTGGTTGGGGAAGGGCTGCAGATCCACTGACCATTAATCTAATACAGAAGAACAAGAGCTGTCAAAAGTACAGAGTAACTGTCCCAAGTGGTCAGTCAAACATTGGTTACTGACATGCAAGGCCATAACACAAGATTAATTAATACCCAGATAAATAATCTCAATTATTGCTATGGGATATGGGCATGCTTCCCAAAAAAAGTTTCAACAAAATGATGTAAAAATCATGCAATTAAAGATATCAGTTTTATCTAGTTTTTAAGACAAAATGTTGTTTAATTACTGTATTCTTGAGTTTAACAGAATATTTTAAAAACTACTTTAATGCAATTTGTTCACAGTTAGCTGTGACAAAAATATGACAGATTTTATTGAAATTTTAAACATCATAATAAAATTTGAATGATTTGATGTACATGAAGTCCAATGATATAATGGAATTTTGATAACTCTCTCTCTCTCTCTCCTCTCTCTCTCATATTCAGTATGGTGCTATACCCTTGACATGCATGCTTAAAAAAAAAGACTTTTCTACACTTCAGGTAAGCATGGTTTTTCATGCTCAATGAAAAATGTATTTCACGACCTTTTTCTCTTTAGAGCAGTTAATGTGATGAAAAATACACCTAAGTTTAGGCATACATGATGAGGTTTAAACTGGGAGTGTGTTAGAATATATATAACATGTAAACCATATATATTGTATGCAATATTTTGTTAACAAAACTCCTAGTAAGCACGTCACTTGAAAAAATGAATGTAAAAAACAATAACTAAGTTCCCATTGCTTTCCATCCGAACTATTTAGCCAGCTTTGAATCCCAGTTCCAGAATTCATTTATTCTGTTGGCCTGTGATTTCTGACATTAGATGGTCACCAAATGTAACAGAATGGGGATTCAACTGCGCCTGAGACGTTCCCATTACTATCACAACTCTCTACAAATTAAGTTCCCTACCTATCTATTAAGTCTGGGCTACCTTAAATGAATGAACAAATCAAAGTTATCCGTATCACTGACCTAATTCTATCAGAACAAGCTTTCTTTACATCTTTAGCCTCATACCAATCATCCCTGCCCAAATTACATTCATAATACTTTATCAACTTTGCATAAATAGTTGGTACTGCCATAAATAAGTTAATATCAAACTTTCCACCATTCTGTGTTTTGTAACCATTAATTAAACATTCCCACACCTATAAATAAAAAAATTGTAAATAAAATATAACGTAATATGAACTGTTAGAAGATGTGTTTGTAGCCTGAACACAAACTTAGTCAAAAACTAGTCATACAACTAGTCATTCATCTAGTCAAACATTTATTTAGATCTTTAACTTTCAATATTTACATAAGCACTCCTGTACAGGCATAAATAAATACTGGTAGATCAATTTTTAGGATGTTTTAAGAAACAAAGGCCATCTTGCTTTTACAAGTTTTACTATATTTTAATGTTGTTCTTGAAATAACAACAGGTAATTAATTATACTAGGTTAATCAAAGTTAATCAAAATTTTTCAGACTAGTGTTTTTCAACAGTAATGACTGAGAAGAAAGCAAAGGTTCTCAACTTGCTGAACAGTTTTGACATGTTGCACTTTATATAGAACTAATAACATTATAAAATTTACCTTACTTGGTTCAAATGATGGAAGAATTATACATGTGGCTCCACAAAGCAGAGGTGTCAGTAAAGCATTCACTATTCCATGTACATGATGAAGGGGTAAAACATGAAGTATGACATCATCTGGAGTCCACTTCCACGCCTCAATCATGTCAGCCATCATTGAATATAGGTTACCATGTGTCATCAATACTCCCTGTGCAGAGATTATATAGAAAATATCAACTGTGAAGTAATGATACATAAAAAACAATATGAAATTAAATATTTAGAATTGTGATATATCTGCAAAGCATTTAAGGTCCTTGGTGTCTAAGCACTAAGCACACTTTTTGGTGACATCTCCTTTTATCATCTAGACTTGAATACTACTCTGAACGAAATTTGAACTTAACCAGTAACATGGTTAAGCAATTTGCCAAATTAATATCAAATGAACATCTGCAAGCATGATAAGTCCAAGGGCCATAATTCATTAACACATTAATGTACCCGATCAAAACTTGAACTTGATATGTTACTAGTCATGGTTAATCAATAAACTAAATTTAAATGAATATCTCAAAGTATGTTGAAAAAAGTTCAGAAAATTGATTTGCCAGACAGACAAATAGACGGATGAATTTAAAGTCAATCTTAAGTCTTCTTTGGCTGGTTGTGGACTCATAAATTACAGTGATTGGTACACTGTATAAAAAAGATATCAATGTTAATATAACATGCCAATTCAAGCTGAAGTTTAGCTTTTTATTCGACCCCTTAACTATGTATCCAAAAGTACTCTCACTGAAATCTTGATTTGTTTTTTATTAAAATATTTTCACTGTTCTGTTATTTATCAAACTTGTACCAGATCGTTCGTGCTGCTTTTTTACAGTCAAATTTGTTCAGTCAAACCTATCTTTAAACACGTCTACATTTTAATATCAGAAATTTTTTAACCAGATTTGTTATTAGCACAGTAAATCCTTGTTAAATATATATAAATAAATTTTTCATCTTGTTGATGTTGTTAAAAGAACTCTATTTTTAAGTCACCCTCAATTTATCTCAAACTCCTTTATAATGCAAAATCTAACTGAATAAATTTTAGTGACAAATCAAAGTTTTACTGTATTATATATTTCAAATAAAGTTAGCTGTATAATTAAACAGGTAATGAGGAAATCAACTTGCTCTGTGAGATCAATGGGACCTCTGTGGCCAAGTTGTAAAAGCCTTGGCTTTTTTTCTTATCACCAAGATTTGATTTCAACTTAGATTTTAACACAAATAGAGGTCCATGGGCTTTAAACTGCTCACCTGAGGTTTATTAAAATAATCAGTTTAAAATATTAAATAAAACCTTTCATCTTTGCAAATTTATTAGTGCTTTGTGCTGAATCCATATATAAAGCTCTAGTTTTAGGTTTATTTGAAGGTTTATAGATCAGAGTTTACAAAAAAGAGCATTTGTATAGCTCACCATGAACATGAACTGAGTTGGGAAATGAAGGGAGGATATTTATCAAACAGGTACAAATTTAAAGTACACATAAAATTTTATTATATATGATTTTACCTTTGGTTTTCCTGTTGTACCACTGGTATATACAATCATGGCTGGTTCATCTTTATATTCATTCTTTTTTACTTTATCCTCATAAGCTAAATCATCAGGTGTGCTTTGAAAAGCTTCTATTGTGGCAACATCAAAATTTTCACCAACAAAGTCATTTTCTTTGACAATTTTGTTTGGTATATTAAGTTTTTCTGCTATTGGTTGTAAAACATTTTGATAATTATCTGAACTTAACACTAAAGAGCTTTGCGAATCTTCTATAAAATACTGAAGCTCACTTTGTGGATGGGATTTTGAGAGTGGCACAGCCACTCCACCAGCTCGCCATATTCCAAATAATGAAACTAAGTAAGATATATCATTTTCACATAGAAATGCCACTTTTTGACCATTTAGATTGGCCGTTTTTTGACTGCTGTCATTTTTGATAGTTAAAATGTCATGTTTTAACCTTGTACTATAGTATTTTAAATGGCTATAAGTAAATGGACCATACCGATCAACCAGTGCATGTTTTTTTCCGTAAATCTCTGAGGCCAAAAATACAGGAATGATGCTTTCTCTATCAATAGTATGCTGGCTTCCAACTTCTGACAAATATCTTTTACATATGGTATACGATGAATAGGAAGTTGAATTGACATATAAGAGTTTATTTAGCCTTTTCTGAGATCTGATGAGTAATGGATGAATCCTTGAAACTTGCAGCAACATTATTTCTGTAAGATAAAATCAAAAGCTGACAAACTTGTGGGTTCTGGTTGACCAATGAAAAGCAATGTTTCTTTTTCCTTGTAGGCATAGTACCAGTTAAAATTAACAGACCGAGTCAGACATATAGATCAAATACTTCTACCAAGGCCTAAAAATGTATTAAATCCCCAGTGAGATTTGAAATTACAACTTCTTAACTTCAAACAAAATGATTTTGTCTATGACTAAATACCACTGAGCAGTGTCTGACCAGGGGTCAATTAATTGTCTGACTTAAGGTTCACTGGACTAACTACAGTAAGTCCATTACCCGACTATAGAACTATTGTCTGACTAAATGTCTACTGTTTGACTAAAGGTGTCCAATGTTTGACTTAAAACTCTGTGCTTGACTGAAGACATTACTCATATCCTACTCAAATTAGCCTTTATATCCACAGGTATCAATGTTGTGTGTGTGTGTGTGTGTGTGTGTGTGCGTGTGCGATTTATTATACATAAATTCATTACATGTAATTACATGTATATAAATCTTTGTCAGTCATGGCCACATATCAGAGTCTTATAAGCACTATGATCTAAATATAGAACACAAATACCAGTTGAATTTTGATGTGCCAGATGTGCACATTTCGGAAATTCATTCCTCATCAGTGACACTAAGACCGAAAAGTTTGATAATAAAAAGCATAAGCCAAACAGTTGGAAATTAATGAATCTTAAGTTCCAAAATTATATAAATCCAAATCTAGCTAAGGAATGCTTTGCATGAGGGAACAAACCTTAGTTTTAAACAAATTTTACAATTGAAGGCAGCTGAAAATTTTGCTAAATGGTACATTTTCTGACAGAACAAAGTACTGCCCACTGAGTTATGGATACCCTTGGGGAGTTTTACTCCACCAGCAGCAGTACCCGCTCAAGAGTAGTAAATATAGAACACAAATACCAGTTGAATTTTGATGTGCCAGATGTGCACATTTTGGAAATTCATTCCTCATCAGTGACACTAAGACCGAAAAGTTTGATAATAAAAAACATAAGCCAAACAGTTGGAAATTAATGAATCTAAAGTTCCAAAATTATATAAATCCAAATCCAGCTAAGGAATGCTTTGCATGAGGGAACAAACCTTAGTTTTAAACAAATCTAACTGACACTAGAACCACATTGCACCAATGCTATGATTCTTACAAATTGATCCTGCACTGTAGTAGAGAATGCATTAGCAAAGTTTATGTCAAAATCTATGGGCATCATCATAATCATTGCAGTGGCATCACTTTCTGTATGAAATATTAACTGGACTCCATAAATACCATTATTTGAAAATTATAATGAATAAAATTCTTATCAGATTAAGTTAAAACTACACTCAATTACCCGAAACCTAAAAAAAATTGAGGATGACACACAGGCACTTGTTTCTTTCTATTATTGGGGCAAATAGTGTTATAGTATAGAGTATAGGCCAACTATTTGCCCCAATAATAGAAAGAAACAAGTGCCTGTGGGATGACACCTGTCCTAGCTAGTGTAGACAGGGAGCAGATAAACTAATTTTAAAACCTGAAGGTTTGGGTGGGTTCTAGGTACTTATTATAAATTCACATTTATGCCTAAAATTGCACAGAATATGTTTCAATATCTCAATTAATGACCTTAAAGTGCAAAGTTCACGCCCCAAAACAAAAACACTGCAAGTGCTGTCGATAAGTTCTTCCGTTTAATACTCAACGCACCTTATCTTAATAATAAAACTATTATTGCTCAAAAATAAAACTTATTTCTTAAAACCATGATATAGATCTATATTCTATTCATGACAAGGTTTAATTTTAAAATGGAGAAAATAAAATTTTCAAAAAGGAATATAAACAATTCAATATTATATTTCCGAATATTCCATCGCCCCAGACTGAACCGAGTCTATATTTAGTTTATTTCGTATTCTTCCTTTTAAATTCGGTAAACGTTGGTTGCTGACGTGATGGTGATGGTTGTTGTACATTGATACAATGCATGACTGGTAATTATTTTTGCTGCATCCAAACAATGTAATCCACACTTTATGAATATTCCAGAAATTAAATATTTAATTCAGCAAAAGATGCATACAACTGGCATAACCATTGTGTAACAGGGGAAGAAAACACCCCTTGATATTATATTGATAATCGAGTGTGGATCGAATCCGACCCTTAGTGGTGATAAGCGAGCACTCTGCAACAAGGCTTAGAGACCCGGACAAGAAAGTTTTATAGTAATCACTCTATATATCTACTATATACATCACTACCAGTCTACCACACCACAACTAACTCAGCCCACTGCAATTGTCAGCAGGTATGTCCAAGTTGATGTACAAAAGTGGCACAATTTTTATTAACATTTCGAAGATCAGATCCCTTTCAAGTGAAATTATGTCATTTAGTCAATGTACAGATATAGCAAAGAACCTTAAAACTACCCCTTTACTGACGTCTCCAGTGATTTTTTTGGCCTAATTTGGGGCCGAAATTGGGCCCCATTCCCAATCACAAAAAGACTAGAAATTCCAAATTGGACCGTAAATTCCCAATCATATTGAGAATTTTATTTTTCACTATCAGGATAGTAACAAATAAAATTACCCCCTTGCAATCTGAAACGAAGTCGAAAATATCATTTACAGATTCAAAAATATGATGCCAAAACAATTTTGCTTGTAAATTAATCAAAGTTATTGTCCTAAAAGAGAAATTAAGTAGGTTATGATTTAAAATGTGATTTGTATTTTATTATTATTATTATTTCATACACATTATTGTTCATTGTGATTTTTTTTTTTGTGGGGGGGGGGGGGGGATTTTTGCAACATTTAAAATTTCCCAATTTGTCTCAAAATGATGCAAAAATTTCCAATTGCATAGGCCCTGGCCCCATTCCCAAACATGGTAAAAAAAAACCACTGGTCTCCCAAAAGAGAAAATCTTGCAGGGTGTCGTCAATAAAGGGTTGATTTTAATTAAAAAAAATAAGTCTCATAAAATCAGACAATAAAAATCTGCCGGTACAGCTTATAAAAAGTGGATTTAGTCATTCTTCATGAACAGAAGATAAAGGTCATTGTTGAATGAACAGCAAGCAGGGCTGCATTTGTTTGCAAGATCTGTAGAGTTTTTAGTGTTCTCAAACACTTTGGAAAGTTGTTTTTCTCTAAGAGAGAAAGCAGTTTCTTGAAATAAGAATTGCTGATGTGATTTATAACCAACTATTAAGTACATTTCATGCATGTTAATTTCAGTAACTCATGTAACATGTAGCTATAGGTTAATCATAAAGATGGTGATGATGTTAGGTTATGTTCAGGAGTTTTAATTGGCTTACAGACATTATTATTATTTATTATTTATTTATTTATTTTTGGTTGGGGGCAGAATTTTACTTGTGGAGCAAGTAGATCAAAGACCTTTTTATATTGAACTCTGGTGACCTTCATTTCTAATTTTGAAAAATAAAAAGTGCATTAAAATAAATGATTTGTCTTTCTTTTTTTTCAGAAAACAAGTTGCTAATCTGAAATGGTTGTCAGTTTTGACATTCAGATAGTTTTAAATTGAATTTTTAGCAGATTTATAGAATGGGCCGTAAAGATGCATCAGGTGCACATTCTGCACCAGTAGACCAATACAGAAAGCAGATAGGTAAGAATGCTGGAGGAATATGCTACATTATAACCTGAAGTATTTTGGTCCAAACTTTATATTTTTTTTTTACATTTGAAAAATGAAACTTGATGATAACTCACAGTTAAAATCAAAGTTTCACAGAGGCCTACGAAAAATATTGGGACAGTTTGTAAAACATGTTTATGTTCATTCAAGTCTATTTTTTAACAGTTTTTCTGAGAAAAATAAATAAAATAAAATAAATAAATAAATACAGATAAACATCTTGAATTAATTTAAGTTTTTTTCAAAAATTTTCAAAAATATTGTCTGTTATTTTAATTAAAAAATCATGAGGTGATCCAGCATGGTGGATTTTAAATGTTAATACATGTATTAATATTTAGCATGATTTTATAGGGGGTTTAAATTTTTTTGTTTGAATCTAAAATTTATCCATGAAAACACATTAAAATGTACATTTTAATTTGTATTTAAAACAAAAAAAATAATTTTACATTCAATTGTTAAAAATTCATGGAAATTTATAAAGAAATAACTTTTTGAGAATTTGTTTACAAAATAGAGTTTTAATGGAGGATTATTCCAACTGTCCAAGTATTTTTGCAAATCTTTGTATAAATTTAGAAGTTATTGAAGTCATTATTTAAATTCAAATCAGTTAAAAGAAGTAAACTTACTTTAATTTATAAAATTATAGGGTAAAACCTGTATATGAAAACCACCAGTAGAACCTAAGGAATATAGAATTTAAAGACAACAGTATTTTTATTGGTTTAAGTATGAATCAGAGGGACTTTAAAGATCAGATAGTGTTCATAAAGAGGTGGTCTCTGTAGCAGATTTTCCAGAGTGTTGTAATTTAGGAACCATCCAAGCCAGAATTTCAAGTTTTTTTTGAATATTTAAACTACCATATATGCACTTTTACGGGTCATCCAGATGAGACCTTAAAAACTGATGCCCGGGCAGGCATGGCAAGTAAAAAAAAAACTTCCTACACATTGCCCCAAGTGCACTGCAAAGGTAAAAAAAATGCCACTTCACCTATATCTGGTGATGTCTCGATATAAATGAGATATTCTTGACTGGGATGTAAAACCCCATTAAATCAATAAATCATGAACTTTTACAGAAGAATGCTTCAATCAGAGTTGTTTTATTTACAGGAAAACAAGACTGGAAGAAAAGTAAAAAGGAAATGAAGCTAACAAAACAAGCTGCAGATAAGAAAAAGTCTGCAATGGGAATAAAGGTAGGACATATAAGATTCTTACAGGTCTCAGTCCTTGGTGGCCGAATGGACTTAAGTGCCAACCTAAGGATCAGTGTCTGTTGGTTTCAATCCCACTTGAAATAGATTCTAGTTTGAGAAAGTTTGTCAGGACCAGGATAGGTGATTTTCCCTTGATACTCTGGTTTCCTCCACCATCTTGAAAATGATTGTTATTGTTTAAGTAAAAAAAATAATTGACCGGACCTTAAAACACCATTACCCCCCTCCATTTTTTTCTTCCTTCCTTTTGTTATTATACTGTTAAAACTTATCTGTGGTCTACATTTCTGACATGGGAGAAAAGTGAGTTTAACATCAAAATAAAACCTTTAGGACCCCAGCTTCTTAATACAAAATGGTAATATTCTAATATTCAGAATTGTGTTTTTTACTTGAAATTTGTAATATACAATATACATGTACATGTATTAAGTTAGACATTTTTGTATTGTTTCTGGTGCAGCTGTGAAAACTCAACTGACTTTGTCTTTATCGATGCATTAGACAGTTGATTCTTTTCTAATTAGTTAAAAATCCATTTTTGACCCTCTTGTCTGTGACCCTTTATGTTCCAAATCAACACCCAGAACAAAAATCTTACGTATTGCATAGTTCAGAACCTTAAGATATGTTTTTCACATTAGTTATTCTATCATATGCCTTTGGAAGTTTGCACTTATAACCAATGTTTATTATTATTACTATGTTTATTATTATTGTTTGATCAGACCTTTAGCTAAAAAGGAGTTAATTTATATCATAATGGAAAGCAGGTAAAAAGCAGTTTTCCCTTACTGAGCAGAAAAAACACTTCTGAAAAATGCTGAAAGCATGATAGTGCTAGAGTAAATAGCAAGATAAAAATTGTTTCTCTCATTTTCTTTTTCGATGAAGAAATTTATATTTTCTGTGCCATATATATATAATATTTACAATATACATATATACGCATATATCTTAGCACTTTTTCTGAAATAAACATTTTTTTTTCAAAAAAGTTCAAAAATTCCAAACCAGTGTTGTTTTACATTAAATGTTTTGTTTTTCCAGGATGTGACATTGATACTTGTAGCATTCCTGTTGTTGATTGCCTGTGTATATCTCTTTCTATACTGGTACCTGGAGAAAGATAGACTGGTGACTATACAAGATGAGGAAAATACTTAAAACTGTAACTTACAAATAGGACCCAAATAATTACATGGCAGTAAAACATCTCTTAACTGGACACCCTTAAAATGGATCATTTTTGTCAGCAGTGCAGAATTCATCTGCTGACTGTACAGTATAAACTGGACACCCTTAAAATGGATTATTTTTGTCAGCAGTGCAGAATTCATCTGCTGACTGTACAGTATAAACTGGACACCCTTAAAATGGATTATTTTTGTCAGCAGTGCAGAATTCATCTGCTGACTGTACGGTAACTCAACACAGAAAGTTCCTTCATTATATCTAACTTTTACAGAATATAGTCTTCTCATAAACATAACAAACATCAGTCAGTCAAACTACATGTGTTCCAAGATGTGGATAATTTCAATTAGGGGTGGAGCACGTTCTAGCAGTATTGTTTTTATTTTCAAGTGGTTCATGTATTTAATTTGTACAAATAAGCATGAATGAGGACCAGAAAAAAGTTTGTGTTTGGTATAAAAGTTTGGGTTCATGGACTTTCCTCACATATGGTTATTTCTTGGACAAAGCTAAATTCCAAATGTCAAAAATGTTTATTTTTCCATAATCTAATAATTTATTGTATATTTCTGAAGGAGAATTTTAACTGAAATTCATGTTATAAAAATTCAAGGTGTTTAAGTATACCCCCCCCCCCACCCACCAACAAAAGCAGGCATTCATGTGTCAGGATTGAGACATGTAATTTTTGATGTTTTTTTTTTATGTGAAATTATGCAATTTTTAAAAAAATTTCTAAGTACATTAGGAATATTACAAGGACTGTAGTGCTCAAAAGAAAAGGGTGAAAAAGGATAATGCTAAATTTGTACTTAAATGTTGATTAAGCATTTAACCATATACGAGAACAAAATGGACCAAAAGAAAGTGTTGAATATATTGAAGTGGTTCATTAAAAGTGTGTCAAGTAAAGATATGTTTTACTGTACGTTTTATATAATTTAAAAATTTTACTCTTTATTGATCTATGCAATTACCAAAAATAATTATATTTTTTTCTCTTGTTTCTTTTTATTGTTAATGAGGGTGGAGGTGGGTACATTAATGGACCAAACAATGTTACATAGGCTTTAACAATTTTAAATGAAGCTTTATAAGTACACATCATATACATTTAGAGTGCCTTGTTTTAACTCATTTCTAAATTTATGTGATTCTTTGAAAAAATGATAAATTATTTTGAACACAAATAGACCAAATGTGATGACAGGTTTTTATGTTTTTACATAGGTCTTTTATTAAATGATAAATATTAATTCAATGTACTGTGAAAAAAGAGAATGAAAGGGTTCTGAAAAATGAGTTAAGCAGAATGTAATTACTGACCAAAACTTTTGTCTCCAACTTAATTATCCCCAATTTGTTCATCTACAAAATCTATCTGGTCACAAATGTAAGTGAGGGATTAGATTTCATTTTTTTTTTTTATTATACCATCATTTATCATATCTTTATGATGACCTAAGATGAGAATATAAAGTTGTTACATGTATATATACATTGTACATGAATATGTGTTTTCGAGATGTTTTTGTCAAGAGTTTTATCCGTTCGTTTTATTTGTTATGTTATTATGTTTTAGCTTTATTTTGTTTAAAATGTTATTTTAAAATATAATCCAGTTATTTAAATTGCCACGGTGTATACCGGTACATTAGATATATATCATTCAATAAAAAGATTATTTTTATTGTAAATATTTGATTTTGTTTTGATTTTTAAATTTGAAAGTGTTCTTTTTAATTTTTGTCATACAAGACCATCACATAATGGAATTTGCCAGTGTACCACATGACACCTCATAGTGGGACAATTATTTCCATTGGCGATGGAATTGCATAAAGTGGCGTTTTCCTGTAATAGCCATGTTTTTTCGGGAATATTTGACGTAATCGTTATCCATTTCATTCCGCACAAACATTAAGAGGTACTGATCACGTGGTACACTGGCGAGTTCCATTAGAAACATCATCCTATAGCATCACTGATGATGAGGTCATTTATCTTAAATGTCCTATGAGGCCTTGGATGTCGAGTAGACTAGAGTGTACATTTGTAGATCATGAGGCCTCTCACTCCCAAGGTTCACATCCCAATCAGGCAGATTCACTTGTCAAAGACCAGTGGTATTCTTTCAATGTTCACATCTCATCAACCATCCTTGAACAGACTGCCTTGATATGAATGAAAGATTCTTTACTGGGGCACAAAACTCTATTTATCCAATACCATAAATTTAGACAATGAAACAATGTCATAAATATAGCAAAGTCCCTTTTCTCATGTACAGATTGTAAATATTTTTACAAAATAAACCTTCGAAGATCATTGCTGAATTCATATTTTGTTACTTTTATTTTTACATGTTATTGTTTTTTGTTTGATGTCAAAACACTAATTAAATCCAATTTTTGTTTCATCCACATAAATAAAAAGTATGTTTTTTTTAAATTCTTAATTTTTACTTCTTTTTTTGTATTTATAAATGTGTACAAAGGAAGTTAAGGGGGTAAATGGGAATGACCCTGTCTTTGTTATTTCATGACAATGCCAATAAACCCCCTTGAAATATAGTTTGCAGGGGGCATAACTACACATCAGGGGACATAACTGCACTTGTAATTTGTGCATGTACATGCTATATATGCTCCAATGGGTCTTGTTTTGAGTATACCTTCAAATTTTTTATTAATTACAATGTGATCATCAGGAAAATAAATTTATAGATGAAAATAAAATGCAATATAATATCCAAACATTCAAATTAAATGTTAAACAACCTAATCAAGAACAATAAATGTCAGCCTTGGATATAACCAGTGAAGACAAAACATGTCAATTACATGTATTTTATAATTATGACAAATATTCTTAAACACAAATTCTTTTCACTATAACATTTTTAATCTCTCTCTTCTCTCTCTCATATATAGCATGTACATGCACAATGTTGACGAAGAAATAATATTTCAACAGAATGAGGCCTTTTTTACCTGTAACAAACTGAAAAGGGTATCAGAAATTTTATCTGTTTTTGACAGTCTTAAGGATTTTTTAGATTTTTCTTTTTGAGACATCACAAAATGTTTTTATTTGTATTTTCTGTTGAAATATTATTTCTTTGTCAACATTGTATATATACGAAAGCGTGTTAGTGCCATTTTATACAGTAGAAAAAAAATTACCATCTCGTTTAAACAAGATACTTTCTCGTTTAAACAAGATACTATCTCGTTTAATCAAGATACTTTCTCGTTTAAACAAGATAATTATCTCGTTTAAACAAGATATTTTCTCGTTTAAACAAGATACTTTCTCGTTTAAACAAGATACTTTCTCGTTTAAACAAGATACTTTCTCGTTTAATCAAGATACTTTCTCGTTTAAACAAGATAATTATCTCGTTTAAACAAGATACTTTCTCGTTTAATCAAGATACTTTCTCGTTTAATCAAGATACTTTCTCGTTTAAACAAGATTATTATCTCGTTTAATCAAGATACTTTCTCGTTTAATCAAGATACTTTCTCGTTTAATCAAGATACTTTCTCGTTTAATCAAGATATTTTCTCGTTTAAACAAGATACTTTCTCGTTTAAACAAGATACTTTCTCGTTTAATCAAGATACTTTCTCGTTCAAACAAGATAATTATCTCGTTTAATCAAGATACTTTCTCGTTTAATCAAGATACTTTCTCGTTTAATCAAGATACTTTCTCGTTTAATCAAGATACTTTCTCGTTTAATCAAGATACTTTCTCGTTCAAACAAGATAATTATCTCGTTTAATCAAGATACTTTCTCGTTTAAACAAGATACTTTCTCGTTTAATCAAGATACTTTCTCGTTTAATCAAGATACTTTCTCGTTTAATCAAGATAATTATCTCGTTTAAACAAGATATTTTCTCGTTTAAACAAGATACTTTCTCGTTTAATCAAGATACTTTCTCGTTTAAACAAGATACTTTCTCGTTTAATCAAGATACTTTCTCGTTTAAACAAGATATTTTCTCGTTTAAACAAGATATTTTCTCGTTTAAACAAGATACTTTCTCGTTTAATCAAGATACTTTCTCGTTTAAACAAGATACTTTCTCGTTTAATCAAGATACTTTCTCGTTTAATCAAGATACTTTCTCGTTTAAACAAGATACTTTCTCGTTTAAACGAGTTAATACTTCATTGTTATTCTGGTATATTGACGAAAGCGGTCCCCGTGATAGTCAAAAGTACGAAAGCGTGTTAGTGCCATTTTATACACTAGAAAAAAAATTACTATCTCGTTTAAACGAGATACTAACTCGTTTAAACAAGATAACTATCTCGTTTAAACAAGATAATTATCTCGTTTAAACAAGATAATAAATATCTCGTTTAAACAAGATAATTATCTCGTTTAAACAAGATACTTTCTCGTTTAAACAAGATACTAACTCGTTTAAACAAGATAATTATTTCGTTTAATCAAGATACTTTCTCGTTTAAACAAGATACTTTCTCGTTTAATCAAGATACTTTCTCGTTTAATCAAGATACTAACTCGTTTAAACAAGATTATTATCTCGTTTAATCAAGATACTTTCTCGTTTAAACAAGATACTTTCTCGTTTAATCAAGATACTTTCTCGTTTAATCAAGATACTAACTCGTTTAAACAAGATAATTATCTCGTTTAATCAAGATACTAACTCGTTTAAACAAGATAATTATCTCGTTTAATCAAGATACTTTCTCGTTTAAACAAGATACTTTCTCGTTTAATCAAGATACTTTCTCGTTTAATCAAGATACTAACTCGTTTAAACAAGATAATTATCTCGTTTAAACAAGATACTAACTCGTTTAAACAAGATAATTATCTCGTTTAAACAAGATACTTTCTCGTTTAAACAAGATACTAACTCGTTTAAACAAGATAATTATCTCGTTTAAACAAGATACTAACTCGTTTAAACAAGATAATTATCTCGTTTAATCAAGATACTTTCTCGTTTAAACAAGATACTTTCTCGTTTAATCAAGATACTTTCTCGTTTAATCAAGATACTAACTCGTTTAAACAAGATAATTATCTCGTTTAATCAAGATACTTTCTCGTTTAAACAAGATACTTTCTCGTTTAATCAAGATACTTTCTCGTTTAAACAAGATACTTTCTCGTTTAATCAAGATACTTTCTCGTTTAATCAAGAGACTTTCTCGTTTAATCAAGATACTTTCTCGTTTAATCAAGATACTAACTCGTTTAAACAAGATAATTATCTCGTTTAATCAAGATTCTTTCTCGTTTAAACAAGATACTTTCTCGTTTAATCAAGATACTTTCTCGTTTAAACAAGATACTTTCTCGTTTAAACAAGATACTTTCTCGTTTAATCAAGATACTTTCTCGTTTAATCAAGATATTTTCTCGTTTAAACAAGATATTTTCTCGTTTAAACAAGATACTTTCTCGTTTAATCAAGATACTTTCTCGTTTAATCAAGATATTTTCTCGTTTAAACAAGATACTTTCTCGTTTAATCAAGATACTTTCTCGTTTAATCAAGATACTTTCTCGTTTAAACAAGATAATTATCTCGTTTAATCAAGATACTTTCTCGTTTAAACAAGATACTTTCTCGTTTAATCAAGATACTTTCTCGTTTAATCAAGATATTTTCTCGTTTAAACAAGATACTTTCTCGTTTAATCAAGATACTTTCTCGTTTAATCAAGATACTTTCTCGTTTAAACAAGATAATTATCTCGTTTAATCAAGATACTTTCTCGTTTAATCAAGATACTTTCTCGTTTAAACAAGATAATTATCTCGTTTAATCAAGATACTTTCTCGTTTAAACAAGATATTTTCTCGTTTAATCAAGATACTTTCTCGTTTAATCAAGATATTTTCTCGTTTAAACAAGATACTTTCTCGTTTAATCAAGATACTTTCTCGTTTAATTCAGTATTAATTTATATCATGATCAATAATATTTTGTGAACATTGATATCAAATATCAGCCATAATAAAGCCTTAATACGCACATATACGCTTACACGATTCGACAGGGGAGGGTTACATTTAGGTATAGATTTCTATAGGTACATTTTTCGGCTTCAATTTCTTTTTTACAACATATATTTATATTCTTGTATTTGTCCTGTATTTGACCAACATTTCTATGAAAAGAAAAGCAAATCAAACTAGAGTAGTAACTGTGGCAAGCACAATTACTAAAGTCTTCCACCATCCAAAATTTGGATTAATGAACTGTATTAATGAACTCTTTTACAGTTCTTATTCATCTCTCTAAAAGTTCATTTTATCATTTCAGTGATTCAAATGAGTCGAAAATTGCTAATTGAGTGTAAGTTTTGAATCATGTTTAATCATAGCTTGAAACTATATCACTCCCCCAGTCCATTGTCCTGGCACCTTATGAACCAGTCCATACTCTATCTGCCTAATACCGAGCACAATGCGAGGAGGCAATACATATATACATATATATATATATATATATATATATATATATATATATATATATATATATATATATATATATATATATATATATATATATTTAAAGTCTTATGTATGGCCGGCCTGGTCGAGGTTTGAACCCACGACTTCCCGAGGCAGACTTGCCTCGAGTCCTATTATCCAGTCCATTACCCAACCCTTTTCCAGTTCTTAATTAACTCTCTTAAATTATTTTATTACACTAAAGATTCAAATCTTTCAAAAAACTGTTAATTTAGTGTTTTTTCTATTATATTAAACACCACCTCGAAACTTTGATACATTTCTTATTGTGAATTTGCTGAACTATTGTTGATTGACAACAATTCTTCAAACACTAATTTTTTATTTTAAACACCCCTAATCATGTTTTGTGAGACAATTAGCTACTTATAACTGAAATGTCGCTGGATATTTCTGATTAAGTTTTTTTTGCAGCTCTAAGCTTGAGAAAACTTGGAAAGTTTTATAATTAATATATTGCCTATTGCACTTTGAAAACAATTTTGGGCATATCCCCAGGTGAGCCTTGAGGTCCATGGGCCTCTTTTGTTTTTCTAAAATAAATATAATGTTGTCTCAGTTTTCTGAACATATGCTAAAAAGGTCTGCTATTTTAAGTCTTTTATCTGAAAAACCCTGAATTTCACCAAGCGAAAGTAAGACTTAATTTGTGGTTGTAGCATGGTCATCAATTATCCAAGATAGCCACATATACTTCAGATCAGATAAACATCAGATAAATAACAATTACATATTATTTTTAATCAATAAAAGCTAACTAGAAATAATTGCTAGTTTTGTATTTTTAATTATCGTTCAAGTAACTGGCTAATAGTACCTAACTTTTCTCCTACAAGTAACTGGCTATTAGTAGCTAACTTTCTTCTACAAGTAGCCAGCTACAGCTATAAGTAGCCAGTTACTACTACTGCTTTAACTACCACTGCTTTCGTTAATATACCAGAATAACAATGAAGTATCTTGTTAAACGAGAAAATATCTTGTTAAACGAGAAAATATCTTGTTTAAACGAGATAATTATCTTGTTTAAACGAGATAATTATCTTGTTTAAACGAGAAAATATCTTGTTTAAACGAGAAAATTATCTTGTTTAAACGAGAAAATTATCTTGTTTAAACGAGATACTATCTTGTTTAAACGAGAAAATTATCTTGTTTAAACGAGAAAGTAAGTTTGTTTAAACGAGAAAATATCTTGTTTAAACGAGAAAATTATCTTGTTTAAACGAGATAGCATCTTGTTTAAACGAGATAGTTATCTTGTTTAAACGAGATAGTATCTTGTTTAAACAAGATAGTTATCTTGTTTAAACGAGTTAGTATCTCGTTTAAACGAGATAGTAAATTTTTTTCTAGTGTATAAAATGGCACTTACACGCTTTCGTATATATAGCACAGTCAGCTATCACTTTATTACTGTATGCTCCAATCTAGAAAGTTCACTCTTCTTCTGAGTAACACTATGTTTAGGCTATCCCTCTCCTAAATAAATAGAAGCCACACTGCTGTTTTTTTGGTTGTCTTCTTGGCGTTGGTGTCTTTAAGGCTTTTTGTTCAACAAACAGTGGACTTTTTGTTTTTCCTTGAAATGTCACATGTTTTGCACGAACTCTGAACTGAAAATTGTCCATTAGAGAAACTTTCCCTGCATTTGAATGTTTTGTGAATTTCAAAGTAATACTGTTCATAATTACATATTTTATATGAGAAAATGGTGACCTAAAATCGGCTCTCGGATCAGTTAAATGTTTACTTCCTATTGTAACACTGGTAGCCCAGAGGCGACTTTTAATGTTGAATCAGGTAACTCTTAGTTTCAGTGTCATGTGAAGCAGCATGTTTTATATAGATGAAGCTTTTGTCCTCTGTTGTTTTAATATATACATGTACATCTTTTTCTTGTTCTCGAAGCTTTTCTATCTCTATCCTTTTTTATGTTTTTCTGATCCTTTTTCCTTTTATCATTATCATTCCCTGTTATCTCTTGACTACATGTACTTGTATTAACTTTGATTTGTTTCTGTTGCTACTTCTGTGTATTGGGATATTTTACTTTGTGTTTTGACTTTACCAACGTTTGTCTTTGACTTCACATTCGGATTTTCTGTGATGATTGTAGGAGTTTGGCTTTTTCTTTGAATTTTTTATCAGAAGGTTTGTTATTCTCTCTCTTTATGCCAGTTTTCTTTGACAATTTCTTGTCAGTTTTATAACACTTATCTGAGTTTTAATGTGTCACCATCTATCACCACTGTATCTTTAATGTTATTGGCATTATACGGTTTCAGCTCTAAGCCTTTTTCATCACTTGTTGCCTTCCTGTTGTTAACATTTGGTTTTTATTGGTTGTTTATCAGGGATATTTTTTTTATTCTGCTTATAGCCTTGTTTCTTTTCACCATACATATTCTCTTCAATGTGACTTAATTTTTCAACCATGCTTCTTTTCATAAAGCACTGACAGTTGTAAGGTAGGGATGTTTTACTTTAAATTCTTCACTTTCTCTTCAGTGAAATGATAAGTATTTCTTGAAAGTGGGTGTCTATAATAAATTCCAGGTTTCAGTAATTTAATCTCAAAACGTGTCCCAAACTCTGCATAAAATTGTACATTTAATTGTTTTATTACTGGATAAAGTGTAATGATTGGTACATCTGGGCTCCATGATCTCTTTAAAGCGGTCTCCTTTTTAAGTTTTGGTATAACCTCGTTTAGTAATGTTTCTTTTCCTATCATGACGCAAAGACATCTACTGAATCTAGTTTACATTTTTTTTTTTTTTTTTTTTTTTTTTTGGTTTTAAATTGTCGATTTGTCAGGTTTTACTGATACTGTGGCGGAATTAATTTAGCTTCCTTCCAGAAGTCTGTTCTAAGTGATGTTATTCTAACATTCATCTCATTATTGCTCTTCTTTGCTCTGTCCAGTTGTAGCCCTGCTCAGTTGTAGCTCTGCTCAGTTGTAGCCCTGCTCAGTTGTAGCCCTGCTCAGTTGTAGCTCTGCTCAGTTGTAGCTCTGCTCAGTTGTTGCCCTGTTCAGTTTTAGCTCGGCTCAGTTGTAGCCCTGCTCAGTTGTAGCCCTGCTCAGTTGTAGCTCTGCTTTCTGTACAGTTATGTTGAGATGTGCTTTTCTTTTTCTCATATCTTTTATTTGTTTTACATTTTGCTCTATGAGGTTTTTTATATTGAGGAGAATTTAACAAAAGACAAAGGTTTTAATTTGAATTTTTATTATACAGTTATTTTTTAGCAAAAACAATTGTATAATAGCAACACATAAAGCTCTTGTATCGATGTTTGTGTTACAAACAACTAAGAAAATGCATACAAAAACTGCTGTAAAACATTTTCAAATCCAGCTCTTCTAAATGAAACGAGAGAGGCTCAGTGGTCGAAAAGTCTAAGTCACGGGCGAAATAACATTGCTTCTCATGGCCTTGGTCTTTCTTCGGGTAGATCTCTACTTCATCTTTAGCTGGCGACATCTTAATATGTAAAATGTAATGAACAATCTGAATGTGACTTGGTCTTATTTATTTCATGACTTTTATTGCTGCCGTGTACATGCTATTGAGCTTTAACTCTGCATTCTATATAACATATACTTATATATTACTATTATTATAATACTAACTTTCTGACTGTCCAGCACCAATATACAGACAGGTCTTGGGAGATGTATTAGGAATTTCTTCAGCAAATATACCGTTGTGAATCGGTTTGAAGATTCCTACCACTTTTTCTTCCAATATTGTCTTTATACTGCTTCTCGTCAAGTTTTCTATAACTCTAAAACACCACAGTCAACCGATTCTGCTCTGTGGTGATCCTGAACTGTTCCACAAACTTAATTCTAAAATATCTCAAGCTGTTATTAACTTTATCAAATCCAGCAAACTTTACTTAATTTTCCCAATCAAATCCCTGCAGGTATTTTTTTTTATTTATTTTCCTTTTCATTTATGTATTTATCTGTAATTTTCATTTTCCCCAATCACTTACACCTTTGTAATTACACTTTTATTAGCTAATATTACTCATTCACATTGAAATGTTTGTCATTGTAATGATTGGTTGTCTTCTATTATATTCTGTTATTTTTTTTATTTTTTTTTTTTGTTATTCGAGAGAGATTGTAACTTGCAATCCTTTTGTAACATTTTGTTGCAATAAATATGTTTAAACAAAACTGTTTGAAGATTAGTTAATTTTTTAGAAAAACTGCAAATGGACCATGATAGGATGTCAATTATCCTAGAGGCGAATCAAACGTTCAGACAGTCTTCTGTTGCATTGGAATGTTAGTATATTTTGTTCTGAAATAAGCCAGTGGCTCTGTGGTAGAGCACCTGCTTGGCAAGCGTTTTTTTTAAAAATATCTTATGCCCACCAGCCATCAATGTCAAGATCATAGCTTAGGAACTTGTAATTGTTACTATAAAATATATATATATAAATATATGTTATATAACCATACAACCCACCAAAACGGATTACCAAAGTGAATAAAAGAAACTTTCGCGAAGAGGTGGTCCTGGCTAGCCAAGTGGTCAAGTATACTAGCTTTTAGTCAGTCTTTCACGTGTTGGTTAATGTACCATGCAGGACAAACAGATCCAAGAGAGAAAAGTTTCTCAAATTCATTATAGTAGTTTTCCTCAACTATCCAGTCTTGGTTGTTAGATGGTAAAAAACAGACTTGTGGATCACCTCTCACCCTCTAAATTCCAATTCCACCATTGGCTTATCCTAGTTTGACAAAGTTTGTCACTGGTGGTTTTCTCCAGGCACTCCGATTTTCTTAAACTTAAACTGACTACCTGGAAATAAGTAAATTAATTTTGAATTGGACATTAAACATTATTTCATTCCTGTTCAATCATTATTCATGCCTGCAATCATTATTTCACTCCTGTCAAATCATTTTTTAACTCCTGCGAAAACATTTTTTCACTCCTGCCCAATCCCCTTAATGTAACATATATTAGTATATAAGACTTCAGGTTAAGACGTCTACCTCAAACAACACATGATGATACATACTCTTAGTTTTGTCTGGTTCACATTTATTATCAGAGCTCATAAAAGGCACCCTACACCTATTTATACCCCAAAAGTAATATCCAAGTCTGCATAGACTGGTACTGTGATGATTATGGTCACAAATTAGACCAAAAAAAAAATAAATAAATAAATAAATAAAATAAAATAATAATAATCATTTATATATCTATATTTTAATAATAAAAAAATAAATAACAAATAAATAGCACAATTTAATAAATAAATAAAGATCACAACTCCTTCCAGATACAATATATTAGACCATACATGTCATATATAACATGTTACACAGTACATTGATCATATGTTTATCATTTATAACAATACTTTCAAAAAAAATTCTGTGCATGGGAAAAACCTGTTCTACTTAAGCATCGTGTTAACAGTTTTGAACCAGAATTGGAGCAGAAGTAGCAGTTCCCGAGGAGGTCATAAAAATGTTTGTATCAAATCACAGAATTTGTAATATTTGATAACATCAAGTTTTACAATACAAAATGATGAAGGATGGTTGAATGGTATTTTACATCAAATCAGCAACTACTAAGATTAATCTCAACACAAGTACGTATTTCTTATCTGCATTGTACTAGTATGTGCTTATGGTGGGTGACCTTTAGAGTTCAAGGACACTCTCCTGTGATTTGGTAGGTAACATCTACACAAACCATAAAAATGTTACCAAGCCAACTATCAAATGCCTACAACAAGGACTAAAGTCACTTATGGTCAGTTTAAGTAAAACCCCTTGCAGTGAGGCACCTTTGGTATAAACGGTAATGCCCTAAATACTCAGCAAACATGGCCTCATTATCAGATAGGACTGAAGATTGTCTATGATAATATCAATCCACAACTTATTGTGTGGTGTATTGCATTGTATAGTAAAAAACCAATTACATATGATTTTATATAAAATTATGTAAAACATATTTCTGTCATTTCAAATCTAACAAATATTGAAGACATTGCTATTTATATCCTACAATTTATCATTTGTAATAAATTTCATATACATCACTTTGTAAAATAATTTTATTTCAACTTAACACAACAAAATTTTAGTGTAACTGATGTATGCTTATTAGCATGACAAAGTTTCCCAAATCATGGTAAAGTGTTTTACTATAGTAAATTTTATGCCATTACTATGTCTACAGAATTAAAACATTTCATACAAATTGGACCTAAAAAGGACCAAATAAATTTCAGTCAAAAAAAGTCATAAAAAGCACCATACACCCAATCCTTACTTATAATATAGTTTTAAAATTATCATACAAAAAACTCTGAATATATAGTTAGCCTGTTTGTTATTTGATCATACATGTATGTCTATATATATTGTTAGAATTTCCTCTGTGCTTTGCTAGTTCCATTGGTTAATGATTCTTGATCTAATAATTATGTTCTGAGAAGATTTGCTAAATAAGTAATGTGGGCATTAAAAAAAGAATCTTTGTACACTATCAAAATTAAACCAATGTAATTCATTTTACTCAACATGCAGTTATATACTGTATTTGTCTAAACATTCCAGTCAGAAAATTCTGTGTAGAACAAGCAGGTTTTCATTAATGAAATTTACCGTGGGACAGATAGGCATTCAGTTGATGAACTTTAGTAAAATTAATATTAATAATGCATGTAATATCCTCTTAAAAATTACCAGTAGTTCTATTACAACAGGTTTTCAGTTTATCAAGGGTTTGACAGGTAACATATCTATTTAAAACTTTTTAGGTTTGTAAATTATAAAGTTCTACATGAAAAACACTAATCAAAAGAATTAATCTAAATACACATGTATAATTAAATCTACTACTAAATAAATACATTTCTAGAACCATGCTGCACAGTACACTGAAATAGACCAAACATAATTATCTATCTTCATATGTGTGTATCTTCACATGTGTGTATCTTCATGTGTGTGTATCTTCGTATATGTAATATTTCTGTCATTACAAGTAGACCAAATATGTGACACAAAAAAATTATTAACATTTTTTATTAAAATACAAAATGATGTCAAGAGTTAAAATCTATACCATGATGTATTGAGGTCCATCAGCATGTGAAACCCCATAAAGTTTGTATGGAACAATTATTTCCATTGGATAATAAAATGCTTCAGTAAAGGTCTTCAAGTTTAAACAACTTAATTCTTGAAATTGGCAACATTTTGCAAAACATATTACAGTACATAAATAAAAAGGGAAGTGAAGAAGTTGTATGCTGGTGAACCATTTTCTAAAATCAATTTATGATTTAATGAAACAGATTTTAATGTACAAACTATTAGTCAAATTATACTGAAATAGAATTGTAAGATACATATACCTTTCAGGTCAATGATGAAGCAATACCCACCATGCTTTTTTGGTAATGCAAGAAGTTTTGTTATGCATTAAGCAGTTATCTGAATAACAATCACACTGATGAAGTTTCAACAAAATCAGACCACAAGGAGTTACCATCTGAAAATCATCAACCTATCAGAGAGCAGAATTCCTATAATTACTAGTATACAATGATTTTGTCACATGTTAAACTGAGATATTAAAATATACAGACCAAGTTTCAATGAACTGTGATCACTACCAAAGAATTTATCATTGACAAATAATTAACTAATTAAACTGCAGTATGCTAATTAAGTATGCTAAAATTTTGTCACGTCACAATACACCAAACAAAAAAAAAATCAATATTACACAATTTCAATCAATTCTCAGAATCAATTTTTTTAATAAACCTTACAAATCTCTGTCCAAAAACATTGTTTACCATTACTATTTGTGATTACTTAAATAAAAGATTATGGGGTTTTATGACTTTAGCAATGTAAACATGTCAAAATCTAAACTGGGCAGTTCAATCATTAATATCTAACTTATTTTACTTAAAAATGCATTTTTATATTATTTAAAGTGTAAATTAGAGAGAAATTTAAATGACCATGAAAAGATTATATCATATGCAATGTCTATAATTTTGACCAGCTACACTGATAAAAAAATAGATTTTTGTGTTTAGAAAAGAAATGTAAAAATTTGGAAAATACTTTTGACATATGGAATTTGGCCCAAAGATTATGTACAAATACAGTTATTGCATACATGTATATCTTAATTTTTGAAAGATTAAATTGTTTAGATATGGTGAAAATAAGCACCCACTTAAATTAACATAACAGTACAAAAACAAAAATATCCTTCTACGAAAACATTAAAAATTCAACTACTGTGGCCGTTCAAAAAAACTAAGAGGCAAAAACAAAGTGTTTTGTGGATTCTATCAACAATGGAATAAAGAAGCATGTAGCTGGGAAAAACTTGGCGATAGAGAAAATACAACAGAACAAGTAACAATGAACAAATAATTTAACAAGGCAGGAATAATGCATCCTGAAACCACTGATTATTATTTAACAACAAAATACAGCCGCTTCTTAGTTAACTTTGTCACTTAACTTATTGCTAAAGTAATTTAATCTCAAATTCATTATTTTTTTTCATTGTTTATTTTATTAGCCTTCCTAATTTATCTCCACATCTCTTTATAATGAGAAAATGGTTTCAATGACCTGATGTCTTTATGTATTGTTACACAGACAGATTTTGGTTGTTATAAACTTTGATTCTCAATACTGTCTATTGTTTGGGCAGATTGCAATATTTCAGCATGTGCATTATAAAAATTTTCTGTTCCTTGTAACACAGGATCACCATCAGAGTCCTCTTCCAAGTGTGTTGTGCAAGGCTCAAATGCTTGATCCCCTGACGATGTCACTACTACATGAGTAGTAACCATGGCATCAGTATCAACACCAGATACAGATACCTGAACTGGAACAATCTCATTTACACATCCTGATGCACCATGGGTAGATAGTCCATCACTTCCTGTGATGGCTGCCATTTGCATTGGAAGAGCATCTCCAGCAGATGCGCTTTCTACAGCGGCCACATGGACAGGCAGAGATGCTAGGTGAACAGGTTGTGTCTCAATAATTGTGATTGGCTGCAAAGATGGATGTGAAGATCCATGAGACTGAAGCACTTGTGTGATTGGTTGTAAAGTAGCATGTGATGAAGACAGTCCAGGAGAAGTTGAATTAGTTGGTATAAAGTGTGTATGAATCTCTGGCCCAGTTCCAGCAACTGGATTCTGAATGTGAACAGTTAAATATTGTGGGGTTTGAACATGTTCTCTAGGGTGGCATTGAAACTTTGACATAAAATTCTGGCTTTGATGATGAAGTCTGATCTACCTTTGAAACATCAGCAGCTTGTTGATCAACCAAACTATCTGATGTGGGTGCCATTTCTACATCATTTATGAGCTGTGAATGGTCCAAGTTTTCATGAATAATATCACTAGAAATATTTTTATCATCAACACCAATATTTTGTGCTCTTCCATGCTTTTTTGAATTGTCTGATCTTTCATTAGCTTCTTTCAATATTTCAGCTGTTATGGTGATCATGCGTTTTTTAGGTCGGCCAACCTTTCTTCTATTTCTTGGTCTATAAATCTGAGTCTGTCCTGGTTTCAAAGGCTGACATTTGTGTTCTCTATACAGTTTTGGTCTAAAAAACCCTTTCCCACATGACTCACATTTGAATTTGAAATCTGCACGGTGTCCCCTTTCATGTTCCTTGAGGTGAGGTTTTCTACTAAAAGCTCTCCCACATTCTCGACATTTATATGGTTTAATACCACTATGTGTTATAATGTGAGATTTAAGTTTGTCTGGACGATTAAACTCTTTATTACAACCTGAAATTATAAAACATAATGAAATTTAATACAAGCTTTAAGAAAAAAAGTTTTCTTTGACTGAGTATTATACATTTGCTATATACATTAGTGGAGAGAGAGAGAGAGAGAGATGTTGCAGGGGAGAGAAAGTACACATGTAATAATTTTGTTCAGGAGTTATCTGCTCTTTGACTGCAGGTATAGCTTAAGTCATAATGTAATTTTTAAGTTTTTAAAAAGTAATTGTTTAATAATAATTGAATTCATGAAACTGATTGTACTCTCACTGTATAAGTATGGCATGACTGGGTTATCAGGGGTTTATTTTGTTAAAGAAGCATGGGTGTTAAGCCTTGAGTGATTAATGAGCAAAGTTAATCAACATTTAAGTTCTAAGAAATAAAATCAAAGAGGTAAGATAATTAAAACAGGTGTTTAATAACTACACATTTACATTTATATACATCTGACCAACTGACACCTTATATGTAGATCTCAAATTCATTTTTTTTCTTTCGATAAAAGTGGAAATAAAACTTTCTACTAACAAAAAGTGATCAAAAATAAATTTTAATGAATTGTGTTTCTTTGATTCGCTATATTCAGTACACTTACAACACTTACAGTAATGTTAACTTTTTAATCTAAACAAGACTTCCGATAATGAAATGACAGAAAAATAATTAATGAAGATAGGGAAAATAGCTTAACAAAGGTTGTGTGTGTGTGTGTGTGTGTGTGTGTGTGTGTGTGTGTGTGATACTTAACTTACTTTACTAAAAGAACACCTGTATATATCAATCTTACCTGTCAATGATTTAAAAGGACACCTGTATCTTTTAGAAGTGTCATGGATTAACATGTGTCTTTTAAGTTTATCTTTCCTGTTGAAGGCATTTCCACAGTGCTCACACTCAAATGGTTTCTCTCCACTATGAATTAACATGTGCATCTTCAGATAGTGCTCCGCTTTGAACTTCTTCTCACATGTTGGACAAGTAAACTGACCTGTTAAGAAAAAAGAATATGAATTTCAAGATTTTCAAATACATTTCTTTAATGTAGGTAATAATTTAAGTTCCTACAAAAAAATACAAGACCATTAATTTTTTTCAACCTTTTTGAACATAATTTTTTTTTCAAGTTAAGGTTGCTCAATAACTCTAGCATCAATGAAAACTTTCATAAAGAAAGAGAAGGTGAACATGTATTTTTTGTTAAAATATATCTGGAGACATGTTTAATTATTTATTTTCTATTTTCTTTTTTTTTTTTTACATATATCAGAGAGCAATTAGGCTAATAGTTAAAAAAGGGAGATTAAATTAAAAATGATTTCTAGTATTTTCAATCATATTCTGGACCAAAATTATTATAATGCTAAAATCATTTGGCGATTTACTGTAAGAAATTTTGTATTCTGTACTTGCCTTCAGATCCATGTGAGGGTAGATGTCTGCGGAGATAACGCTCACATGTAAACTTTTTACTACAATGTGGACAAGGATGATTATGACTAGATGTAGTAAGATGATGTTCTAATGCTTCTGGTGTGGAATATTTGTTCATGCACTTTGTACACTGAAAATGTCTGTAAACAAAAAGCCATGAAAATAAAACTATAAATGTTTAATACATATCACACAAAGGTAGAATTTCTTATCTATCACAAGCTTAGTCTAAATAAAATACTCTGTTGTAGCAGCCACTGAGTGGTAAAATGGAGTTGATGCCCAAGTAAAGACATTTTTACTTTTACTGAGGCAGTCAGTTCAAGGTTGATGGGAAAAAAAAGTAGTCAGTTGACCTTCAGCAAGGTAACTGAAAAACTTTCTCACACTGGGAACTAAGCAGAGTTTGATTAAAACCTAGATGCTGTAACTCTTATCCAGCCCTTTAAATCACCTGGCCACCAAGTATCTAACCAAAAGTGGCTTACTACAGGTAGACAGAGGTATATTTTTCCCTGTATTTAAATCCGGAAATCAGAATTTCATCCAAAAGTTATGATGTATTCAGTCTTTAAATTGTGTATCTTTATGTTAAATAATATACCGGTACATATGCAACCAATAACTTCTCATTCCAGTAAAGACTTCATTTAATACCTAGTAATTATTTTGGGGCCTCATGACAGAATGGCATAAGTTCTGAATTGCAGAACACTTACTACATCCCTCACCACCTAAGTAGTTTCAAAACCTGCTCAGGCAGTATGGGAAAGTTTGCTAGATGTAGGTAAAATAATTTTGACTTAGATATAATAAAACCATTAATACACTCCAAACTTAAAATTACAAAAATTAAGATTTTCTTTGGCAAACAATTCAACAAACTTATATTCATTATTTACTTAAGAGATCACCACATAGTCAATATCCCTTTAGCTTTATGCTGAACATTTTTTAATTATTTCAGAACAATATTATTATTATAAAAAAAAACCAGAAAATTGTTAGATATTATATCCAATTGACGTCAATTGTTCCACACAAATTTAGGGGTACTAAGTGGCACATTGAAGAATGCCACTGGTATATGTCATTTACAGTAGAACTTTATCCTCCTTTTCTCAGATACATGTATCATGAGTATTTTAAAGTCATTACAAAGTGTTTTTCCAAACAGTTACAAAAATATTTCAGTTTTGAGTTCACATTTTTGAATTGCTTGATAAATCCAATACAAAATCCAATGCAAATTAAGCCATTGTGTGCCATTACAGTGTCTAGATGATATGAGGTCATTAGATTTTTAACTGGACCATAAAATTTTTAAACAAGAGATTAGACAAGCTTTTACCTGTGCAGCAAAGTTCATGACCCTTTGGATGATCTTATGTAAGCTTTATTTCATACAACAATTTTAATAAGGGAATTTTCAACGAAAGTGTAAACAGGAAATAACACAAGTGGCTAATTAGACAAATCATACCTTGGTCCGGGTTTTGGTCCCTGATTTGGATATAAGCTGTGTGTATACTGATGAAGACCCAGTTCATACAACGATGGAAAGAATTTATTACACATGTGACATCTATATGTCATTTCACTCTCATGATGTTTTATATGTTCCAGAAACATGTCCAGATCTTTAAATGTTAATATACAATTCTTCATTACACATCTGTAAACCTGAAATAAATACAATAAACTAAGCTAACTAATTAAATTTCTGTGATTCTAAATAGCCATATTACAAACCTTTTGACACTATATTACATTGTACCAAATTAAAAAAGCATGTGATACTAAATTATCAATTTACATACCATATGGCACTAAACAGCTATATCATTAACCATGTCATGTATCATAAAATGACTTTATCATTAACCAAGTGGAACTTTTGACATGGTTTAAAGTATGGTCATTTTTTGTCGAATGGTGTCTGGTATGGTCATTTTTGTCACATGGTGTCTGGTACGGTCATTTTTGTCACATGGTATCTGGTAAGGTCATTTTTTGTCACATGCATTATGATACGATCATATCTACATGTAATACTTGAAGTGTCGGAGTGTAAAGTTGATTTTCATTAAATTTGTACAAAAATATAACTATTCTTTCCAGGAACATTTATTCAATTATTATGTATTTAAATTTTCAATTAAGTTTCTTGCTTCCTGAAGGGAAGGTTGGGCATAATAAGAACCTTTTCTAATGGTTGTAGTGTATGTAGACATTAGCTGGTGACATCTGAATATAAATGCAATAATCTTGACTGGGACAAATACCCTACAATCACCTGCTCACTATTTCATGAAAAGGCCATTTTGTATTCTTCATCTCTCACTTCATCCCTGCTACATAGAATGTATATTACTAGTATAATGCTCTCAAATATGACAGATTAAAATTTACAATAGTGAGTCCATAACACTACTGGAAACACATTTTTCTTAAACATAAATAAAAATCTATATTTCATATCTCTGTATTTCAAAAATTGAAAAAATGTGAAACATTCACAATACCTGTTCTTTCTTATGTTGAACCATGTGCGTTTTGAGCTGGAAATAGGATTTGAACTTTGCCGGACAATACTGGCATATGTAAGAATTATCTACCAGTATACGCACATTTTTAAGTAGCCGCTTGTTAGAAGGATCTTTACCAGGATCTGATTCCGATTCCTGAAAATCAAAGAAAACATTAACTAACTGTAAATAAGGATTAAAGTGAAAGCATTTATAAATAAGAACATGAAGAAGGAATTTTCGGAAGGAGTGTAACTGTGAAGAATCACTGAACCAGAACAAGACTGTATGCACCTACAATGTACCAGTATCTACATTTGTATATTTGTACAGTGATCCTTGCTGCAAAATTTCATAAAAATACAAATCTGTATTAGAACAGCTGGTCCAGATTAAACTGAATCCAGATGAATGAACAAAGAAACATCATAACTACCATTTACATGTGTTCAGTCAAACCCATCTAGCGGTCAGCTGTTGACCAAGCCAGTGGTCACTATACCAGATGATCACTTTTAAAAATTGTTCTCTATAAAAAATGTAAAAGGGGTTACAGAAAACTTACTTTATCTCCATTTTCATTAGATTCATTTTCTGAATTGTCATGAACAGGCATCTCAACAACAACAGTTTGTGCTGCTTCCTCTGTTGGTACAGCTGCAGTTACTTCCCCTGAAGTGTCTGGCTGGGGAGATGATACTGCATTCTCTGGAACTACTTGGGGTGGTGGTTGTATGGGAAGGGTTGATCCAACTCCAGCAGGCCAAACCTAAAAATAATAGAATTGTTCATAAATTATATGACAAAATCTACAAACATATACAGTAGAGATAACTTGAACACCATTTCCTGTTACATCAAGGATAACCACTTGTCACTACAAGATAAACCTTTATCTTATTAAGGGGCATTCATTGCTTCCTTGCCGTTACAGTTCAGGATTTTTTAAAACATTGTAATGTATATCATTTTAATTTTGTTGGGACTCAGTAGATGAGTGGTCTTGGAAGCATACTTGAAGACCCAGGCCCCTAACTGCCAAGGTTCAAATAAAGCTTGGACAGACCGTAGTGTGAGAATTTTGTTTTCTACTAAATGGCTGTTGGTTTTCTTCAAGTACTTTATTTTCCTCCACTACTTCAGAACTGACCCATCATAAGTGAAAAGAATCTTGAATGGGGAGTGAAACATCATACACACTCCACTTTAAATTTTGTGATAATCATTTTTCAGAAATTCATGTGTGTTTCAAAATTACATGCATATACATGTACATGTATTATAAAATATCATCAATATTGCACATGTAATTTTCCTGAATCCAATTTATATGTATAAATTCTACACAAATCTAAACAATTCTGCATCACATTAAAATAAATTTCCCTTGTGATAGTAATATGTATGATGAAAAAATGTTCTTCTAGATATTATCTATTACAATCACCACAATAAAGACATACATGTATAAAAGTTACCTTTCTAGTACAGATAAAAAGTTTCAAGATAAAGGGCCTCTGTGGCCAAAAAGGCAAAGGGGACAATAAAAAAAGAGGATGTAATTGTAATGGGGCAGGTAAAGAATTATTGTTTACCTTATGTGTAGCCATGTGTTTTTTCACATTGGATTTCTGTGCAAAAGCTCGACCACAAACAATACATTGAAATGGTTTCTCGCCAGTGTGAGCACGAATGTGTTGCTGGAGATCAAAGTTCTTGGAGAAGGATTTATCACAGTACTGGCATCTTAACTTCTTCTTGTCTTCCAGAACAATGTTTCCATTTTTACCACGCTTCACCTTCATAATTGAAGCATCATCAGGGGAGACAACAGTCACTAAACTTGCCTGAGCTGATTTTCTGCCTGCAAGTTAAAGAGAATCAAGAAGTGAAATAAAGTTTTGCATCAGAGTTTAGATTATATATTCGTAATCATTTAATGGATGAATAAATTTGTGTATAACTTTGATTCCAGATCTGGGCATCTTTAATAAAGTCTTAATCTACTTGACCAAGGTGCCTCAAAGATAATTTTTTAGGTTAGAAAAAAATTCTGCTTCCTGCAGCACTTTATTATTGGCCACATTTTCACTGTAGAAAAAGATGGCATAAAAAGTAGAAGAATACTATGTTGTATATCGAGCATTAATTCAAAATCTGACCTGGACAAAAATGAAAAATAGCATGCCCAAATAAACAGAAGAACGACTTTGGTTTGTACAATTCTGCAATTAATACTCAAATCTTATATAACAACACAGGGCTTGGGCTGTAATCCAACTGGGGCAGATCTTACATGTAAAGGGATGTACATGTACAGTATTTAGCAGATAAACAGATTTCTACACTTACCTGCTTTTGTAGGACTTGGTTTAGCCACATTTGGAGCAATTGGTTTATCTGGAAGTGCTGTTATAGTGATTTGCTGTGGAGCTGGCTGTACTTGTATTTGATTGGTTGAGACAGTGCTTGTGAAAGCTGATCCACTTGATGGCTGCAGGGTAGCAGTAGTGGTGTTAACAGGACTTAATATAGTTACATTATTAGGTGATCTAGTTGTATATGTCATCTGAGATAAAAATGGCCCTGCTGGATGTACCGCAGATCCCTGAAAACATAAAAATAAAGTGTAGAAAATTCAAAAACTTTATAAGAAAAAGTTCAAACTGACTTTTCAAAGAAATTGCTGAAAATGCATGACTTTCAAATATTTTTTATTGACCCAGATTTAAACACACCACTAAAGTCTATCTATATGTGTAATAGTTATGATGATACAACTGTATTTGTCAATTTACCATATGGCTTCCTTTTATTTCTATATGATTTAGTAAATACTAACTTCATCCCTGAAAACATCACATTTACAGGAAAAGGTCAAATTACAGGATTTGATATACACTGGAAATAGTATTCTCACATATTTTACAGTGATTGCTGTCAATTTTCTTGGTGTTATATCTTTTATCAGAGGCATCACATGACTGGTACATAAATAAAAGTGATCAAGACAACAACAGATTTTATTATGGACATTACCAGCTGAATTGTAGAAGCACCAAGAGTCTGGTCTACATTAGCAAATGACATCAAATCATCTGTGAGTACCATATTCTGTGTAAGCTGAGTCAATGGTGATGGAGGAATAGTTGTATATGCTGGCAAACTTGTGGTCTAAAAATAATGAAACATCAAAATATAAATTAATCAAAATAAGATACACACTGCACTCTGTGTATTACAATGCCCCCCCTCCTTTTTCTTCTCATAAAATTACCAAATGTTTAAACTAGAATACATTTTTTTTTTGTATTTTATTTAAAGAAAAATCATTCATTGTATGACACAAAACATAGGTTTTTATATAAATGGTTCTAAAAGACAATCTCTGTTAATGAAAGTTAACTATTCAATCAATGAAATTAGAATTTCATCACTTAGATCTACAATAATTGTTTCTGTGTTTGTGACAGAGAATTTTGGAAATTTTCATAGAAAATCAAGTGAACTGACATAAAATTTATATTTATCACAAATTGACTATAGTTGTAACTTAAATTACATGAATCTTCGATTACCAATTAATATTACTGTAGAAAGAACAATGTTGCCACTATGGTGCTTTTAAATGTTGAAAATTATAACTTGTATGTGGAAACAATACCCTTAATAACACATTATCCCACAAACACAAAAGGATCTATCATTTGCAGAATTTTATGCCATATCAAATCCCCCATAATGGCAACATTTTAGTTTGTACAGATATAATCTATGGTAATCACGGAAGAGCATAGCAAAATGTTTTGTTACAACTTGGATGAAGAAAATAAACAATATAAAAACTTTAATTTCAGTATTTTTGGCTGTCATAATTACAGTGATCCTGATAATAGCTGACTGAGCTGATTACCTGCTGCACCTGTTGAACAGGAAGTTGTTGTGGTCGACTGACAACAGGCTGGAATACATTCTGCGCTTGATTTGGCTGAGTTGCTGTTTGTACATTACTACTTATAATTGGTTGTAATGGCTGAATGGCTCTTTGAGGCATACAACGGCTTTGTTTGTGATTCAGAAATAAAATCAATGATGAGAATTGCTTTTTACATTTTCCACATTGGAAGACATCATCTTCATCAACTGAAACAAGAATTTACTCATAATTTATGTCTCACCATTCCTAATTGTCATGTAAACGAAAGTATTGTAAATTCAATTTGAAAATTTTATGTGCAAGGTTTTTTTTTTATCTTTCATTTAATGTCAAAAATCTGAAGCATTCCTACTGCAAATAATTTTCCATTAAAGAAAAATATTCACATATTGTTCGATATTTTTTCATTCTTGTTTCCAGAAGTTAAAATGCCTTTAAACACAACTTACTGTCCTTTACTTCTGGTGTGCTTTGAAAAGCTTAACTCCTTATTTGGAAACTAACAGTCTTTCAAGCACATGAGTGATTTGCATTAGCACATGGTTAAGTTTCCATGACAAAAGCCCACTTTAATAATTAACTATGTCTCATATCTATCACATAAACAAATAATGTGAAGCACTCCAGTTTCCTCCAACATCCCTGAACACCTTAATACAAGTGAAAGAACCTTAACTGGGGCATAAAACATATTTTCTTCACTCAAACAAATTTCATTAAAATTCAATAAGTGGTTTAATAGAATTAGTTTGCACAAATATTAAACACACAAACAGACATCCCCTTTTTTCCTCAGGTATTTGACGTAGGAAAATAAAAGTTATTGCTTTTCTTATAGATACTAACCTTGTGGCGCTTCTGCAATGGGCTGTGATTCTAGCAGGGATTGTACAGCAACAGCTGTCTGATTGTCCATTCCAGACACTAAAATATTAAACAAAACAATTTTATCAAGCATATGTATTGTGGCATGTGACTACTGGAAAAATTACTTTTCCACCTCACAAGTTTTCAAAATCATTAGAATCTATTCCTTTGCTTTGATCCTTTATTTAAGCCCTCTCAGTATATTTTAGCAATAGCATAGCAATTTTAGCTTTATAAAGCCCAACCATGGGAATTTCCAATATACGAGACACAGTAAGTTCAAGAAAATAGCGATATACAGGCCTGGTCACTTGTCCTTGTATTTTTCCCTCATCCTGTTATCACATTATTACATGCATAAAAATCTAAATTTCTTACTGAATTTCAACTATACATTGAAATTCTTTTATACCGGTAATACACTTTCAGTAAATAAATTCATTATGCAAAGAAAAACAAATGAAAATGTAATCATTAAAAAAAAAAATAACCTCTCCCGTTGTCATATATAGATATGACAACAGGAGAGGTTATTCATCCTCAAGTACACGTACTTGTGTCAGGTTATGGGGTATCAAGTGGCATGTAAGTAAAACTCATAACCATAATCAGAAATTACTGTCTATTTACCATACGTTCGAAAAACCAATAACAAATATTTTTACAAAATTTTCAATAACATGGTTACAAATCAATCATTCCTTTTCTTGTTTGATCTAAGTTGTTGCTTTACTTAAGAATATGGTAATCTTATTTTTAGCTTTATCCTTGCTCATTTTGCAATTAATGTGACAAGATGCAATAATGAGGTTGGCGACACTATATGTATGAACACTTTTTGACAAATTGGCCGTGTATTTTATGCAACATATCAAGTGACAATAAGCGACTTTATTTACATACTGATTTGCTGCAACTAGAGTGGCTTCATTAATTCTTTTAAATAAGCTAATAAATTGAAAATTGAAGCCTTTTGACATTTTTCGAGAATATTATGTTATGGTAATTAACACTTCAAAACTAGACCCAACCTTCCCTGTCAGGATAGAAGACTTTTAAGCAAGAAAGACTGTACATAAGTTCGCTTGTCCAGGTTGGTAGTTTCACAATCCCATAACTGACCGTTTGAGAAGAAAAAAAAGCTTAAATAGAGCATAAACCTCCATGACTCCACTCAACCAAACCATGAAGCTACCCCACACTTAGGCATCTGCATAATAGATCATTTTTATTTATTGATATGTCACATGAAAGACATTGCCAATTTGTCAAAATAGCACCAACTATGGTGAATTGAAGGGGATACAATAAATGGATTGAGTTGTAATTTGGAATTTTAAGCAACAACCTGGTTCTATAAGTGAATGAATAATTATGTAGCGGGATGAGCTAGTAGTACTTAGTGTTGATGTTTTGTATATAGTAGGTATAATAGAGTGATTTACTGCCAGACTATTTGGTCCAGATCTTTTAACCTTGTGGTAGAGCACACACTTATCAACTGAAAGGACCGGGTTTGATCCTTAACCGAGGCACTCAGTGAGGACGTGTTGGTTTTAGATGTTTACTCCCTCCTGTTACAATTATTTTGCCTATTAAGGCTATTTTTTGGAGTAGAAATGTTCTCATACAAGTTTGCATTCTTTCAAACAAGGTAATCAAACAGTAATGTACATGTTTTTATTTATATGATTTATCTATTTAATTTCTATTATAATTTTTTTCTTTTGTACACTAAAAATCATTGTAAGTAAACTTGATGAAATAATTTATAGACCGTTTATAATTTTTGGCGGGAAATGACTAAGGCATTGGGTTTGTTTTTGGCCGTTCCAAGAAGAAAGCACCCACCCAAGAGGTATGTCGAAGTAAAATGAGGAATTCTGAGAAATGGTGACAAGTTAATAAATATCTACACAAATTTATTTATTATTCTCGAAATTTAAGATTTTTTAATCTTCATTACATTTGTCAATTTAACACAGTTTACACAACAAAACGCTGACTAACAGCCGGCGTACTGACCAAGTATTGAGAAAACAAAATGGTGGAACACCATCAACATGCAAATGGTTTGCGACAGGAACTAGGCATACGGCATCAATTCACAAAATGAAATGTAGTGTGATCTTTCGGTAGCCATCGATAATTAATAGTTTTCTATAGAAATAAAAATACCTGTAAATGTTTCAAAAAATTGGGCCATCTTCTCGGACTGAAGCGAAGCATTTAATTTTTGGAATACAGCGCCCCTTTAACGACACTAAGGGGAGATAACATACATGTAGTTATCGGATTTTCTTCATTATGAGTACGATAAAGTACCTGTACAGCACAAAAAAAAACAAAATTTTTTAGTTTAAACATTATTTTATTCACAAAAAAAAAAAAAAAAAAAAAAAAAAAAAGAAAAAAAAAAATCTTATACATAATATAAATCATATTTTAGATATAAATATATCGTGAAATGGATTCGAGAACAAGACTATGTCTTAATTTACAATATACCCACAGGAGCTCGTAATTAAATAACCTCCTTTATTATCCAACACCCCTTTACTATCCAAAACCCCATAAAATAATATGGGGTTTTGGATAGTAAAGGGGTGTTGGATAATAAAGGAGGTTATTTAATTACGAGCTCCTGTGATATACCTATAACATATGATCAGGTAAGTGTGAATAACAGTTATTTACTATCTTAGAGAGAGAGAGAGAGAGAGAGAGAGAGAGAGAGAGAGAGAGAGAGAGAGAGAGAGAGAGAGAGAATTATTGACTAAATTGTTTAGACAACAATATATAATTCTGCACAACATGAAAAATATGAAAGTTATCATCAACACTTAGATTTAAACTGTCTCCATTCAGTAAGACCCAGTGTTAATGAACGTCAGATTAAAAATAGTTTGCTCAGTGTCGTATATCATTATAAAGGGGACATTGAAAAAAGAAGTGCTCAGTATTTTCGATTTCACCACATTTACAAAATGGGTTGTCATTGATATTTTTCTTATATAAATGATCATTTAAGGTACTACATTCTAAACGTATTCTAGTATGATAGATTTGACTTTTAAAAACGTGATCCGCATGAAAAATATTTTGGAATATTATCTAGGACGTTTATCGAAGGTATTTAGTGATTACATATATTGATGAATTATTACGAATTTCAGTAGGTATGGCATTCCAATATCGAACAGTACATGGC
Source organism: Tegillarca granosa (assembly GCA_029721355.1). Taxonomy (NCBI): domain Eukaryota; kingdom Metazoa; phylum Mollusca; class Bivalvia; order Arcoida; family Arcidae; genus Tegillarca; species Tegillarca granosa. The sequence continues at coordinate 33,058,245 of CM056603.1, forward strand.
AAAAAAGAATTATAATAAGGTGTTGAATTACACAAGAAAGTATGTAAATTGTCCCGACCTCTAGTTGGACGATGTGGGTTTGGAGATCACTAAGTGGTACTAAATTACATAAATATTCAGGTGAAAGACCACATTTTACATTTTAAAAAATAAGATTAATCTATGTTTCTTACGCCTATAATTTGGAGTTTCCCAACCAGTTTCTTTATACATGTATAATGAGATTAAACAACAAAACTGGCCTTGTAACTATTCTGGCTGTTTCTATATTTATATGTTCTAATTTCTCTTGTTGTTCGTAAGTTATGTTATCCCAAATTACGTCTGCATATTCTAAGACGGGTCTAAGTAAAGTAAAAAATATTTTTTCTAATGCAGAACGATCAAACTTAAATTTGATTTTCCTAAGGACTGAAATTCTTTTAATGCTTTAGATAATACTTGATTTATATGATATTTCCAGTAACCATCATCCCAAGGTGTTTGTGAACTTCGGTAATAAGAATATGGTTCATATATAATTGTGGATGAAACGGTTTGACTTTTTTCTACTTACAATCATGGATTCGGTTTTTTGGGGGATTGAAGGTGACTAGCCAGTTATTTGCCCAATTATGTATCAAATCTAGTTCATTATTTAATTTTTCCGCAGCAGAGTAAACATCTTCGACTATGAAATAGAGCGAGGTACGTGTATCATCAGCATAGAGTCCTATATTACTTTGTATGTTTGAAACAATATCGTTTATATATATGTAAAAAATAATAAAAGACCTAGTATAGAACCCTGAGGAACACCAGACTAAACTTCCCTCCTCGACGAGAAGCCATTTTTAAGAACTACACGTTGTTTTCGGTTTGACAAATAAGATTTAAACCAGCCAAGAAGTTTCCCTCTTATTCCTATTGATAATTTTTTATATACAAATTAAAGCGGCAGACCGATTAATCTGCCATGTACTTTTTATATTGAAAAGGTGTTAGAATAAAAAGGAAAATTAATCATAAAAAAAAAAAAAAAAAAAAAAAAAAAAAAAACCATATAAAAGAATTGTTCCGAGTTTGGATTTAAGCAAAAACTTCTTATGTTATTTAATTTGCTTAGGATAGATCTATATAATGTGAATAGTCTGTTCTTGAAATTTTCAAATATGTTATATTTTTTTCCCCAAGGCCACGTACGTACACTTTATTATTATTATTCAAGTTTACTGCGTTAGCGATTTCAAATTATGGCATACTTAAATATGACTTAAACGAAAATTTTGTAAAGATCGGATGATCGATCTGGAAAGAATATTTCGGCGAATATCTAATAAATCTCTTAAAAATTTTTTTTTTTAAATATAGCCCCAAATATTATTTACCAAATAATTAGTAATTTAATAAGTAGAATTTACTTCATGTTGACTGCCACAATAACTACATGTTATTATTATTAATCCATTTGTTTATTAGACACAATCCTTAGATTGAGACCCACACCTCACGGTAATTAACAGGATGTAACTTAACGACATACAGCAATACCACATTCGGTGGATTAATCAAAATGGTTTCATTTTGATAGACTTTTGAATACTTATTTATTTGTTTGTTTACTTATTCACAAAATGCTGGATTCGAAAAAATTTGGAGTTGAATGAAGATAATATGAATGCCGGTAAAGCAGACATCATTGTTTAAATTTAATTTTCGAAAGCAGTTCATTTCACTCAGTTTTTTGTGCATTTATTTACACAAAATAAAATAAATAATAATGCAACTGTGAAATATGTTTGTATTTACTTACAGCATTTGGTCATTAGTTTTCACTTGTTTTGGGCGCAAATATTTATTTTTTGATGTCTTTAGAAATCTTTACCTTAACTCACAAAACTATTATTATTATTATAATAATTATTATTATGTTTTTTTTTATTATTATTAAAGTTTTATTTAAATTGTAGTCTATCTCTGAAAATATGTTTTTTTTAAATAATTTGAGATGAGATATCCTTGTTTTATTTTGATAAAATTACCACAGTTAAGACATTGAGCAGTTGTAAAGAGCAAAGACACAAACTTTTTATTTTTGTATATGACTGTAAATAGGTGATGAAATGTAATGCAACCCAGATTTAAATTTAATTTATATGTCATTTAAATGTAATCCACATGATTACACGTTTCACAAAAGAGATGTCGTTTTTCCCCTGACAGCCTATATATCATGTGCAATTGCTTTGGTTAAATTTTTGCAAATTTTTCAGTAGGTGCACCCAATAACAATTCCTGTTCAATTTTATATTTGATTAATTATTAGTTTCAAGTTATATAATCAAGTTATGCCTGTAGTCTACCAATCAGAATCTCTGAGACGTTTGGGTCTCAACTTGATTTGATCATTGAATTTGTCCATTTCTGGTTCAAATAAAGTTGTACGCCAAATATTCATCACCTGCAACGTTGTCTACTTCATCCCCAAATGATGACACATCTTCTTGTGTATATATGCATATATATGAGATGCATGTCCAAATAAGTACTTCCTTCTCCAGCATAATAATGTTAATGTTTAGACATTACATTCATGTGCAAATTGTTCTTTATTATGCTACATTCAAATTGACTGTTACACATAACATGGTAATGCCACTTAATTTACTTTGACCAGCGGCATTAAAAACATTTAAATATCACTGCTGTGACACATTCCTTCTTATGCCAAATTTAAATTTACTTTGACACATGATTCTTTACTATGCCACAGATAAATTTCCAGTGACACATCACATTGTACAATTTTATGACACATTTAATCTGTCTGTATATTACATGGTTTTAGTGATGATTGCCACTCTTAAATTAACTTACAGTCATTGTGATAAAACACATGGTTCTTTATCATATAAATGATATTACTGTGACACAATTTTTTTTGTGGTGCCATATTTCAGTTTACTTTGGCAAAACCATTTTTTATGGTGTCACATGTAAATTGACCGTGACACAACACATGAGTATTTATTATGCCTAATTTAAATTAATTATGCCACAACACTTGCTACCATTTCATATTTAAATTGTGACAAAAATTATAGTTTTTATCATGCTATGTTCAAATTGACTTTGACACAATGTTTCTGTTTTAATGTCACACCGGTATTTAAATTGACTGACACAACACATGTTATGTTATGTCTGACCATACAGACCTAATGCATTAATTTAACAAGTATTCAATAAGAAAAAGTCGGCTGAAAGACATTTATACCAATTATACAGATCTGAGGTCTGATCTGACTAAATTAAACTCTTGACCTATGAGAAAGAGTTTAAATAGAGACATAGTCATCACCATTAGTGAAGTGGTGTAATGGCCCATTCAAGCATTTTTAAAACTTAATCTAGCACTACTGAGGAAATTGGAGTACCTTAAGAAAATCAACAACCTTCAGCAAGCAAATTTACAAACTTTCTCATACTAGTGTCCTTTCTAGTGAGATTAACTTCAATGATGCAGCTCCTTGGCTTGTAATGTAAACTGCAAGTTGACACTAATGTCTCTATATTACTGAATAAAACTATTGCAAATTTCTTTCCATCCACAAAATGCTATATCCATAATATACAGGATCAATCTGTGGGCTATTACTTATCTTCTGGATAGTGGGATTCAAACCTAAATGTTGAGGTGTAGTGATACAAGTGCATGCTTTAGACTGCTTGGCCCCTCAAGCCCCTCTTAAAAAAGAAATAACAAAATTAAACTTTGTCCATCAAAAGAGTTTACTTAATAAAAAAGTTTGTTTATTAAAAAATGTTGCTAAATATTTTAATACACAAATGCACTGGATGTCTGCAACATTAGCATTGATATTGGGGGTGGGTGGGGTGGGTTTTGATGTAAATGTTTCTGCACACTGTACAGGAAAGCTTTAAAACTACTTTATCATTCTATAAATAGCAAAAAATTCCTGATACAAAGTACTATAAAACAACACACAAACTTAACAAACAAATAATAATAAACACAATTTTAGTTTTTATTTTACAATTTATTTGTTTTTAAAATCTGACAGATGTTAACTAAATTATATATATGTATATATAAATGTGTGTTTGATGGTAGATATAATTATAAAAGATGTTAATTAAAATGTCTTATTCTTGCACATAGCCAGGTGGATACTGAATAATCACATTGGATGGACATTGTGGTGTTGGACAACACATACCAGCAGCTGGCTGTTGTAAAGTACAAACATTTGGTAGATTCCAGGTGTAACATCTACAAAATAAAAATCAATCAAGATCAGTATTATAGTCAAACAATCAATAGATTTTAAGGTGTCAACAGAAAAATGATGTAAGAAGAACTTTAACCAGAAAAACAAAAAAGCTATTTTACACTGATAATGGCCACTGCAAAATATAAACAAAATAAGTTAAAACCCGGGAGGGAGTAATGAGACTTACTTTTCTTTACATTCATATACATTCATAATGAACCCACATTCCAAGTACAAAATGGTCATGAAGTTTCTCTTTGATCAGCCAAACATAGGAGGCAAGGAAGCATATACTCTCTCTCTCTCTCATTCTCTCTCTCTGTGGTGTATTTGTGGACATACATGCATGCTTGTTCATGTTTATAATAAGAAGAAACTTACCGTGCACTGCATTCGTAACGTCCATGTGATCCATCTACACAAGTACATTTATAATCACAGCCATCATTCCAAGTTGAACCATGTAAATGAGCCTGTCCCTTGTACATACAAATTCCTAAAAAAAAAAAAAACAAACAGAATATCATCTTGTTAACAATACAATAAAACCTCAATTCATTGCCACCATTAATTCAGATAAGTTTTTTAATTTAAAAGGGATTTTGTTTTAAGTAGGCTTTCCATACATCATCTCAACCAGAAAAAAGAAAAATTGCAGTCAAACCTCACTAAAAGGACTATCCAAAATATCTGACATTTCTTATAAACAAGTAGTCTACATATAGGTTAAAATATAGATGAAATGGAAATTGGAGAAAATTTCCATGGTCTTTATAAGCAGGAGGACTTTCAGGCAGATAAAACTGTACAAAAATATCATACCTTGTCCATTACCATCGGGTCCAATTCCATTACCACAATCAGGTTCAGGGCAACATTTGCCTGGGGGCTTAACTAATTTACATCCTTGAGGAAGTTGAGTGTATGATGGACATCTGCAATAAACCAATCATTTCAGTCAAAAAAAATAGTTTGAAATGTTAATAGTTTACAAAATAAAATCACAAATTTTTTAATTAAATTTTCAGGTAAACAGCATTTACCTATTTTACTTAAAACAAGATGTCACCAGAACCCATAATGCTTTATTCCAAAAGTAAAATGAATGAAGAAATAAGTGAAAGAACAGTTATTCTAGTAATTCTACCCTTGTTCAGGTATTGAGTGGTTTATTTCAGAAGTCAGTTTTCTCCCAGTCAAGCATTCAGTGTTGATTGATGGAGAAAATAGGAGTACTCTGAGAAAATCACATGCATTAATCAAACTGACAAACAGTCTTGTGTTGGATTTAAAACTAGTCAGTGATTGATTGACACTGTAATCTGTAAGCTTGAATTTTAAATCAACAATGACTTCCATCCCTTTAACTTTGTGGGGAATGGAGTCACAGACAGCATCTTTTTAACTGAGACAAAATTGTACTACCGGTAAATGCATTACTAGGATGGTCCAGTAAATAGAAGGACTTACAAATCTCTACAGGTGTATCTTCCAGACTTGGCATCAGTGCAGGTACAGTTATATTGACAGCCATCTACCCATGATTCTCCTTGATGGTAAATCTTGTTATCCGAGTATATACAGGCATTTGCTAAATATATAAAATTTAACAGATTATGCATTTAACACTTCTTATCAGGGTAAAGAAATTACAAAGGGTAAGACTTTGGCTTTAGACCAGATCCTCCAACACTATAAAAGGCCTTGCTGATAGAGTGCTCTATCAACTGAGATACACAGCACACTGCAATGTCAGGAGGTCACCATTATTGTCTTGTAAACAAATAATCAAGAGCTATCAGAACAGTGTACTGTAATTTAGTCTACACATCTATTGCATTTACAAAAGTTGGACAAAGAAACAATGAACACCTTAAAGCTTCCTTACAGGAATGAGATTTTCAAAATTTTGTCCCAAAGTTAACTTTCCATTGAGCTCAAGCAATATATATTTCTGAAGTTGTGTAGAATTTTTCTGTTGCAGTCTTCCATGAATTAGTCTGTCACATTTTCCTTTAAACTATCTTGCTTACTGTAGGAGATCTATGCCTTTTTAACATAATTGGCTTAGAGGCTATGTTAGTCACCTTAGAAGGAAATCACAGTATAAATTAAGTTATAAAGTATGACACTTACTGTAGCCTACCATTCCTGTTGATTGTGGGGATGCTGTTGCTGTACCTATAAAAAACAACTTCTTTTAAACAAACAAACAACCTGCATAAATAATTAAGAGAGAAGGTTATGAAAGATGTTTCATCGACTGAAATCATAGTTAGTTAATTATGTAAACTAACCTACAGTAGTGAACTTCAGTTATGACTTGACTTGATTCATGCAGTGGTTGCAAGTACTGTACATATAATAAACTGAGGTCTCCTGGTCCTGGTGATTTAGTTATCAGTAGTGCTATACAATATTACAATGATGAGAAATTTTACCTGCATTTTATAGACCACAGTGCATGTATAATTGTGTCAATTTTCTTGCTAAAAGTTTTCATTAAATTTACATGTACCTAACTGCCACCTCCATCTGAGTACACTTATCTTAACTGCTTGACACATATAACTTCTATCTTTCCTATCTTTTCTTCAAATAATAAGACTAATGTATTGCTATTTAGATGATAATAAACTTACAGTCTCCGTGAGCCAAGATAGCAAACACATCTCCTGAGCCTGGAGTAGCTAAAATAAAAAAAAATATAAATTTAACAAGAGTTCCGCATGGCAGAGCATGATACGCCCGTCAAATCTGCAAGTCATTTATGTGGATATTTTGTTTATTATGAACTGTAAAGGGACTTATACAGTTCATATGAGCTGTTCATAATCAATAAGTCAATTCAATTATTCATCACAATGATACAAAATGCAGTGCACAAGTCAACAAGTACAATAAAAAACAATAGTAATTATTGAGATTTTGGTATTATTTTCAGTAACAAAATAGACTTACCACCAGCCACACCATTTATATAATTTTACCATCATGTTCTTGTAACCTTCATCACAAAATTGAGGTAATCTCTAGTATACTGGGTTGTTTCAAAGACAACAAGTACTTCAGCCTACAACTCTATGTGTATCTGCTCCCTGGTAGAATAAATTAAGGAAGCTAGAGTTATGGTTCCTGAGCACTGCACTTCGGATCATCTTGGTAAGTAAGCATACCAAGTTTCAAGTCATTCTGACCATAGATGTCAGAGTTATGGGCCAGACAAACCCGCCGCGTACTCTGGCAGCACACAAAGGGGAATAACTCAAAAATTAAGGAAGCTAGAGTTACGGTTCCTGTGCACTGCACTTGGCATCATCGTGGTAAGTAAGCATACCAAGTTTCAAGTCATTCTGATCATAGATGTCAAAGTTATGATCCGGAAAAACATGCTAACAGCATTCAAAGGGGAATAACTCAAAAATTAAGGAAGCTAGAGTTACGGTTCCTAAGCACTGCACTTCGCATCATCTTGGTAAGTAAGCATACCAAGTTTCAAGTCATTCTGACCATAGATGTCAGAGTTATGGGCCGGACAAACCCGCCGCCAGTACGCCCGCCCGCCCGGATGCCAGCCCGCCAAGGGTGATCCCATAATACGCCCCGTCTTTGACGGGCGTATAAAAAAGGTCATCTGTTTTGACATTAAATAACAATACCTATTATGCTTTGTCACAAAATATTTTTGCAATCAGTAATTAAAAATAATATATTGGTTTATTTTTTTAATATATAAAATATACTTTACATCTGATCAGTATTTCTATCTCATTATTTTACCCTGCCCTACCCATTCCCTATGTAGTGAATCCAGTAACATTATTATAATGACCCCGATACCTGTTATATATTATGAGGTATTTAATAGCAGTTTGAGTAATGTCAAAGTTCTGATGCGTAGAAAACTTACACATTCCAAAGTTAGCAACTGTGTTTCCTGGAGCATAGAGGAAGGAAGGTTTGTTACCAGCACTGTTTTCAAATGGACAACCATTCTGGGTAGCCACCATTATCCATCCGTAAGTATTACAAGAACTAGATGACTGGCTGTTCATGTAGAATTCACGACCGCTACTTACATCTCTGAAGACAAAGAATAGAAAGTATTAATTATGATGATTGCAAATAATGATTCTTCAAAGTCCTTTTTTTAAAATCACAAAAGTATTAAAAAATGCTTTTTTTTTTAAGATAAAAGTTAACTTAGTTTGAGGAAGGAAATGGTAGAGTGGAAAGAAAAGATGTTTTCCTGTAGTCCTTTTCACTATTTTTATTTGTAAATTCAGCTTGATTTAGTGACCAGAAATGCTAAACTGTTCGGATTTAATTAAAGTAAATTCCTCTTTGTTTATTTTTACTCAGTAATCACTACTGAGTGAGTGATTGAGCAAGTGTGTGTGTGTGTGTGTGTGTGTGTGTGTGTGTCAATAAGTGACTTTAAGTGTGAGTGTCAATAAGTGACTGTAAGAGTCAGTGAGTGAGTGAATAAGCAAGTGTGTGAGTATCAGTAAGTGACTTATGTAAGAGTCAGTGAGTGAGCAAGTGTGTGAGTATCAGTAAGTGACTGTGAGAGAAATTCATCAAGTTTTATATCTCCGTTAAAATTTAAATAAAGTTTTTATGTATATTAAGATATTACAAGATACAGGTTAATGAAAATCAGATATTTATATATACCTTTACAGTGAGCATGAATGAGGGTTCTATTTCATGCCAAATTTACCAAGATGTAGATCATTGGTTTTAAGTTCTCATCAATCCAGTATGGACAGGAAATAACATTTTTTATCTATAAGGGTTCCCAAAAAATCTGAGAACCCATAGCCCTGCTTTTTTTTTTTTGCAATACACCTTAACTATACACAGACTATGTCTGCCAACTTACCCCAGCATAGAGAAAAATTGTTTAGGTGCATTCTTGATGTCTGAATACGTTGATGAGATGATTCTTGATGGGTCGAACCAACCATTCTTATCTGTGTTAGTGGCATCAAATATGATATTGGCTTTCTCTACTCCCTTGTTGTAAATTGCTACTTTTACCTGTAATAGCAAGGTGGTTACTATTCAAACTTACACCTGCAGAAAAGGACATACTAGTAACAACAACTTGAACATTCCAGACAGATGAAGTGTGATGAAATATTTAGTAATGTTTTACAGGAACTCTGGTTTGCTCTACTATTTTGGAACATTAATAAAAACCATTGTCTAAAATACTATTGATAGCAATGAATTTTTGTTTTGATAGACACAACAAAGTTAATGTCACTATATGTGTCTACTTTCTCACTTCAGGTCACATTTGATGTGGTAAAGTGATGAAAAGACTCCATCATAACTGGGGCATAGCTAACATTAAAACATTTACCAGAAACTTAAACATTGTACATTTATATTGACACTAGGAAATTATAATCTTCAGTAAGTCAAGTTGTTTGCGCACAGCCATTATTTTTAATAATTCTGGAGAAAATTACATTAAATTTCCCTCAATAAAATAATTTTAACATGAAATTGTTATATATAACTGCATATCCAATGAAAACAATTCTTCCACAGCACATTTATAAAATATAGGAGGAAAAGTGCTATATACTCTAGATTAAAATTTAAAAGAACAAGTTCGAAATTCACATTAGTGCTCAGAATACAACTGTTACAAAATGAATAAATAAATGACACATAAAAATCTTACTCTATCAATACATAGGCTGTTCCAGTGGTTGGATAGATCAGGTTTGAAGTGACCTGGGAATATTGCGTTCAAATACATGGCTTGTGGAACATGTGCATTGACTGTGTTTGGACTGTTCCATATTGTGTACAAGTCGCCTGGAACACCTGCAACACCTTTCATCATGGTCATCCATCCTGTTTGACAAATCATCAAAGTTAATTGTATGTTACACAGAAATTATGTATTCTCTGTTCAGATTACAAACATTTTATAAAAATGGCTCCACAATTCTTTAGAATAGAAAATGCAAATCTTAAATGTCCAAAATATATCCTATGAATTACATTACATATTAGTTCAAAAGTTATTGTTAGCTGGTACAGATAATTCAAAACTATCTACTTGTTCTAACATACACACTGGCAGACTTATGGTCGGACAATCAATAGTGGAGACATTAAAAGAAAATGGTATACTATCAATTTAATTTATTTTTGAAAGGAGAATAAATTATGTTATATTAATAAGAATATTGTAAATTTTAATATTTGGATCAGGAACACATGTTTCTAATTTTTTGTGGTGAATGGTACACTTGATTTATTTTTCAATTTTTGAAGCCTTGTACAACCGACATGTTTATGACCACAAATAATAATAAAATGTTATGTGCTTTAACAAGGCAACAAACACCAGTTGTTCTTCACTGGATTAATATAGCTTGATTTACTAGTACATACTTCATATATTAAGGTGATTGATTATGTGTTTACATAACAGTTAACACTTTGTTTACAGAAGTACTGTAACAGTTACCAGCTATAGTCCATATCACGAAAGTTAATAGTCACGAAATAGGTTTGGTAGAAGAATCACAAAAGTTCATAGCATAACGAGTAAAAGTTAGTTTACAGTATTAAAATGTCTTGTCATTAACTTACCATTTCCTGGCAAGGTGTTTATGATAGTCTGTGATGGAGTGAATCCAGTTGCTGGAAATAAATAAAAGATTGTTAAATAAATTGTATACATGAATATAGAGTACTTCAAATTATTAAAAAAGAAAAAGAATCTGTATAAATCAGTCAAAAGATGGCAGGTTCTACATTCTAATCCTGGTTTAGCTACTGTATCTCACCCTTTAAATTCATGTAACAGTAGAAAATATAACAGAAGGAATAACTGCAATTTACCCCCCCCCCCCCAACTAAACCTTAATAGTAAAGCAAGAATACTTACAACAGAAACCACAGAATTTCTTACAGTTGTCATGAGCCCATGCAGTAAATTTAGAATCGGTACATGCAGATCTGTCATAACGATCACAATTGCTTAACTTGTCAGCACAAACGCTTGTTGTTGGTGCTGCTGTATTGACACCCTGACCTGAAAAAAATTAATAATAATAAATTATATTTTCTTAAAATGAAAGTCTTGTTTTGTCTTATGGAAGTAAGTATTCAGGCAAAATGCTGGAGTGGTATGGAACGGAGTGGATTTAATGGGGTGGAGTGGAGTGGAGTGGAGTGAAGTAATATTGCATGTTTTATTTACCAGTTAAGATTCTTTCAATTATATGAGTCAGTCATTTTTGTGATGAGGAAACAGGAACACTTGAAGGAAAACATAGACCTTCAGCAATTGAACCCACAGACTTTTTACAGGGATATGGCAGATTCAGATTTAACCCCAGGTTGTTGAAGGCATTGGGATGGTAAACATATAATTTAGACAACTCATCCACTGGGGTCTACAAAATGCTGGATGGATAAGCAAATTACATTAGCTGCAATTAAAGTTGAATTCAACATATGCAAACTGGATAAAATGGAGTGCAAACTAAATAAACACAAACTGAAAATATTTGTTCAAACATAATTACATTTAAGATTACAGGTAAACTATTATTACCATGATATACTACTAGTAAACTGAAACCATATCTAATTCAAACAAAACATTTAGTTCAGAAAGTTTTCCATTTGCTATAAAAAAGTTGATTCACAAATAAATATTTAACTTACATAATCCACAAGTCTTTCTACAATTATCTTCTGCCCATGGTTGGTATTTTCCAACACAAGCTGTACTTCCAAAAGCATCACAGTTACTGAGTTTGTCTACACATGGTGCATAAGTCACTTGACTTGGTGCTATAGTGATAACAAAAAAGAAACTTGCTAAAATATTTACAAAATACTAAGTTGTGGCAGATAAATAAATTATGTAAATTAAGACATTTTTGAGCAAGGAACAAAGCAAATGAAGAGAGACGTGGCTATCACAAATATCTGGAATTAATAACAAAAATATAAAATGCGTCAATATGTGTCAATATGTGGCTTTTTGTAAAAATTAGCTGACAAAAATGGCATTTTGTATTTCTATGGTAATGGTTTGAATTGAATTCCATATAGTACAAAAAGTTGTTATGTTTTAACATTTGTACAGGTAGAAGACTTTAATGAGTAAAATAGCAACTAGACAATACAAAATCAGACAAAATGTCACTAAAATTTACAATTTAATAAATTCTTAATCCATTTTTTAAGAATATCAAATTTCTTCAACATATTACTTTTTTTTTTAACAGCAACTATTTTTTTAAACAGATCAAGTGAATTCTTTCATAAGAAAATTAGATAACAAAAGAAAAATTAACCAGCTGTCAGAACTCGATTGATTTATAATTCTATCTAATTACTACATACTACAGAATCCACAATATCTGTTACAGTTCTGCTGGGCCCAAGCGGTATAAGTTGAATTATGACAGAAGTTTGATCCATATCGTTTACAGTTGTTAATGGAGTCGTAACAGGACTGATCTACTATTGGTTTAGATGTCGTGTATGGATTTGGATTCTGGGTGGTTGGAATCTGCGAGTTATCACATGACATTACTTTACAACAATCACCAGGAACATCGAGTAATCTACATACTGATGGTATAGCTGTGTATGTTGGACATCTAGGTGAAAAAGCAAAAACAAGTAAAGCTATACATGAGACATTCTAGTTTAACCATAGAATTATATTCTAAAGATCTGTCAATTTTCCTAAAACTTTGTTTTAAAAATTTTTGTTGAAAATAGTGATATAAAATCATAAGCAGTTTAATTATTAACAAAAAAATAATGATAATAATAATGGAAAATTCTAAATGATTGCTTTTAAATTATATTCGCAGTATTTCACCGTTTCACTATGAGTTCAAAATCCAAAGTTTCCAAATGCCAGTTTATAAGGTACTGTATCATCTAAGCTACTGGATTACCGGTTAATAACTTTATTCGGGAAAAAAATTACCTTAAGTTATATAAAATATCAATAGATATCATGCAATTTCTTAAATCATTTTAACAGATAAAAGTTTAATTTTTCAACACATTCTCTGAAGATTCCAATTTTCCATTAATATGCATATAACCTATGAGACTCTCACTTTGCACAGATCCTCATGTGTGAGAAAGAAAGTTGGCTCTTGTAACAAAAATTTGTAATTTTCTAAGGGCACTCTGATTTCTTTTACCTATCAAAATTATCATATAAATATGTAACTTGGGTGTAAAAATCTTTCCACCCATCCAATCATTAAATTATGTATTACGTACTTGCTGCGACACTGGTATAATCCACGAGATGCATCTTGACACTCGCAGGAGTAAGTACATCCATCATCCCATCTTTGTCCTTGCGCATATGTCACACCTTTATACACACAGATGTCTAAAATCAAATAAAATGGAGAAAAAATCAGTTTAATAATATTGGGAATTACTTACAACTGTTGATACGTTTCAAAGAGTTTTGCAAACTTTTGATAAAAGCCTTCTGGAGAAAGACTCCAGACAATAACTTCCAATTGATAACTGCAAAGGGCCATAACTCCAGGAACGTTTGGTAAACAAACCAGGGATTAAATATAACTTGTTTCATTGAAAAATGGGGGATAATTGATCAGAATTTAATTTTCTGTTTTCTCACATATGAAAACTTATTAACTGCAAACTTTTTGTTTCAAAGGCAACCTTTATAACTATTTAAGACATAAAAATAAACTTACTGCGACTTCCAGTAATAGGTTGGCCTGGAATGTAGTTTGGTCTGAATCCTGTAGTACCGCCTGGATATGTTCCATAGACTGGATATTTAGATCCAGGAGTCATTGGGTTAATTTGAGTGCCATCGGGGTTTGTACACATGGCTTGTGGGCAACATTTACCTGCAGCTCGGACAAGGTAACATTGTGATGGTAGATTTGTGTATGTTGGACATCTGAAAAAAAAGTGAATGAATTTAGTTACATATATATATTTGACTTATTCACTGTATGTATCAACCATATAACCCCAGTTTTATAATAACTCAGATTAAAAAATAAGCCTTAGTTTCATAGTTGTTACAAAGGTTACTTTGATCAAAATTAAGTTAAAACAGCACCAATTAACATAAGTACATTTGTCAATTTCAGTTTCTCTGGCCCTTCTGCTACAAAATGCCACAATTTTTGCTTTAAACTTATTAATATTTACACACAGGTATTTACATTTTTCCCATAACTGCCATGACTCAAATTTCTCAAACTTCCAATGTGAATAGTTTCACCTAGCTAAATTTACCCCTGTTCCACCACACTAACCTTGACCCTTGTTTTAAATGGTTGCCTTCTGTTCAATTTAAAAAAGTTCCTTTGGCACCATATTTATATGGTTACCATGACTGCAATTTTACTCCGTTACCATGGCCACAGATTAACAGTTACCACTGAGTCATGTTCCATTTAATCAATACACCAGGTGGTATATTAATGAGAGTAATGATTGAGTGGAACAATGATTTTATACTTACAATGCTTTACATTGATAGAATCCAGATTTACCATCCATACATGTGCAGCTGTAATCACAACCATCAGTCCAGGAATCTCCAGCATTGTAGATCTTGTTCTTGTATATACAGAGATCTGACAAAAACAACAACAAAGTACTGAAAACGGGTCAAGTCACTTACACATTTTCTTCTAATGAAAAATGTAATGGTTTGAATTTAGTATATACATGTATTATAATTACTGTATTTTTAAGGTTTGAATATCTAGCCGTAGTCAGTAACATTAAAATATTTCTTGTCGGTATTTCATGTGAATTTCCAGGGAAAAGGTATTGCTCATAAGAAAATCTTCCTGTGTTTTTTTTGTTAAATTCATAAAAAAAGGTCTCTGTTTATTTTATAAAAACATACATGTATTTCTTTTAAAAATTTTTGTTAAATCTGTTAAAATTTTGATTCTTTTGTCTAGAACATTTCCAGTCAAAAATGAAACTTATTATTTCACTGTATGAAGATTACAATGTTATGACTTGCTACAAAATTTCGAAAAAAGAATTCATGTTTTAATTTGTTGTTCAGTTTTATTGACAACATTTAACAAAGTTCAGATCAAAAGTAAGAAAGTAAGAACTCTAAATTGGTGTAAAACAAATATTTCATCGAACTTACTGTTAGTGCTGCCACTGAATCCAGAAAGAGGAGTTCCTGCAATGACAGTTGAACCACCAGTTGTTAAGCCACTTCCTGGTGCTATGATAATCTGTGGATTTGGTGTGGCTCCTGGTCCAGGGGTGACACTTGGTGCTGGTGTTGGTATAAGCTGTGATAATGGTGTATATTTACCAAAATCAGGACTATTACAGCTCAGACTTGGACAACAATCTCCAGGTACATTTACAAATTTACAATATTTAGGCAGAGGTGGGAATTTTGGACATCTGTAAAAATAATGCATAATAGATAAAGCACCATTCTACTGACATTGTAAATATTTCCATTTGAGTGTATATTGTCACTTTCATGATTAAATTTCATAGGATCAGGATTTAAAAATTAAGAAAAAAGAAGTCCCTCACTCTCAAGATAAAAGACTTTAAAAACACTAATTTTGCCTAAATGATGGCAGTTAAAATATGTGTTATACAGATGAGATTTTACCTAGTGGCTAATGGTAGAAGGCAAAAGTTGTAACAGTTTTTGTTCGTCAGATTAATGCATTTTTTTGTCATCTTATCACTTAGTATCCTATTCCACCTGAGGCTAAACTTTGAGAATTTTTGGCAGTTTAATTGCCAAGTGTTTCTCTGAGAACTATGGTTTTCAACACTACCCCATAACCAAACACTTTGATATGATAAAAGTAAGCACAAAACATGATTTCACCCATTACTTGATGTGACACCTACTTTGATGTACATTTGTAACGGCCGGTAGATCCATCTTCACAAGTACAGACATAATCACATCCATCATCCCATGACTGACCTTGTTGGTAAATCTTGTTCTTGTACATGCAAACATCTAAAACAGAATTTAATATATTATACAAGATGTAAAAGGGACATATATTAGGTAAAAAAAATATTTTCATAGAAAACTATGGTCTTTATACTCTAATACCCATGGTTAATTTTAGTACTTAGTAATAATGTAAGAACACTGTAGCTAGTATTCTCATCTACTTAATCCAAAAAAAAGAGCTTTAGCTTAAAACCTTAATATGTGATGTCATCACCAACAAGGACATCACATGGACTCTTCTTAAAAGATTTCTATATATGCAAACCTAAAATGTAAATTTATATAGAAATTTTTAAAACTTTTAATTTGATTTATTTCTACATGTCTTTTGTGATGATATGAAGAATGTACTTTATTACCAATCTTGACTGGATAACATGAAGCTAACTTGGTTAGTATTTGTAACTTTTGATACCCTGCCTTGATTAAACCAGTCAAGACTATTTGTAGTACATGTATGTTACAGATATCACAAGAATATGAAAACGTAACATCATTGTTTTATCTGTTTTGTTTTTGAAAAAAATTAGAATTTAAATATTTAAATCATTTTTTCAGTAAGTAAAAAACCATTTCTCAGTTTTTTAAATTTTTTTTGTTTTTTAATTTTGCTGAAAGTGAAAAACGTCAAAAACTGCGAATTTTCACTTCAAACTTGAAAATGGCACCAAAATCTATCAAGAAATCAAGTGAAGATGTTTTTTTTACAAACTGATTTAATTTAGAAAGTGAAAAGATGAGCATGTAGGAATTTTTGCCCAAAATCTATGTGTTTCTCTTAGTCTTAGCATTAGACAAAAACTACTTACTTCTTCCCCCTGTGATTCCATTGGTTCCTGGTACAGGTAAACCAGTTCCTGTAAACACATTATGGGTTCCCAATGGAACAACATGTATTATGTCGGGGCTCAATGTAGGGGATTGAGTTGGTGTGTTTCCTGGTAGCATTGGCGTGAGTTGTTGTCCATTGGGTGCTGTGCATCGTATAGTCTTACAGCAAGCATCATTTGGATCTGGCATCATAGTACAGAAAGATGGCACACCCGAGTACACCTTACATCTGAAATGCATAAACAATGACATGAGTCAAATTAAGTAAGTGAAATACTGGTGTAAATCAACACTTATATCAATATCTCACCAGCTTTGCTTTCAACATTCCCACAGCAAAGAGCAGTTACAGTTCTTTTATTTTGCCATGCTTCCAATAACTTTGGGCATCTGTTTTTAAGATTTGACACAAACCAAATATGGAGAAGATATTATCTAAGTACCAGTTCAGTAAAGTGAGTTAAGTGTAAACATGTTTATTTGTAGACAGTAGAACCACTTCAGTTGTGAGTGAGAGTATATGTATGTAAATGTATGTATGCATGTTTATTTGTGAATGTTATAGTCAGTTAGTGAGGAAGAACATATGCCAGTTCTTAGGCCTCAGCATCTATAACATTTTAGTTGAACCTGTAATATTTTGTAAATTTTTCTTGAAATGGAAACCATCAAAATTTGGAGACTTGGGCTGGTTCCAACTTCAGATAAATTTAGGATACTGCTCATTAGTGTTTTAACTAACAGGATTTGCTGTACAACTTAGAAAATAAATATGTAACATTCCGTCTTACCTTGCATCACATTTATATGAGTTAAGTGAAGGATTTTCACAAACACAGTTATAGTCACATCCATCCTGCCAAGTCTGACCTTTCTGATAAACTTTGCCTTTGTAAATACATGCAGCTGTAACATAAATGATTAAATCATGGAAACAGGACAGTTATAAACAACAAAGTGTTAAAAAAAAATTATAAAAAAAGCCAGAAAGTTTCAGTAAATCTAAAAACTTTTGTCCTTTGTTTCGTTATATGTATGTTAAAAACTATTTCACAGTTTTCAATTTATGAATGAGCAACTTTACTATTTATTAATTTATGAAACTTTCTTAGCACTTTTTACAGTTCACTAAAATAATGTATTCAGTTCCAAGAAAATTATCAAATCTATTATATATTGAACACAAATAGTAGAAATAAAACAAACATATAATCACAGACTTTAATGAAGACTGCTTCAAAAATAGTGGGATTTGTTGTAACTGGGGGGATTTGTTATAACTGGGGGGATTTATTGTAACTGGGGGAGGGGTTTGTTATAAATGGTGGGATTTGTTGTAATTGGGGGGATTTGGTATAAATGATGGGATTTGTTGTAACTGGGGGGGATTTGGTATAAATGGTGGGATTTGTTGTAACTGGGGGATTTGTTGTAACTTGGGGGATTTGTATCATTTTTTCACTTACTCTGTTGACCAGAGATACTGGAGTATGTTGTTTGTGGATTAGGATTTTGTCCTGATGGTCCTGTGTTCTGATTGGGGTTGACATAGATTGGTGTATTTCCTCCAGTAAATGTATTAGATGTGGTTTGTGCTGGGTTAAGGGTACCAGCTGGTCCAGTCTGTGAGCCTGGGTTCACATAAATTGGAGACTGTGTCTGTGGAGCTGGTGTAGCATTTGGATTACATTTAGCAACTTTGCAGCATGCGTCTTTAGGATCTTGTTCGTAAGTACATTGTGGAGGGAGGTAAACATATTTGCCACATCTAAAAACAATGAAAATCTTTTGAAATCAGAAATATTTGCACCAACAGTAAAGTCCAAACTTAGGGACCTTATAAAAAAAACAAACAATAAAACTTGTTATTAAATGTCAAATCAGTCTGGGCTTGAAAATCATTTGCAATTAAAAAAACAAAATTAAATTGGAGCCCTTTTATATTTTATGTACTATAACCACACTATTGAGTATACTCCAGTGCCTGTCCAAAGTTAGTAAATTCTTTAATCAGTGGTTACAATATGTATTTTATCACTTATTTATATTGTGTGATGTTCTTGGCTTGTTGGCTGTAGCCAAGTACATGGTTTGTTAGTTGTAAATTTCTTTCTATTTTAAAATGATGATTAACACTAAAAAAACATGTATGTCCTTATCAAAGAGAAATGAAAAAATGCCATTTCATACAAACATGTACCAGATTCAATTTCCAAGAAAAAAATCCTATGACCCTCTAGAAGTAATGTAACAACACCACCTGACACAATTTAGCCAATAATTAAACCTAATATCTATTCTTAGTTAGTAGTTCTATAATCAGTGGTAGCAATGTGTCTTGTCTTATGCCTTTAAATTCTTGTTGTTTTGTCATTTAGGTTGTGTAGACTGTTTGTCAAGTACATTTTAGTGACAAGTTGTTATTTCTATTATGAATAAATATTTCTGAATAGATGATAATTTCCTCAAATGACACATATGACAATGCACAAAATCACTCAAGTATACTATTTACCTTCCAGCACATCTGTACTGTCCACGGGTACTGTCAATACATTCACATCTGTAGTCACATCCATCGTCCCATTTCTCACCCTGGTTGTAAATTTTGCCCTTGTAGATACATACATCTGCAAAAGTCAATTCAGAATTAAAAAAGTTTTCAAAATGGATTATCAAAACAGAAATGTTTTTTCTGTGAATCAGGTCTAAACCATTTCAATGAAGTGGGCAGTGTTTGGTAACCCAGTCAAGATGATTTCATCTACTTAACAACAGTTTTTGAATGATGGAAAAAGTGGAGTACAACAAAGAAAACACCACACCTTTGAAAAGCAAACTGATTAAAGTTTATGACAAAAGAAGTAGAAATACTGATAGGTTGTGAGAACACCACAATATGTACTGGTAAGCCACTACTTATATTTAAAAAAAAAAAAAAAAAAAAAAACAATCAGAAACAGGAAACATTAACATTAGACACTAGTACTAATGCACATGCCAGTTATAATATTTTATGCTCTTATGCAGGTGAGTTTGACTAACGTGATAAATAAAATCTTACTTCTTCCACCAATGGATGAGATCATTGAACCTGGCACTCCACTTGGGTTATTTCCACTTGTTCCAGTAAATGTTCCTGGTTGTACTGGTGTTGGGTAGATATAATTTGGAGTTCCTGTGAAAGATCCATATGTGCTTTGTGGTGGATTTAATGTTCCACTCATTCCACTTCCTGGATTGGGGTTAACAGTTATAGTTCCTGATCCTGATGGTCCTGTGGGTTTAACAGGGAACAGATTTGTGTAACAGTCTGGTGCCAAACAACACTGATCATTGGGGTCTGTCTTCAATACACAGTTTGATGGTACATTGTTATATGTTGGACATCTAAGAGAGAAAAAAAGTAAATTGAAAAAATAAGATAATAAACAAATAACAAATAATTATTTCAAAAAGTTAAAAAAAATTCTTATAAAACAATTATTTAAAAAACTTAAACAATTCTTGAACCTACAGTAAAAATTTATTTAAAATGACTAAGAAGGAAATATCTTAACAAAAATATACGGAGAAAACTACATAGCATAAAAGAATTGACATGTTTTTGTTCATGAAAATGTTTATAATGTTTATCATTTTATTTTAAGTAAAACAGATAATAAGCAAAATTTTTAACCAAAAAAAAAAGCCTTGATGTATAGAATACCAATAAAGGACTGCAGTGTGCATAGAAGAATTAAAATTACATAAATTATTGAGGTAGTGGGTTATGTGATTACTATGTTTTCAAAGGAAGTAATAAAGATGAAACCTAGCTGTTACCTAGCATGGCAGGAGTAGTATCCAGTAGAAGAATCATCACATTGGCAGATCTGATCACATCCATCAAACCATTGTTGTGATTGCTTGTAAAATACACCCTTGTATACACAGAAACTGTTTGGTGCTGGTGTTGGATTCTGGCCTGGATTCACACTACCAGGTGTAGGCTGTGGAGCAGGTGTTCTCCCTGGTACAGGAACCTGTGTGACACCTGGTGCTGGTGTTGGTGCGCCATTTGGGAATGGAGTAGGATTAACAAAATCACAGTAAGGCTTCTTACAACATGGTTTTTGTGGATCTTGTACCAAGACACATCTACTGTCCAGATTTGGGAATGCATTACATCTAAAATGAAAATTAATATTTTTTAGTGGAAAGGTTTTAATTTAGTCACAAATTTGCCTAAAGGGCCACCAGCTTATCCAAATTGATTACACTAGTGTACAAAAAATCTCACTTGCATGAGAGGCCAGCCCATTACAAGATTAAATCCCATGATTACTACAGCACTGGACTGGCATAAAGTGAAAATAATGTTTTGCCATAGGACATACCACCCAAAGGAAGTTTTACCTCATAGCCTTTAAATCATTAAGCACATAACCATAACAACACTACTAAGTTTTGATAATTAATTTTTGCAATTTCCATCAAGTATGGCAAAAACTGGTTTAGATTTTTACAAACATTTCACCACACATAACTGAAAGAATAGTGACTGGACATTAAAACTCCATTACTCCACCCCACATATCTAGACATAAAACTCTATTACTCCACCCCACATATCTAAACATAAAACTCCATTACTCCACCCCACATATCTAGACATAAAACTCCATTACTCCACCCCACATATGTAGACATAAAACTCCATTACTCCACCACACATATCTAGACATAAAACTCCATTACTCCACCCCACATATCTAGACAGCCCCCTTTAAAGGCGAGGCTTTAGAATAAAAACTATACCACAGAATCTGTAAATAGTTAGATATTGTATGTATGTGATGGTGCTTTATAAATATCTTATCTAAATATTTGGTTAATGTTCTGGTCCAGTGAAAATTTAATATCTGTATCTTACTTTTCCACACATCTGTACTGTCCAGTCATGTCGTCTAAGCATTCACACGTATACTGACAGCCATCATCCCATTTCTGTCCTTTATGGTAGGCCAAACCTTTGTAATAACATCCTAAATACAATTGTAAAATAATTTTTAAAAATAACTTTTTCCTCTAAGGATATTCTATGTATTTTTGGGAAAAGCCACTAGTTGATATATTTTGAAAATTCTTCCTTTGTCAAATAAAATAAGATTATTTTATTTTTAAAAATAAAACTTATCCTCATCAGGCATTTATTTATTTTTTTATTTTAAATTTTCAATTTTGAATTTATAAGATAGAATTTTAAATTTTCCATTTTGAATTTATAAGATAGAAACAGTATCAAATCTATTTTCACATAACAATATTACTTTGGAATTCTTCATGAGTTTAATTTTTCGTTACTACAAGGCATTATTTCAAAATAGTTTTCCCTTGTCATCTTTCTGATTTCAGTTACTAAAAATTCAGCTAACTCAGTTAAATATAGTTAATATAAGTGTTTTAAATTTTTCTACCTGTTTTAGGGAGAGGTGTATAGCCTGGCACTGGAGTTTGTCCTGGTTGTGGTTGGGGAGTTGGCTGGGCAGTTGGTATTGGTCCAAGACCTGTAATAACTCCTGGTTTAGGTGTTAATGGGTTCTGGATAATTCCTGGGGTTGGGATAGGACCAGATGTTGGTTTAACAGGACACTGTGGAACCTGGCAACAGGTTGGGTCTTTAGGATCTGGTACTAATGTACACTCTGATGGCACGCTGTCATATCGGGAACATCTAAAGAGAAAAAAATTGGAAAATAGTATAAATTTTTACAAGAGATCTGCTGATCAAGTCTTACCTGTAGTAAAGCTACAAAAACACAAATTTATATGCAATGTTCCACTCTTCTAAAGCTGCAGACTACCCCAACATAAGTGAAATAATTTTGACTGGATCAAATACTGGGTACATTCTAATTGTAACCAATGTTGTGTTAGCTTCTTTCAGTTAATAAAACTGGACCTGAAAATCTGAAGGTATGAGATCAAAACAAAAGTCAAATTTTACCTTTCTTGACACCTGTAGAAACCTGTCATTGCATTTTCACATCTACAGAGTAATGTACAGCCATCATACCACATCTGATCCTGTTTATAGTTCTGATTCTTATATACACATACATCTGATAAATAAATCAATCAATAAATAACAAATAAATAAATAACCAAGATTAAAATAAATAACTGATAATTTTTAAATTATTCATCCTACCATACAATGCATTCACACTAAACATTGACAACAACATGAAAGAAAGGTCTAAGTCAAACAAGGCAGACAAACAGAATTTTCTGATATTTTGAAGTCTTTAATTTGAATATTACTCTATGACTACCCAACTCTGGTAGCGTCTTAACAAGACTTGCATGGTAATAGGTATTGACTGTTTTTTCATCAAGA
The DNA here is from genome assembly GCA_029721355.1 of Tegillarca granosa. Lineage (NCBI taxonomy): Eukaryota > Metazoa > Mollusca > Bivalvia > Arcoida > Arcidae > Tegillarca > Tegillarca granosa. The sequence goes on from CM056603.1 coordinate 33,081,766, forward strand.
TTATTTAGATAAAGGGCCTTTGTTTCAGTAGGCATAGCATGCTAAAGTGTTCTTATTGTATACTGCCATAAGTGTTCTGCACAGGTAAAAATTTCTATCACAAACTACAAAGGATTAAATACTGATATAATGTGAATAATTCCAATCAATCAATCTTTTTAAAAAATAACAAGTTAAAATATCATTTTTCACAGAAGAAAAAGTCCAGAGAAATTGTTTTTATAAATTTTTTCAATCATTTACCTTTAGGTGTGGGAGTGTATCCTGGGTTTGGTGCTACCGTGTTCTGTGGATTAGGTGCCACAGTGCTGCCTGGGTTTGGTGCCAAGGTATTTCCAGGGTTTGGTGCCAGTGTGTTCTGTGGATTTGGTGCCACTGAGTTCTGTGGATTAGGTGCCACTGTGTTTTGTGGATTTGGTACAAGATTAGGACAGTAAGCCTTCTGACAACATTGGTTGTCTGGATCTTGAATCATCGTACATGAAGATGGAAGATTAGGAATTCTGTAACACCTGTTATAAAGATATAAGGTGTAAATTTTCTTGAGTCCAGTTGAAAAGGAAATTAATATGCACAATTTCTGCATACCCTATAAAGCTGCCACTTTGGTGATTGTAAATTTTATTTTATTTATTTATTTATTTTTTGCATTGTTTGTAAATAAATAAAATTGGAATAACTAAGAGCATCACAGAGAAAATAAACATTGTGCTTCAGTTTTGATGATTGATAGGTTTATTCAAATATATATATATATATATATATATATATATATATTCAGATATATTTGACATCCTAAAGTTTCAAGTTCCTTTCAATCTCAATTTTGAATTAATATGTGACAGGTGTAGCTAGCTAGACCGGAGGTGCTTTAACCCTTCCATAGCACCCGGGCCTCACTTACATGATGGATGTTCATGGGTTTGACTTAATTTGCAAGATGTTTTGGTTTTACTTTGCATTTGGGATTGTGATTTGAACATGGACTGGTATGTTTGTGTTTTATATTTTGGTTCTTCAATAATTCTAAAACTGACAGCTTTTATCATCATTGATATGAATGAAAATTATATTGACGGAGTCATTAAAAATTTTTCCATCTGTTTTCCATTTATTAATTATTTAAACAAAATTAAGAAATTTTCTTGTCAGATTGAGTAGATACTAGTCCAAATTCTATTAATAAGAGAAAGGAAATTTTAAATAACTTTTATTAGAACAGCTCTAATCTGGCTGATCAAGTTTTGTAATTTGGACAACAAGTAGCAATAATGAATGTCACTAGTCAGGATATATAGTGGCTAACATTGCAGACTTAAACCTATCCACTCATACTTACTTCTCTGTACATTTGTATCTACCGGTGGATCCATCAATACATACACAGCTGTAAGTACACCCATCATCCCAAGTCTGGCCTTGTTGATACATATTGCCCTTGTATAGACACACATCTGAAAAATAGAGTGAACTCTACAACAATCTTGTTGACATTAACATTCATCAACTTAAATTCACATTTAGAGACCTTCAAGAAAAATCTCTTAACTAATACTTGAACATTTATTTCCCATTTCCAGGTCTAGAAACAAGAATACTCTTGCCAGGGTGCAAAGATGGAAGCCATATATAGCAGGAAAAAAAGGAATTTTAAATTCAACCCTCTCTTAAATCAAACCTAGTGGGTTACTGATTTAGATGGGAAATTTCCTTCAGTTCAGAAATGGAAAAACACCTTTTATCTAATATTGTCATATTTTTACATCAAAATTTTAGTCCAAACACAGAAACATTAACATAATGGTTGTCATACTGAAGGTAAGATCTGAGACTAAGACACTTAGTACACATGTGAGATAAACAAACATAATAAACATTAGTACATGTACTTACTTCCTCTACCACTGATTGATGGTATATTACTTCCTACTGCTGGCAGGTTTCCACCTGATACTGTTCCTTTCTGACCTGTCACAACACTGGTAGGATTTGGGGTCTGTTGGTTTGTACACTGTGGAATCTGACAACATTGGTCTTTTGGATCTGTGACATATGTACAGCCAGATTTAAGTGGTGGGTAAGTGGCACATCTATAATAAATTAAAAACCATAATATGTTTAAGAACTGTCATGAAAAAGAGAAGCATGTCGAATAAAAAACCAAGAAATTAAAAAAGAAGTTCACTAACTCAGCAATACTCAAGTTAACATTTGAAAGTATGACAAAAACTTTTCTGTACTTTAATCTTTGTGGGTTCAAAAAAGAAAACTTTTGGCTTTATTTGAAATAGTTTAAAATTAATACTATTTAGCTAAAAGGTGTTATTTTACATACCTGTCATCACATGTGATCTGTTTGGTCATGGCATCTTCACATCTACAGATCTTGTCACAGCCATCTTGCCATGTCTGTCCTTGTCTATATGGGATACCATTATATATACAGAACTCTATATTTTTTGAAAATACAAAATTTCTTTGTGAATATTTTTTCAAATACATTTTCCATATTAAATAAGTGTTTTAAGGTCCATTTGTTTCAAATTCCCACTTTATAAAGTTCATTTGTCTACAAAGCCCATATTTCTAGGCTCCACAGGTGGCCTTTTTTCACATGTCCGACTTTCATCACACACATACACACACACAAAAAAAAAGAGAAATAATAAGAATACTACATTCATTTTATGCATGAAGATCAATCAATATAGACTCAAGTTTTGAAAATTGTAACCATGCCTATTCAGGCTAATACTTAATATCTGAAAATGTGTGGCCAAGTTGTGCAAAACAAAGACATCAATGGTTTTGTATTCAGACTGGACTGTGTGGTACATGATTGAGAAAGACATTTAATTAAAGAGTATCAATAATCTATTATTTCCAACAGAAATACTATAAGATGGCTGCATGATTTCCATTCAACATGTCAAAAGGGAAGTCTTTTTAGACATTAACTTTACACCACAGCAAACCTGAATAATTAAAGATCACTGTTTACTAATGAACAATTCTTGGCTTGCGGCAAAATTTGATCTTCATATTCTTTAAAACACTTACGTGGATTTGGTGAGAGTGTGTTTTGTGGATTGGGTGCTACAGTGCCAAGTGGATTAGGTGTTTGCCCTGGTTTTGGAGCCTGAGTGACTCCTGGTTGTGGGGCTTGTGTTGGACTACAGTCTGGTTTCTCGCAGCATGGATTAGCTGGATCAGTAACCATTCGGCAATTCAGTGGTACACTTGGGTATCGTGGACAACTGTTGGTAAAGAAAACATAATTAAAGTATTATATTACTAAGAAAACAAGGTTTATTATGGAAAATGTACAAATAGCTGAGTTGATGTTTTATGTTCCAGTAAAACTTCTATAACTTATAAATTCAGCCAGTTATAAATTGAAGAGGAAAACAGAGTGCTTGGAGACCACACCCTTTCTGTAAGGTGGAGACCACACACCTTCTGCAAGATGGAGACCACACACCTTCTGCAAGAAAACTGACAAACTGTCTGACTGCTACCTCCTTAGATTGGAGTAAAAGAATCTTTAATTGAAATTAACTGAAATTAAACCAGACTGAATAAATTGTGTTCCAGGCATTACTGTAGTCAAGCTTAAAACAACTGGGTGGTATAGTTTTTTTCTTTTTATGACTGACCTAATTATTGTTCTCAGAATCTATGTCACAAAAAATAAATAAATAGATGAAAAATATTAAAAAAAAAAAAAAAATAAACTAAAAACATATCTAATAGAAATGATAGGTCCAAAAAAGTACTTATAACCTGGGTTATGACTAACCAATAATGTATAAAACTTACTAGTCTTTTCTATTTGGAAATCAGATCTGTATTTAGCCTCGAGAAATTATTTTATGAATTAATGACAAAATCATGCTTACATGGCTGTACACTTGTATTTTCCAGTCATTCCATCCTCACATATGCAATTATAATCACAGCCATCACGCCATCTTTGACCCTGAGAATAACTCTTGCCCTTGTATACACAAACTTCTGATTTAATCAAAAGAAAGATAGATCAATCATTATACTGTTCAACTATCACTTAAATTCTGAAAACCTGAACATTTAAAAAAATATTTGATAACATGGAACCTGTGAAAACTGGATCTCTAGTAACAGAGATGACATAACTGGTATCATAGATATCAGAAAAAAGTCTGTAAACAGCAAATCTTATAATTTTGTCCATTTGTTATGGTTTGTGTCAGCTATGCTAGAGAATCATATGGACAACTAAGTGTCAAAATGTCAGTTTTGCTATATTTACAAGTGGTATATATATATATATATATATATATATATATATATATATATATATATATATATATATATATATATATATATGATCTTAATTTGAAAATATTATTTGTATATGGCATTCTGATTATAAATGATGTTAATTCAACTTATTTTGTTGTTGGAAAATAATTAGAAAAGTTCAGGCCTGAAATTCCAAAATTTTTGACAAAAACAGATAAAAACATGACTTACTGGGAGCAGGTGAAGGTGTTCCTGGTATAGGTGTGTAGTTAGGTTGTGGCGATAAAGTCTGTCCTGGTGCTGGTGTATTCTGTGGATTTGGTGTCAAGTACTGTAAAATCTGTGGTGGATAAGTGCCACCTGGGTATGGTGTAGGATATGGATACGGCTGTGGTGTCTGGTTTGGATTTGGCTGAGCTGTTGGGTTTGGATTATTTGGATTTGGCACTAATGTAACTTGTGGATTTGGTTTTGGTGTTGTTTGTGGCGGATTGACACCAGTAATGGATCCAAAGATTCCAGATGGTGGTGTTGGGTTCGGGTTTAGAAGATTAGGAGTCTGGGTGTTACAGTCTGGTACCTTACAGCAGGTTGGGTCTTTGGGATCTGGTACCATTATACAGCTTGGTGCTATGTTCTGATACTGTGGACATCTGTATTGAAAATAACATCAAACTACTTAACCCTTCAGTTTGATTTTACAAGTACAAAAAAAAAAATTCAGATTACAAACACTTAATTGAAATTACAGAAAAAACACTTAAGTGCATATGCACTTTGTATTTAGATGTTTTACAGTTTTATTTCAAAATAAACATCTTGTTGCTATGGCTATCCAATATTCTAAAATTTTTAACCCTACTACACCTTTTGTTATCTTTAAGAAATTTTCATGTTTCAAAACAATAAAAGAACATTGTACCATGGCTATTATTTGTGTCATATTAATTTAATAAAGATTCTGCAGAGCAGGGCTCCACAAACGCCGGTAAGGTCAATCGGCGGTAGGCCAAGGGTACATCAACCCCCCCCCCCCCCTTTAACTATCGGCAAAGGGTACCCCCACCCGCCCCGGATCAATTTTCTGTTTTTGTTTTTTAATAAACACACATCAGATAGGCAAAGAAATTAACATAAAATTTTTTATTTAAAAATATGGTATTAACATACTGCTTTTTATCTTTCAATAACTGTCCAGTTGTTGGCAATGCAACAAAACGTCAATAAATAGTTAAAACTGAATTCTGTTTGGTACATCGGGATATGTCGTTTTAATTATAAATAATAAGTCGATGTGTGACAATGTTGCATACATAGATAAATGTTCATGAATACCGTTTATCAATATCTTACAAAAATTCCATCACTCGTAACTTAAAATAGATCGACATATAGCAGATACAAAAACCACGTTTAATGCCGTGATCATGTTGTTGTTGGTAACCCGAAAAACGGTCGTTACCAATCTAGTCAGCTCTTGTATATAGAATTCAAGGGCGGTTATTAACTATCTATAAACTGGATCGATCAGACACGTGTATGTGTTTGTATACTCTAGTAGCAACGATTTGAACAGGTGAAGCCACTAGTAATCAATTAACTTGTAAGGTATTAGGTAATTACCTGTGAATAGGGAGGTTCAGTGAATCGTGTCACTGTCCTGAGTAATTTTAATTGTTAACAGACCGGTATTAAAGAATTTTTATTCAGATTTTGTCTTACTATTATGGGGAAAAAAGCCGATTCGGATATTTTTCAATCGGCTTTTTTAAGTTTGAATCGGTGTTTTTTGCCGAAAATCGGCGTTTGTGAAGGCCTGCTGCAGAGCAGGTTTGATGGACCAATCAATTTTTTTAAAGATTGACACAAGATTGGTAGTCAAGGTGGGTTAAGTTTATCTGTACTTTAGTCAACTCCAAACACTAGTACGAACTACAGAAAGGAATTATATCATGTGAATAAATAGATAGAGACAAGTCATATCACACACTGACATTAAACAAAGTGTACCTGTCACTGCATGAATAGTGTCCTGTCACTCCATCATCACAGACACAGATTCTGCTACAGCCATCATTCCATCTTTGTCCTTGAGTGTAGGATTTTCCATTCATAATGCATACATCTAAATTGAATAAAAATTAAATATAAAATATTGAAATAAAAAAGTTCTGAAAACTGTAATGTTTGCTGGATCAGAACCGTGATAAGACATTTTCAAATAATGAAGATTTCATCTATGTTTCAAATGCATTTCACATTGTAAACAGTAATTAAATAGAGCTCCCCCCCCCCCCCCCCCCACACACACACATACTGCCAAGCAACTAAACCAAAATTGTGTGTGATCAAGCAGTTAGTATATATGTTTTTAAAACTTTTCTGAACATTTCTATATATCTAACTGAAGCAATTATACATGTACTACTGATGAAAAGCTAACACAGATAGTATATAATGAGTATTTCACATTCATTAAGATCTCTCACATAGTTGATATTGTTTTTATGTCCCTACTAATACAGTAAAACCTGTTTATATTAAATACCTTCTAGAACAAACAAATATTGTTTTCAATATTTAAGTTTACTTAAAGTTATAAATTACAATTAGGTTGGTGCTGTTTGGCACTGTTTGTCCTCCGGTTATTGGACCACCCCAGAAATAACTACCTTGATATGAGTGAAAGATTCTTGACCAATTAGAAAATGACAATTTCCAACTCCATGTTACTTACAACAACCATAACCTGACTTGACCATCAAAGCTTGTTATATTGAACTATAGATGGTTTTAAGTGACCTTTTTATACTCAGATGATTGTTAACACTTTATATCTTACTTACTTTTAGGTACAGGTGGTATATAAGGTGTTGGCAGAGGTCCTGGTGTTACACCTTGACTTGGAGTCTGGTTTGGGTTAGGTGCTTGTGTCTGAGTCCCTGGTGGTGCTACAGTAATTCCAGGCTGTGGTGACTGGTTAGGTATAGGTGCTGGTGTTTGATTTGGTGCTGGTGTTGGGTTCAAGTTTGGACATGACACTGTCTCACAACATCTGTCATTAGGATCCTGTACCTTTATACAGTAGCTTGGAATACTTGGGAATCTTGGACATCTGTCAAAAACACAAAATTATCATGAAATTAACAATGGACTGTAATGTTTTATGAGATAGCTCTCAGAATAGGTTAGTTAACTTACATACATAGTTCATCAAAACCCTTAGCAACCTATAACTCTATAACAATATACAGAGACAGGATAAACATCAAGGTTTTACATTCATTTGTATTTCTGAATTCAAAAGCTAAAACTTCTGATTTCTACATTGGCATTCATTAATTAACCTTTAAGGATACAGGAGAATTTTTTGTTTTTTTTATTCATTTTTACCAATTATTCAAATCAATAAAAATCAGTAATCAAATTCTTCAAACAATTTATCAAAGGTAATTAAAAAGTATTAGACAAACCTCTAAGTGGTCAAGGTCAGACATATGATTTATAGACTGTGGATAAGAACTCTAACCTGATCAGGCTGTGGTATATACATGTTATTGAGCAAGACATTAAATTTTACATTGCTCCAGTTCATTTATCTGTTAAATGAATGGGTACCAGTAAAAATTTGTGGGGTTAACCTTGCAACTGACCGCTATCCCATCAAAGGGGGTCAGGGGAAGTCTTGTACTAATCGTCTTTTCACAAAACTGGTGTGATGAATCAACATTTTCAGAGCAGTCTTTATTATCATAAAAAACAATACTTTTTTAAACCTCTACAGTTTTTATGCATTTTGATTTTTTAAGAACTCTGTAATATTTTCCTGGTAGCAGAAGTGTTCATCCAGCACATTTCTATTTGTGTACTTGATATTCTTAAAAAAGAATTAACCACAAAAATTTTATTACTCAAAATAAATGTAATATATCACAATGACATCTGAAAATCTTTAAAATTACTACTTTATAGATGATCAAGAGTATGGGATTGCGACCTGGAATTGTGATATATAATTATTGTGAGTTGAGCATATCATAAAGGTAATCATACCTTTCAGTACATTTGTAGGCTCCAGTCATACCATCTATACATTCACATTTGTACTGGCAACCATCATCAAACTTCTGACCTGTAGTATACTGGAGACCTTTATATTCACATACGCCTGTAATAAAATAGTTGTACCAGTATATTGCTTTATATTGTTTAACAATGCATCATTTACTTTTCAGCTGTTTGGATTCAGATGTTATGCTTTTCCACTTGTGGTAATTGACCTTCAACAAACCCTGCCAGTGGATTCTGATGATTTAAGGACCAAACAACTACAGCTTCTGTAGATTATAATTATTGTTTATTCCAGCTCTCTATCTATTTTCAGTGGAAGGTCATGGGTTCGAACCCCGGCCGGGTCTGACCCAAGACTTGAAAGTGGGTAGTGACTGTTCTTTCGCCAAGCACTCAGCATTACCAAATGAAAGTCACAGTTCTTTCAGATGGGAACTTAAAATAACTGAGGTCCAGTGTCATGACAGGCATTTATATATTGTAGAATCAATTTTTATTGACAAGAGTATACCTATGTGTTATAATTCAATACCTAGCAAAAGTTTGAATTCAAATTCTCTCTAAGCTCAACTTACCCTTTGTAGTAGGTACTTGTGGTTTTCCAAAGATGACTCCTGTTTGACCAGTTGGTACAGGTGATGGATTTGGACTTGGATTGGGTGTCATTCCTGGAGCCAGAGTAATTCCTGGAGCCGGGGTTTGCCCTGGATTTGGTGCAAGTGTTTGTCCTGGCAGTGGAGTCTGTCCTGGTTTAGGTTGTGGGGTAGGTTGTGGTGATGGTACAACTGTACACTGTGGGACCTGACAACATGGGTCATTTGGATCAGTTACATATACACATCCTTGTTTTACTTGATATGATGGACATCTGAAAATATTCATAATATTGAACCATATAACTCTGAAAATATTATAAAATGTGTAACCAATCTCAGTATGCATAAGTATAAATATTGTAAATTCGGAAATTTTTTTTTTTTTTTTTTTGGTTTTGATTTATGTGCAAAACTTCAATTTAAAATAGCATGCAAAGTTTGTCAATGTAAAAGCCAAACTCCAAAGAAAAAAATTTTTAAAAATCCAAATGAAAATAATTCAGTTTAAAAAAATGCCTTTCTTAATATTATATCAATATACAGTTCATGAATTCAAAGTAGAACTCTGGGTCTAGAAAACTGAAATTTCTGATCCTGTGTTAATTAGCTCAAATGTTTTTAATTTTAACCTTTACTGCATTGATACCAGGATAAGATGGAACTTGATGAACCTATAAGCTGGCCCACTGTGACTTAATGGACCCATAAACTGGTCCACTGGGACTTAATGAACCTATGAGCTGGCCCACTGGGACATGCTGAACCTAGCTATAAGCTGGCCCACTTAGATTTGATGAACCTATGAAACTGGCCCGATGAAATTTGATAAACCCATAAGCTATCCCATTGGGACTTGATGACCCTATAAGCTAGCCCACTGGGACATGATGAACCTATAAGCTGGCCCAATGGGACATGATGAACCTATAACTGGTCCATCCGGACTTGAGGAACTTCTAAGCTTGACTACTTTGACTTGATGAACCTATAAGCTGGCCCACTGGAGACTAACTACATCAATATTCTCACCTGTCTTGACATGTGTAGTAGTTGTTCATAGCATCATCACATCTGCAGATCTTGTCACAACCCTTCTCCCAGGTTTGTCCCTGTTTGTATGGTACACCATTGTACACACAGAAAGCTGAAGAATAATATATAAGTACAGATAAAATAGGTTATACATGCAGTTAGGATCTGTGTAATTGTTAAAACATGTTGTAAAACTGTTTGATATCCAATGAATACCATTTCTGAAACTGGTAAAGGAAAAATGTTTGATCAAGATTTTATCTTAGGTATACTTAACAACTGGTGGTTAACAAGTGGTTTTTGTGATTTATGGTCAAAATGAATGCAAAAGCTCTCAAGCTTGGAGAAATAGAAATTTTACACAGCAAATAAAAATTTAAGAAATTGAAGCATGACTAGCAAACATTAATTCAGTTCAAAATTTTATTTAAGTGGCAGAAGTCAGATCAGTAAGATTAAGTCTACAAAAACTGTACATCTTATTATAAACCAGAAGTGGACAAACAATTTTTTTCTTATCTGAAAAAAGAACCAGACATAAAAGTCATTCAGATTTTGGTGTTTGGTTCAGCTTTCTTGTTTCTGTTTTAAAGTTTTTATTATTATTATTTTTTTTTTACAAAATAACTATATCCAGGTTAGAGCTGTGAAACAACCTGTTTGAGATGTTTATCTGACGGACTGATTTATCAACATATAAGATAGCTATAATACCTAGAACTGGACCGGATGATGGTGTTGGTTGTGGTGTAACGTTTGGATTTGGTTGCTGTGTAACAACACCAGGTGCTGGTGTATGCCCTGGTGCTGGTGTATTCCCTGGGACTGGTGTTTTGGGCTGGAAGGGTGCTGGAGTAACTATTGGTTTTTTGTAATCACACACTGGAACCTCACAACAGTAATCTTTTGGATCTGTCTGCATTGTGCAGTAGGCTGGTACCAATGGATAGGTCGGACATCTGGTAATAAATTTTTTACAGAATATTTTCAATCATTAATAATAATAATAATAATAATAATGATAATAATGATATAATCTATTAAGAGCTTAGGTGTCTTTTTAATCATATTTATTCGTGACTATTTTTGTACAATAAAACCTTGCTAAACCTCTTTATACATTATCTTGAAAGTCCAAAGTCTCCATTTATTACTAAATATTGTGTTAACAAAGTTGTGTTGCACTGCATTTTAAAGTTGTTATAAAGCTTCACAATAATGCCTCTTGATAACTTTAGTATTTCCACTTCTCTTATGCTTTCTGATATAATGTTGTGCAAGATTTTTTCTAAAAAAATTAAACCATTAAAACCAGAATTTGCATAAGAAACTGGGTAAAAAGGCAATGCCCAATGTCCAAAATATTTTGACATTGTTTCTCATTCAAAAACATGACCTCTAATATAAAAATCAGGTGCATTGTACTAAGTTAAATCATGTCCAATAGTATGCTTAATTTCAGTTTTAGTATATACACATGTATATATATGCTAAATTTTGTTGAAATAACAAAAATTATTGTCAACAACCATTTTCTGGACAAAAACTCTTTACAACTGTGAGTTATATTGTGAACCATAACCAGGACTTTAGTAACCCACAAAATATGGACATCACTATGATAATAAATTTCATTGTAATTAATAAATTACAGTCAAACTTGTCTTTGAGACCACCTCTCAATAAGGACCCAATGCTATTAAAGGCCAATTAAATTCTATCCCAGTTGATCTTTATTCATATTATTTGAACTTGTGTATAAAGGCCACCTGTCCATAAAGGCCAATTTTACTGATTTCCATAGGTGGCCTTTATAGACAGGTTTGACAGTATTAGAGTAAGTAACATACCTCTCGGTACATGTGTACTTTCCAGTCATACTGTCATCACATGTACACATGTATTTACATCCATCTTGCCATCTTTGACCTTGACCATATTCTGTGCCTTTGTAGACACAGGCATCTGCAAAAGAAATAAAAAAACTTCATATAAATATTAAAAAGAATTTTGATTTTTTTTTTAATTCTTAAAAATCCATAGTTCTAGAAACAGCAATATAAAAATAAGCCAATTAAAGTTCATCACTTTTCAAAACTTTAATCATAAATCACTTAGAAACTGACAAAACTTTTCTTTTATTTTTCAGTTCAAGTTTTTTTTATTTTAACTTACGTTTGGGAGCTGGTGTTGGTGCTGGAGTGGCATTTGGATTAGGTGTAACACCAGGCTTTGGTGCAGGTGTGGGTTGAGTTGGTACAGTTAGAGGTGTGGCAAAACCAGTCACAATTCCTACTGGTGTATCAGTTATTGGCACTGGTTTATCTGTAGGTCCTGGGGTAGGGAATCCGTTGACACCAGGTTGAGGAATACACTGTGGCACACGACAACAAACTGGATCATTTGGATCAGCAATCATTGTACATCTGGCTGGTACTGAAGGATAAGATCGGCATCTGAAATCATACAATATGTATTAGTACCAAAACTTAAAATAAATATAGAGGGACCTGTGAAAACTGAATCCTGAGTAAACAGAAATCCAGTACAAACTGAAATACTTTATCAGAACAAATAATAAATATATCTTATTTAATTTTCTTGTTTGAAAAGATATCTGTCAAATGGTGACTAGATTTGGATATGGTCATTGGATTGGACTACAAACAGTTTGTTTTACCTGCTTACTTGACAGATCTACCAAAGGCTATAAGTGTTCAGTTCAGACAGATTCCTCCATATATTAAATAAATTACAATCTTCACAAAGTAAACTGACAAATCTCTTCACACTATGATATGTCCAAGTGGGATTTGAGACTTGAGCCATAAGAGACACCATGGACAATGTAAGCTGACCCTTTGACCCACTCAGCCATTAAGATCCCTGTACACATGTATAAGCCTCTATGGTATGAAATTTACAACTTGTCAGTCTTTAATTAAATAATACATGTACTTGATTATTAAAATTTGCATAAAACAAGTGTATATTAAAATGACCTCTTTTCATGGTTGACCAATTCACATTGGTATTATCCCTCTTTATGAAGTACACTGACAATAAGTGTATTTATCAAAGCCTTTCCTTGCCCTTGGTAACGTACCTGTCCATACACCTGTAAAATCCTGTTTTACCATCTTCACAGACACATTTCTTGCTGCAGCCATCATACCACTGTTGTCCTTGTGTATACTGTCTGCCATTCATTATACATACATCTACAAATTAATATATACCAATTTTTGTAAATTTTTGTAAAGAATAAAAACAACAAATCCTGTTAAAAGAAGAATACGAATACCGGTAATGTACCTCATCTACAGATCTGGTCCTTCTAATCACGCTCTCAAACATTTGTCCATCAAAGTATTATAATCAAAAACTTTAAACACACAAAAAAAAAAAAATTTAGCAAAAGCTTTCAAAACTTGATGCCAACAAAGATGAAATAATTAAGAAAATTACAGCATGTTTAGCTTTGTACTGTAAAACCTTTATAAGAAGACCATCTTAGGGCACCTAAAAACAGATTTTATAATAAGATGATCTTTATAATGTATACCGATCTTGTTTTTGAAATATAAAGTAAAGTGACTTTTATAACACACAGTTGGTCTTAATGTAAAGGTGGATGTTTACCGTAAATCAAGAAATTTTTGCGATTGTTTTATTTTCACATTAATTTGCAAGTAAAGCTAGATGTGAAAATAAAACTATTTCTAATATAAAAAGTCTATAGTATTTGTTCTGGTGGTCACCAGATTATGCGAAATTTAAAGTATGCTAATAGATGTCCATGTTGTCTTTCATGAATATAAAATTTCCCAATTTAAAGTATGTTGTTTCTTCTACAAAGATATTATAATGTGAGTTATATTCATATCAACATACTCTTTGGTTGTGGTTCTGGTGTTGGTTGTGGATTTGGTGCCTGTGTTGAGTGGGTTTGGTTTTAGAGTGTTGCCAGTTCCTGGTGTTGGGTTAAGCGGAGGGTTGGTTACGCCTGGCTGTGGGGCTGGTGTGTTGACTAGATTTGGATATGGTCCTGGGGTTGGACTACAAACAGATCTCTTGCAGCATACATCATTCAAATCAGCTTCCAATCTGCAGTTACTTGGCAAGTTTACAAATCTCTGACATCTGATAAAAGTAAGAATAAACTTTACTAACCATACAATTTACAGTAACATTGAAATAATGAAAAATAATGTGTAAAATGTTATATAAATTACAAGAATGTACAATGTTGTTTGGATTTTTTTTCTTGCACCTAAATTAGGAATTCATTGTAAATTTGAGCTAGAAACCCACAATTAAACAAGACAGCGTGTACTTTTTTATCAGTACTTATTGATTGTGAGCCAATATAATGTACTAGTAATAAATTTCACACGTTGAAAATGATTTTTAGTTACTTTATATTTTTTGTAGTGAAATAGTGAACGACCAAAAGTGTAATAGCTAATTATATAAGAGTACAATATTATTTGTTAAAATTATTTAAATCAAGTGAAATATGATTAGAATAAAGGTATAACTGCACTTATATTTGAGGTACATGTCACACCCGTATCTATATAACATATGACATCAATTATTGGAGAGAAATTGTTGAAAATACAAACCTTTCTGTACATTTATATTTGCCAGTGTTAGCGTCGATACATTCACAGTTATAGTCACATCCATCTTGCCATTTAGCTCCCTGTTGATAACTGACACCTTTGTAAACACAGACAGGGTTTGGATTAGGTGTCTGTCCTGGCAGTGGAGTGGGTGTTACACCTTGACCAATAATCACAGCTGGAACACTTGGTATATATGGCGTTGGTTGTACATTTGGGGCTGGGGTGCCATTTGGATTTGGTGCCACAGTTTGTCCTGGTTGAGGTGCATGGGTGACACCTGGTTTTGGAGCCGGTGTGGTCTGGGCCACAGGTTGACAAACTGGTACCCTGCAACAGCTGTCTCTTGGATCAGTTGTTAGCACACAGCCCTGTGGTACTTGTGGATATTTAGCACACCTACAAGCATAATTTAAAAAGCATACAAATAGGGAATTCTTTTGTGTATTTCTTCGATGTGTGACAGATAAAATTTTTTTTTTTTTGATTTTTTATTTTAAGGGTATACTATGTTCATAAAATGATTAAAAAAGGATTTCAAAATGTTTGCATTTGACCTTTAAATATGTAAGACAGCAGATCATTGTATTAATTCAATAAAGCAGAAAATTCTCATTGTAAAATTGCTCTTGATACAAATTTGAAAAAAGGATATCATGGAAAAACTAGGAAACTGTTGATTAAAAAATTATTTATGATATTACAAAATTTATTCTAAGTGAAAAGTAATGTTGATCAGTCTAAAGATAGTCTACATTTAATATGTAAATACATATTTTTTAAATGCTCCTAATTTTTTTTTTTCAAATGTCCTTCAAATTTTTATATTTGCCTTAAATGAAAGGATGCAAAACAACTTCAGCTTGACTTTAATTGCAAAGAATTCTGAAATCGTTTAGACAAATAAAACAGTTAAGAATCTAAAGCTACCATACACTCAAATTTAACCATCCAACTGATTTGTAACATTTCTTAAAACTACAAAAACTGAAGCCATCAAATTGTAAACATATCGACAATATTTGAATCCTACCTATCAGAACATCTGTAAAATCCAGTCATTTCATTCTCACAAATACATTTTAGGTCACATCCATCTTCCCATGTCTCACCTTGTTTAAATGGTACACCATTGTATACACAGGCAGCTGATAAAATATCAAGATTTATATTTAACTAAAAACAAAAGATTGTAAAAAGCAGTCATATAATAAATATTTCCAAACTTCATGGAGAACAAAATTCCTGCTTTTCTCTGTTAAGATTATTCTGTTAAACCTACGGCTCTGCTAAAGACAAGCTTTAACTTCTTATGTCACAACAACTTTTCTGATAAAAGTAATTTCCGTTCAAAACTATATTTTCATTCATATTCATATAAATTTTTCAAATATATCTTTTAAGGCAGTATTATGTTTTTGGTTAGGAGGTCTTTTTCTAGAGGTTTTATCAACATCAACTTCCAATCATTTCTTGGTAATAGAAAAAGTTTAATATCACAAACTATCAGCTAAAAATCAGTTCTGCATTGATAAAACTTCATAGGATAAAAGAAACTCTTCTTTACATGTATTTGTCAAATACATGTATATTAACCAATACTGAGAAAGTTTTTTTTCAAGATTTCACATTAAATGATCAAAACTTTTATGACCCTCACTACAAAGTTAACAGCTTAACAAATCCCTAAAATGTATCTAAAACAACAAGAATTTGTCTCTTTATTAAACAAAAAAAAAAAACTGTAAGGTGTTCAGTCCATTTTGTTTACATGTGTACTGTATACAGAAGACTGTAACTTGTTATATTTTCATGCACACATTTGTCACAAGCATGTATTGTCTGGTATATACAAATAAATCACCCTTGGAAACCAAGAAATATGGAGATATGGAGCTGCTTTTTTGGTAAAAATCATGAAGTAAAAGGAATTTCAAACATTATTCTTTATGGACAGGTGTCTGGTTTTAAAAAAGGTGGATGCTATATGTTAGCTGATTTTCCTGTCATATACTTACAAGTTTTAGGTGTAGGTTGTGGTTTTAATGTTGATACACCTGGCTGTGGAGCTGGAGTGGTCTGTATAAATGGTGATGGAGTAGCTGTTCCAACATTAGCAACATTAACTCCTTGGAAATTACAATATGGCTTCTTGCAACATGGGTTAAGGTAGTCTGCTACAAGCTGACACTGTGGTGGCAAATCAGGATATTTTGCACATCTGAAATAATTAATAAATTTGCAGAAACAATTATGAATTATGATTATAACAATCTAAAAACTTCTTTCACCACATTCAATGTAAATCAAATTTAACATCCAATACAATAAGGTCAGTCTTAATTTTTAACTACTTTCTGCTTTATCATTAAAAAAATAAAAGTTTTTAAATATGTGCTGTATAGCAACTTTATCATAAGAGACCTTTATTAGCTAGGATCTTTGTGGCAAAAATATTATATTATGTCTATTTTTTTGTTCAAAAAAGGAACTTTAGTCATTTTTCCTCAGTCAAAACTCTGGTATCTATATTCATTAGTAATTATTTAGGCAAATTTACATAACCACTGTTAATTCCGTGAAATTTTTAGTCAATGACATAATAGAAAAAGAAAGATCAGTAGAAACAAAATAAAAGGCATGCATGGATAAATGAAAACAATGATACGAAACAGAGAATATTGAAAAGCTTATAAGATGCCTGAATGTTATATCTGTTCATTAAATATCATCAAATGTCATTAACCAAAAACATAGTTTGCTGAGAGAGAGAGAGAGAGAGATATTACTTCTCAACACATCTGTAATATCCAGTTATTTGGTTAACACATTCACAAGTGTAGTCACACCCATCATCCCATCTTTGTCCTTGTTTGTATTCTGTTCCTTTGTACACACAGACTTCTGCATGCAAAAACAATTTTTAATAAAAATAATTTTTTCATTTATGAATTGATAACAGTGAAAAGAACCCCAAAACTCTTTGCAATTCTTGTTTGTCAAATAACAACTAAGCTAAAATAACAGATATCCTATAAAATCCTTGGCAGTTTTCTAAGCCAATCACTTTAGGGTGTCTTTAAGCGAGATGTTCTCTCACAAAGAACATTCTTCTTGCGTCCAAATTTTGTCATTACAATAAGGATGTGTTCTGTAAACAAAGTTCACTAAACAAATCTCACACTACCTATCTAGCAGGAGCATGAAGAACACAGATGGCAGCAAAGTGATAAATTCAAATTAACTGTTTAACCCCTTTGGTATTTTGACTATGAGGATTCTAATAATGTCTAAAGTAAACAGCATGTATAGTCAAAATTTAGTTATTGCCCTTAAAATTATATTTTACTTAGTAAATTGTAAATACAATAATGCCAAAGTTGGAGGATTTCTTCATCTGGGGGTCAGATCTGTCATTTAAATAATGACTTTCTCCAGAAAACTCTAGATATTTTTCATGCTTTCATATCATACATAGGACTGGTAAAATGTAATTTTAAAAGTAATATTTTTTTTATGATAGGATACAACACTGTTTGCTTCCATGTTGTTTACTAATAAAAATGTCCTCAGTGTTATGGCAATTCTACAGGAGAACAACTTTCTCATAACACTAGAGTTAGGAAATTTATCTCGCTCAAAGACAACCTGGTTGTTGAATATTGATAATATTTCCATCATGACTTAAAAAACTTGTTTTAGTCAAAAATATAATGTGCAAACTTACACAAACAATTGTTAAAATAGTAAGCTGTTTACTTTTAAATGAAAATTCAATAAAATAAAATTAACAAAATCATAAACAGTTATGATCAATGCATTGGGGAGTTAAATGGAACACTCTGTAACCATGGTTACATGTTTTCATCTTGTTTCATAGGAAGTCTACTTAGAACATCAGTAACACAGTTAGCTGATGACTTTATATATAAGATATAAAAATACAGTAAAACCTTGTTTTTATGCCCCTGATGCCCCTGTAAAACCATTTCATCTTGCTTATACCCACTCTATTTTGCAGTCTCAAAGTCTGTTTTCTCCTTCATAAGCCACTTGTTTTATGTATTTTGACTTAATAAAAGGTACCAATGACTCAAAGTTCTACTGTATTCAATCTTGTTAAAATATAGAAAATATTTACGTTTGGGTGCTGATGTTGGTTGTGGTGATGGCTGTAATCCAGGAGCATATGTCAAACCTGGCCCTGGGGTAGGTTTTGGGGCTGGTGTTGGTGCTTTTGTTACAGAACCACCACTGATGACACCAGGTTTAGGGGTTGGCAGACTGACATATCCAGAGTAGTTGCTATATTTAGGAGGAATGTCACATTTTGGAATCTTGCAGCACAATGGGTCTTGGGGATCTTGGACCATGAAACATCCATTAGGTAAGGCCTGGTACTCTGGACATCTATAAAAACAACAAACATTTTACAACTATTATATGTCATCTACAGAAAAATGTTCTGAAAAACTGTTTTAAGTGAATTGATTCCAAACAGAATAAAGTCACTTGTGATTTTTGGTTATTTCCAAAATTTGTACATGATTTCTATGGATTTTCTAGTATCCAGGAAATATCCATGACCTAACAAAATTATGCTTTCATTTATAATGATCTTGATGGTAATTGAGATTTGAAACAAATATAAAAAATATGAACATAAATCACGACTTCACCTTTTGCTGCATCTGTATACGCCTTCTGGTGCATTTTCACAAGTACATGAGTACTCACAACCATCATACCACTGTTGTCCTTGAGTATAGCTTTTACCTCTGTATACACACACAGCTGAAAAAAATGAAACAAAAATAGAAAAATAAAACTAAAGATCAAGTGATCAGTTATCGGACTGGTACAAAATGCATAATTTCGTTAACTATTATTGTTAAGCTAATGTTCAAACCAGAAAAGTCACGAATCTGCAGTGTAATATTGAAGCCATATGAGTCTTCACAAATTGATGAGGAGAGAACTGTAATCCATTAGATGAAGAGTTAGTTTACCTTTGGGAAGACTGGGAGTTGGGTATACATTTGGTCCATTAGATGGGGCTGGTGTTGGTGCATAAGTCTGTCCAGGTAGTGGTGCTTTTGTAGTTCCCATTCCAACAATCTGGTTAATTGATGGATTGAATGAACATTCAGGTTTTCTGCAGCATGGGTTTGCAGGATCCTTCTGTAGTGTACACTGAGGTGGAAGTGCTCCATACTTGGGACATCTAAAAGGAATCAAGGTATCAAAGGTCAAAGTTCAAGTTTAAAAAAAATATATTTGGAGTGTTTCAGTAAAGCAGTATTTATGCTACAACCTAGCTGTCAGTATCATTTTTTGTGTGTATAATTAATAAATTGTTATCACTATTTCAAATTTATGCTAGGAATTTTTTATTTTATGGAAAAGCCCTGAGGAAGACAAATTGGAACAGTTCCACTAACAAAACTGAATTAGTTACAACTCCATTGAAATCACTTTGAACTTTTAATTATTTAAAACCAGCATTTTTGACTTCATGAATAAAACTTTCTTATTGTAGAGGCAAAAAAAAACAACAAATATGGAATTTTTTTAATGAAGATTGTGAAACTTCTTCCATAATGCATGGTCTCATTTTTCTTTTACAGTTGTACAAGCCAATTTGGAAACTTTCTAATTTAACTTATTGGTTTCAATGCAGCTATAGGAACTGACAAATTAGAAAGGAGACTACCCTATATCAACTTTGTAACAGGCAAGCTCAGCTAAAAGAACATCCTGTTAATCCTGTTGACATTATGGAGATCTCAGGTTCAAGTCTTGGTGTAGCAGCTGATTTCTGCCTTCCTTGTATCCTTTATTCAACATTAATTCCATTTTTTTAAAGTCAAGATTAGACAGTGATGATAATAAAAGAAATGGCAAAGTTATCCATTATAAAGGTTTTTATTGTACCTACCTTTCTTTGCATGTGTAATATCCATTCATAGCATTAACACATTCACAAGTATAGTCACATCCATCATCCCATCTCTGTCCTTGATTATACTTACTGCCCTTATATTCACAGTAGTCTGTAATTACAGATCATAAAATTTCTTTTATTTTTTTTAAGATCAATTAGTTGTAGATTATAAGAAGTAATATTTACAATTCTTCTGCTATCAATGACAGAACACTAGATTGTTGCAAAGTTATAACTTAATAACAGCCATAATCAGCCAAGAGCTTAACATGCTATCAGTAGTGTAAAGCTACAAGGAGTCCTCTCTGGTTTCTATTGGGATACAAAACTCACCATCTCCAGGTAATCTACTGGGATACAAGACCTCATCTAGGTTGATCTACTTGGGATATAAGTGTCCTCTTGGATAAGATATAAGTCTTGTATCTTAAAGCTTCATCACTGTATCTACCAGAATGCCACCACCCATTTATACAATAGCTCTATACAGATTAAATATATTGTTCTACAGACTTTAGACAACCATGGCTGATAAAGTCTTTAAACTTTATCAAGTAAAGCTCTTCTATTTAAAACATAATTCAAACTGACCCTGTGGTTTCAGAATATATTTTTAGAGCTTGCACAAACACACATGCAATAAATTTGTTACACTTACTGGTAATTGGAGTAATTACAGGTATATACAAGCTTTACTACATTTTGTAAAAAAGCCAATTATAATATTGTATACTTACTGATTGGCACTGGTACAGGTGTGTTACCACCAATTCCAGGTGTAGGTGCTGGTGTATTGGCATGTCCAGTTATCTGCCCTTGGGGTGCCAGTGTGGGGATCATATTTGGAGAGATAGTGCCTGTCATATTTGTCAGATATGATGGAATATCACACTGAGGTTCCTGACAACAAGGGTCAGTTGGTGTGGTGACCAGTTTACATTCTTTTGGTAATGGAGTAGGGTAAGATGGGCATCTGAAAAAAATATTCTGTTGTTAGTCCAAGTCACTTCATGTAGAAGAATTCATACATTGTTAAAACCATGTGTTTTAATTATGTCTCTTCCTTTTCATAATAGGTATCAAGTAATGAAACTTTAAATATTTGGCTCATTTAGTAAATCAGAGAGAGAGAAAGATTGAGAGAGAGAGAGAGGAAGGGGGAGGGCTAATACATACCTTGAGTCACAGACATACAATCCTTTAGAAGAGTCATCACATCTACAAGCCTTCTCACAACCATCGTTCCATGTCTGACCTTGATAATATCTTACACCATTGTAGAGACAGTAGTCTACAAATAAAACAGATAAATCATCACTTAAGTTTGTAAATAAAATCCAATCAGACAGCCTAATTCCTTTAACCATTCTCATGTTTCATCTTTCGTATACATTTTGTCATAATTAACTGACATTAGGGGCTGATACTATTATTATTGGAATGATCATAACTTACTGAGCACTGGGGCTGGTGTAACTCTTGGTGGATTGGTTTGTCCAGGTAGTGGTGCTTGTGTTATCTGGAATTGTGGAGCAGGGGTCAGCGTTCCGGTGATTTCTCCCAAGGTACCATCAAATCCACAGTCAGGTACTTTACAGCATGGGTTACGGAAATCTGTGACAAGTTTACAAGGTGGTGGTACATTTCCATATCGTGGGCATCTACAAGAAATCACAAGATACAGAGAATGATAAAATTATCCTTACTGGACTTCTTCTGTTAAACAATTGGTGACACTTATAAAAGAGTTATGATATCTTAACTTTAAACAGCTGACTTACAACTACTGATTGTGTAGTTTAAATGTACATAAAGTCCATCAACTCTCAAACCAATACTTTAATATTTGTTAAAACAAATGAAATAAAATTTAAAAAACTAACCAAAAATAACATTCAAATTATATGACAATACTTATATTTTCTTTAGTACAGGTTGGCTAATACAAGATGTTCAGCAGAACACCGTAACTTGCCCACTTATCTCTATCATCAAAGTGATAATTGACCTAAACTCTTACATATGACTGGTGTTAACATAAGCTGCTGCAAATTTTTTGAAGAAAAATGGGTAGCTGGGATTGAGTTAATTGAATGGACCAGCCATTGTATTTTGAATAGTGGAAAAAAACAGCAACATATGTGACAACAAAACAGACAGATCCTGAGAGGCGTAGTGGTCTAGAAACTTAAGACTACTCATTCATCATCATATTCCGAGCTACTTACCGCTCTGTGCATTCATAGTAGCCATTCTTGATGTTCTTACATTCACAACTGTAGTCACATCCATCCAGCCAAGTATCACCCAGATTATATTTTTGGTCCTTATACTCACAGTATCCTAAATAAAAACATTTAACAAATATTAATTATACTTCTGTTATATGTATACTGTTAAGCTAGTCCTGTTTTAGTAATATTGAATTAAGTAGATCAAATATATCAGTTTACTGACAGACATTTTGGTCTGGATAGTGTTAAGCCTTTTAGTCATAAAATGTAAAGTTAACAACTGGATGAAGAATCGGATCAAATTTGTATCAGGGCTCTGGTACCTACATCCCGTCTCATTTAATTGAGTTTTTCTGTAATTATTTCCACATTCATTACACCATAATAACATTTAAATGATATGACATCAACATCATAGATAGAGAATTAGTCAAATTTGCTTATATGCTCTGGGAGATTAAGTCTGATGCAGCCAACAAGAAGAACAAACAATGGCAGACTGGTGATGGCAGTCCAAAATAATGACAAAAGCATTTAATTCTACCAATAGAAGATCAGGTAATTATGTATGCTAAAAATAGTCTGATTTTAACAACAAAAAATATGAATAAAAAATAAAGAAATAAATTAAAGAGAAAAAAAAAAGAATTTTCAAACTATTTAGACTGTTCTGTTGAAATTTACCAAAAAAAAATAGTCCTATATTCCTGCATACTTAAATCTGTCTGATATTTAACAATAAAAAATATATTTCAGACTGTTCTATTCATGGTAATTATGACTTGGGCATAAAACACCACTTCTCAACTCAACATCTCCCTCACTCACTCACAATGAATTTATAATATCCCAGTTATTTATATGATGTGTATACATCTAAAACACTTGCCTACATAAGGGTTGGAAGTGTCTGGATTTTGTCCACTGATATGTCCAGCTGGTAATGTAGGGTGTGCGTTGGTATTGCACTGTGGAACTTTACAGCATGTTGGATCCTGAAGATCAGGAACCATTGTACATCCATCTGGCACATTCATATATTGTGGACATCTTTAAGAGTTTTACAAAAAATATACAGTGTATATATGAAAATAGTAAAAACAATCAAGATCCTGAATACAATGAAAACTTGCTTAAGTCAAAAACGGAGGAGTAAATCTATATAACAATAGAACTTGCTTTAGTAAAACATCTCTATAAAGACTATCTGTAAATTAAAACCAGTCTTTTAAGGTGCTTTTGCTTAATATTTTAGCAAAAAGCATCAATGTATCATCAATGTATAATGATGACCGTCTTACTAGAAACAGTTTTAAGGTCCTTTTGCTTAATACTTCAACCAAAACGATAACCTGTTTTTTGAACAATATTTGAAAGGTCCCTTCATATCTCAACCAAAAAAGACCACAGTGACTATACTTGACCACTTGTCTATAACGACCATATTTTTCAGGTCCTGTTGCTGGTTTTTATATTCAGGTTTTATTTTATTTTAAAATTCAACAATTATTTTTAACTCTATACAAGCTATATAATATTTTGAGACGATGGATAACAAATGTAATTGTGCAGCATCTTAGTTCTATGTGTATAAGCCCTGGTCTGACAAGTTTATGGTTCTCAGGACAAACTTTAACTTACCTGTTAGAACATCTAAAGAAACCATTCACTGCATCATCACAGGTACATTTGTACTGGCATCCATCATACCACATCTGTCCCTGGCTGTAGGATTTTCCGTTGTATATACATATTGCTATAACATAAAGTCAAGTATCGTATAGTGAATATTACAACTGGATAACTCTATATATATGACAACAAATGAGTGAGAAAAAAAAAAAAAAAAAAAAAAAAAAAAAGAACTTTAACTTTAAAATTCATAATATAAACTGATATCAGACATAATGAAAGGAGAACTTTACAGCACTGAGGCAGGCTTCTTTAAATTGTAGCTGAACATTGTTTACCATTACATCTTTGGAATTAAATATAAAAATTGATCATTATATATGTGTATAACACAAATGATCATGTCTTGGATTAGTATGGTTTACAATAAGTTTTGATCTATGAAGCAATGAAATAATACGTATAAACCAAGTTATGCAGACATACCTGGCCGTGGTGTAGTTGGTTTGGATGTTGGGATGGTATGTACTACAGGTTTAGCTGTTCCGTTGAACTGATGAGTTTCTGGTGTAAAGTTACATGATGGGACGGTACAGCAGCTGTCATGAGGATCTGGTACCAATTGACAGTACGGTTTTGGCAGATTGTTGTAATGCTTACACCTAAGAAAACACAAAAAAATCATTATTATATGTAACTACGATATAACTGGTTAAATAATAATAATAATCATGATTATAACAACAACAATAATAATAACAATAATGATGATAATTAATAAATTACCTTAAGTGTCACAAACAATCATTTTGTTAAAAAAATACCTGGTACACACAAAATACTGTAAAAATATATATGTAATATAACTGTACATCTTATTCATGTAAAATCAATCACTTTGGTAAACTTAAACACTTTCTATCAAAAACTTTAACAAAACTGTTTAAATTTTAAGACATAAACCAAAAAACTGGAACCTTAACAAGACAATTTACATTATATTGGAGTAGAGTGGACAATTTACATTATAGCGGAGTAGAGTGGACAATTTACATTATATTGGAGTAGAGTGGACAATTTACATAATAGCGGAGTAGAGTGGACAATTTACTTTATTTTGGAGTAGAGTGGACAATTTACATTATAGCGGAGTAGAGTGGACAATTTACATTATATTGGAGTAGAGTGGACAATTTACATTATAGCGGAGTAGAGTGGACAATTTACATTATATTAAGGTAGAGTGGACAATTTACATTATAGCAGAGTAGAGTGGACAATTTACATTATAGCGGAGTAGAGTGGACAATTTACATTATATTGGAGTAGAGTGGACAATTTATGTTATTTTGGAGTAGAGTGGACAATTTACATTATATTGGAGTAGATTGGACAATTTACATTATATTGGAGTAGAGTGGACAATTTACGTTATTTTGGAGTAGAGTGGACAATTTATGTTATTTTGGAGTAGAGTGGACAATTTACATTATATTGGAGTAGAGTGGACAATTTACATTATAGCGGAGTAGAGTGGACAATTTACGTTATATTGGAGTAGAGTGGACAATTTACGTTATTTTGGAGTAGAGTGGACAATTTACATTATATTGGAGTAGAGTGAACAATTTACATTATATTGGAGTAGAGTGGACAATTTACGTTATATTGGAGTAGAGTGGACAATTTACATTATAGCGGAGTAGAGTGGACAATTTACATTATAGCGGAGTAGAGTGGACAATTTACATTATATTGGAGTAGAGTGGACAATTTACGTTATTTTGGAGTAGAGTGGACAATTTACATTATAGCGGAGTAGAGTGGACAATTTACATTATAGCAGAGTAGAGTGGACAATTTACGTTATTTGGAGTAGAGTGGACAATTTACGTTATATTGGAGTAGAGTGGACAATTTACATTATATTGGAGTAGAGTGGACAATTTACGTTATTTTGGAGTAGAGTGAACAATTTACATTATATTGGAGTAGAGTGGACAATTTACGTTATTTTGGAGTAGAGTGGACAATTTACATTATATTGGAGTAGAGTGGACAATTTACGTTATATTGGAGTAGAGTGGACAATTTACATTATAGCGGAGTAGAGTGGACAATTTACGTTATATTGGAGTAGAGTGGACAATTTACATTATAGTGGAGTAGAGTGGACAATTTACATTATATTGGAGTAGAGTGGACATTTTACATTATATTGGAGTAGAGTGGACAATTTACATTATATTGGAGTAGAGTGGACAATTTACATTATATTGGAGTAGAGTGGAGAGGTAATGGTGTTTTACCCCAGAAGGAGATCAGTACTCAAATAGTGGAGGAAACCAGAGTACCCAGAGAAAAACACTGATCTTCAGCAAGCATAGTGACAAATTTTCTCACTTTAGGATCTGCCCTAGTTTGATTCAAACCTAGTTGATAAAGACACTGTAAAAAGAAGACTTCATTAAAAAATAACAGATTAACAGTTCATGAATTAAAAAAAAGTTGGACAGAAATATTAAAGGTTAACACATGGTATGTTGCAAAATTGTCAAAAAAGGGTTAAATAGAAACTTATAATATTATACAGGTAAACTCATGTAAGGTATATCAAATTACAGCATTTCTGTTCTATGTATACTATGGCTAAATATAACCTTTGACTTTCAGGAATCCAATTAAATTTCTCCAACATCAAACCATTAAAACTAAATGATAATTCCTACAAGTCAAGAAATAAATCAAATAACCATAAGTCATAAAAAACATAGTCTGAATGTTCTACTTGAAGCCTCTGTGTAAACAAAGTAAAAACAAATACCTTTCTTTACATCTCCATTTACCAATAGAAGCATCTTCACATACACAGTTATACTGACATCCATCTCTCCATGTATCACCTTGAAAGTGTTTTACACCTTTGTATAGACAGTAACCTGTAAATTAAAACCAAGTACATGTGTACTTTAAAAACAAGGTATTTTTTGAATTATTGGTTGTAATTGTTCTTTAAAAATGTTAGAGGTGTGCTAGTCAGTGTTATGCTAACAAGCTTTATTTTAAAGGTATGACATTACAAAGTCCCCAATAACATGGAAAGTTTTCTTGTAATATAAACACTGTTAAATTGTCATTTTTATAGAAATGGGAATTCAAGTTAGGCACAAAGCTATAAGTAACAATTTGACATCACAAATGAAAACTTTAGAGCTTATCTTTTCAAGTAAAATGTTTACCTATTCCAGGTTTACTTGTAAAATGAGAGGCAGTGGGAGGTGCTACAGTGTCTGTATACAATATTTGTACATTTAATGTGTAGCTGCTGTTAAATAGGTCTACAGTGCTAGGTGGCTGAACCACTCCATGGCCAATGCTTCCAGGTTGAAATATTGGGATCAGTGGTGTTTTTGGGTCCTGACATACTGGTTTCTGACAACAAGGTTCATTTGGATCAGCCTGCATGTTACAAGTAAGTGGGAGATTCATATATGTTGGACATCTGTAATAAAACAAAAATTAAAATTTAAGAATCATGAAATCATGAATCATTATACAACAATCTGTATACTGAATTTATCCTGGTTTACAAAATTCAATTTCTCAGCATTATTATTATCATTATTTTGTTTTAAATTTTTAAAGAGTGTATGTTTCAATTAGATGAAAGTATTTTTAATTTACGAGTGTTCACTTCAGTCACATTTTGGCAATTTCTTTCAGAAGTTTTTTTTAAATTCTCTTCATATATACATTATTCCTAATACTTCCCCAGGCTTAATAATTTTAATGGTTCTAAATATGACAACATAAGAGATTTTTCTTTTGAACCAAACTATTAGTTATTGCATGTGTAATAAAAATACATCTTCACATTTTAGATTGAACCCACAGTCAGCAGCAGTAAAAACAAGGACATTGTGATGCAAAGCCATTACTCTACTAAACGTTCTTTGCCTAAGAATAACCATATTACTGAGAGAGTAGAAATTCTTTTAACTGTACATTAAAGTATTGTACAACATGATATAATTATTATTTGTCAGTACAGTATATATATGACAAGGAGATTTCAAAAGTTACTTGACGAAGACTAGCTTAACATTAACTGTACATCAAAGTATTGTACAACATGATATACTTATTATTTGTCAGTACAGTATATATGACAAGGAGATTTCAAAAGTTACTTGACGAAGACTAGCTTATACTAGACAGTATCTTATCAGCCCAGCTGGCACTTGTATAACTAACTTTATCAGTAAATACCTGTATATCTGATTTACTTAGCTGACATCTGTATAATGACTTACTTAGCTTTACAGGAATATCGTCCATTGGGTGCATCAGTACAAGTACAGGTCAGAGAACATTCATCATCCCATGACTGGTCTTGTAAGTACAGGTTACCTTGTACAAACAACCACCTGTCAAAATAAAATATATTTAAACACTGTGTTTTGTCTAAATAGGAAAGAAGAAGAAACTACCCGGTAAATCATCTTTTGTTTTACTAATGGTTAATGCACAGATTTTTCCACTGTAAGATGTCACTTCCAATATAGCGTTGGTGATATTTTATGATTTTGAATTTTTATGAACATTACAACACTTTGTGTTTAAAAACCCAGTTATGTTCACGAAATATATCAACTTTCTGAGTATCCTAGAAATTGTTGCAAAAAAGTTTCTACCAGAAAAGTTATGAAATTAACTTATTTTACAATGCATAAAGTTAGGTTTGTTATGAGTGGTGTTTTATGCCCCAATCAAAATGAACACAATAAAGACAGTAAAGATATTAAGAATATATAGTGATGAGAGACACTTTGATCAAAATTCATGTGCTTCAAACTTGACCACAGAAGCTTCTACATGACAAAAACTTACTCAATGTGGGAGCTTGGAAACCAGTTCCTCCAGTTCCTGGTTGTGGAATTCCACCTCCTGGTGAAGTTGGTGAAACCTGTGGCCTTCCTGGATTTTGAACCTGGATAAGTCCTCCACTTCCAATGGTATTCAAATTGTTAGTTGATGTCAGGAAAGTTCCTGTAGAGCATTGAACTGATGCACAACATTCTCCAGCTTTCTTTGTCTGATAACAACCTTGGGGCAGATTTGTGTATGTTGGGCATCTGAAATACAAAAATAGTATCATAGTAAGTGGACTGAAATGAGGTGATCAATAAGATATTATATCCCGGTGAAGATTATTTTACTTATACTAATGTATTCAATTCTAAGATGGTGGAGAATCCAAATTAACTATAGAAAACAATGAACTTAAGGTAAGTATCAATCAGTTTACATACATGTTTGTACATCTGTAATATCCATAAGAGGCTTCTTCACAAACACACTGGGTGTCACAACTCATCTTCCAAGCTTGTCCTTGAGAATATTCATGACCTCTGTATACACACTTATCTGAAAGGAAAACAAACAAAAACTGACACTAGTAGACTTATAGATTAAAAGTCTGAAGTTTTATAACTTTTATTTCATTCCTAAGAAGAAAATTGTACTTTTTTCTATACATTATATAATTTTTTCTCTACAGTAAATATTTTCTAAACATATAATTTTTTCTATACATCATATAATTTTTTCTATACATTATACAATACATTATATAATTTTTTCTATACATCATATAATTTTTTCTATACATTATACAATACATTATATAATTTTTTCTATACAATATATAATGTTTACTATATATTATATAATTTTTTCATTTGTTTAGGACTGCATGACTGCTGAACATTATCTGCCTTCTAAATGAGAAAAAACTCGACAAAGATGTATCAAAAATATCATTTTCTTAATGTCACTTTTTGGTCTTAATTGTATGTTATTTATTGAAGATATTATGAAAGTGAATTGTTTTCATGTTGCAATGTAAGTTTTTACAACAATGTTTATTTCAAAATTTGTTAAAAACTTGCCAAAATCTTAAACTATAAAAACAATGTATTCTGTCTTCTTATAAATTTTCAGTTCCCAAGTAGAATACCACTGAAATAATTTTGTTACATGCATATGTTCTCAAAAGGCAGGTTTTATTTGCTTTTTATTAATGTTAGAATTGAATTTTTTATCCACTTTTAGGGCAAAATCTTAAAATTCACAAATCTTCCTGACTAGAACTTCAATCAATCAAATATTCATTCAATCAATTCTAATTCTAATTCTAATTCTTTATTGTACTAAACAGGCCACCAGCCCATGGTACAAATTACAATATCATCATATTTATGACACCATCTACAGTAATACAGAACATATTCATATTCATTTGTATTTCATCATTTAACAGTAAAATAAACCAATCTAGTAATACTGTACAATTGATACAAACTTCCCTCACCACATGATAATTACCTGTAGCTGCTGGTGTTGGCAATACATCTGAAAAATTGAATTGTAGCCCACTTAGAGTTAACATAAATACATGTATTAGAGAATTAAAAATTTATTACTTGATTGTCACACTCATTTTCATCGAGTAATTCTTGTACACACCTTTCTTGGTTTTTTGGTGTTAATATAAGTAATTGAAATGCTGTTTTGATGTGATTAATTTAAGTTTTTAATGTGACAAAAGCCATTTTTAAGACACCCCCACCAAAAAAAAAATTAAAAAAAAAAATCATTCGTTAAACAAATAAATCTTTTAGATAAATTTTACTAACCTTCACTTTTAGTGTAATATATGTGAATGTGCACATGTACAGAATGCATAAATCAGATGTATGAGGTAGTTTTATATTGTATTTAGACAATGGACATGGTTTGTTTATATTTGCTCCTTTCAAAAATGAAATCATCAAAAAGTTTTTTAAAGTTTTTTATTATTATTATTTTTTTTTTTGTTTCTAAAACTTGAGGTACATTTCACACAAAAGCATCTCTACAAGAAAAATGGTTGTCCTGGGGCTTACAGATCTGTCATCAAAACCCAATATGTTTTAGATAAACAGAACAAGTCAGCCAAGCCAAAGTGTGATAGAATACTTACTACATAAGTTACAGTATTTTCTGCAGTTGTCGGATGCCCATCCAGGGAAGCTTGTACATGTTGATTTACCATATCGGGCACAGTTGTTAATTTGATCAATACAAAGTGGTGGATTTGTGGGGATAATACCTAGTAAATATGCAGATCTTTTTATTATTGGTTTAAAATTCCTAGTTTACTTTCCATGAAATAAGAAAATTCCACAGACATGGAAAGTTAGAAGTGTTCAACACCAGATTTATCTATTAACAAAAAGCAAAACAAGATTAGAAACAAGTGAATTCCAGATGTGAAAAATACAGAAATTTAACAAATCTACACATGGAAATCTCACTCTCTCCGTCTTTCTCCCCGATAAGTTTTCAAACCAACAAGTAAATGCCTTTGACAAGGAAAAACCTTCTCACAGCTGGCATCATAATTTCAGAATGTATATATGCTCAGCAAATCATTTAGGTATTTGGTTGGTCAGAAAATTCTGACAATATAAAAGATTTCAGTCAGCTTGGTAAGAATTTTAAGACTTATCTGCAATGAATTTAATCTTGGTCAGAATGTTTGGAAAGGTACTTGTATATATATATATATATCATTTTTCTAGGAAATAAAAATAATTTTTAAGTTCTAATAGTTCTTACCAACTCCAGGTCCACTGATTGATCCTGTGCCGGTAAAACTTCCTTGTTGAGTTGTAAATTCACATTCTGGTTTGGAACAACATTCACCAGGTGTTTTGACCATTTTGCAATATGGTGGAATAGATCCATATTGTGGACACCTTTATATATAACAACAGAAAAAAAACTTCTGAAAAAAATGTTTCATTTACCTGTGGTTTACTTTATATCCATTTTATAAAATTTACAATCTTTTTTTTTTATATGGAGCATTTTTCCAGCTTTAAAAATGTCATCCTAAAACCCCAATGCACAGTTAGTATATCATATAGAAAGCAAATACATCTTCTTAGAAAAGTAAACCATACAATAAAACATCCACAACTGAAAAACACCATACAATAATCATAAGTCCTTATATACAAACCAATAACACATACAAAATCTAAACAAGAGGTATGTCCCTACAGTACAAGTACTGCTGTGTCTCTTATTTTATAGGAAGGAACTGAGTAGCATATTTGAAGTAATGTTTTTAAAGTAAATATACATACATAGATTGACAGCTGTAAAGTCCACTTTGTCCACTGACACATTTACATTGATAAGAACATCCATCCTGCCAAGACTGACCTTCATAGTACTGTTTACCTTTGTAAGAGCACACAGCTGAAATGAACAATGAAAATACATTAGTATCCACCACACAAAATCCAAAAATCAGTCAAGTCTGAAGTTTTTTAGTTTTCATTTAGAATAATAAAATCTAAAGTATTATTTTTAAGACTTTTTTATCTAGTGATCACTGAATCCACTTTTACTTTTTATTTCTTACTTTCTGTCCCTTCTTTTTAAGTAATAAAATAAAATATATAATGGCTTAAATTCAATAACAGGAATATCTTCAAGTTATATGATACCTTCATATCAAATCAAGATGAATTAATTGTCATCAATCTTGGAGATAAAATAAAAATACATGTACTTACAAACACCAGAGGTTGTTACAGCTGGAGCGGTACCTTCCACAGTTTGTAGATGTTGGTTAAAGTTACACACTGGTTTTTGACAGCAGTCATTAGGACTTTGTACAAGGGTACAGGAACTTGGTAAGTTGTAATATAATGGGCATCTGTTAAAAAAACATCAATAAATTAGAATTTTAATTCTAAATTCAATAACTCCTTTAAGAATGAAATGCATAATGTTCAATACATGCAGACTGAAATTTAACCATAAATTTTCAAGCCATCATTAGGCATTGATGACATTTGTTAACAGATGACCTTTAATGTAAAGTCTGATTGCCCTGTATATGTCTAAGAAATAAATAATATCTTTGACATTTTTCTGTCTTATTACAACATTTACATATATATATATATAATTGTATTATATATATATATATATATATATGAAGTTTGTTTGGTAGATTAGTATAAAGAAAATAAATAGTGCAGAATGATTTGAACCAACAACCAGATTTCTTATATAAATACTAGTGGGACACAGCTGTACTGTCAAGTTCATTTTTGAATTGAATTTCCCTAAACTGATATATCAAATTTAGTAGTTGGACACAATTGTTACCCATATGTTTTCCAATTTTGATATGAAATTGTAATATAGGGCGTTTACCAATTTTGATATTAAATTGTAATATAGGGTTATTGAACTAATATTGTGAAATATTGTCCAGAGTTGACTTGACATTTGCTCGCTAACATCTTGGAATTTATCCTTTTATTTCTATGTGAAACATATATTGCTATATAATAAAATAATATATTAAAATACTTGTTATAACATCTGTATCTGCCACTTTGTCCAGTCTTCACATATACAATCATAGTCACATCCATCAGCTCCATTTATCTCCATGTGCATAGGCTTTTCCTTTGTAAAAACATTTTCCGTCTGTAACAGACAATCATAAATATAGTATAAACCACAATTTACAAATGCAGTGTGACTATTTTTATGTAAGAAGACAACAAAAAGTAGATAACTTGTACTAGACAACAACCAGAGAAACCAAGAACACACAACAACAAAAGGAACAAAATAATAAAACAAAGATAGCACACAAAATTTATCAACTATATTTATGGCAATGATAATGATTAATTTTACTGTAGACTGAGTTGTAGATATAACACATATCATTTTGTATTGCTAGAATGGATAAAAATGGATAGATTACTGTTTCATTGACCTAAATGACCCACTGTACAACTCTAAATAGAGGCTTCTTACAGACACATGTTAAAATTTCTTTAAAACCAATACAATAGTTGGCATGCATTATTTGTTTTTTAGTTTTACCTTTATGTTTGTAAGGTAAGATTGTTAAAAATAAAATTTATATTAAAAAATTAAAAAATAAGACAAAACCAAAAACAACATAACCATGAGTAGTTGCATGAGTAACACAAAAGCTCTGATATAACATACTTGCAGTACAACTAACTGATCAAGATAACTTTCAATTGTTACAACGATAATGATGCTGTAGCTTTTTTGTATTTAGGTATAATGCTTTTTTGAAGTTTTGTTTCCATGAATTCTGTGACTATGGTAATTTTATATTTTATTTTAAATAAGAAAATAAATAATTAAAATATAATAAAATAAAAATGAACGTGAGTTAAAAGAAGGAATTTTAATACAAAAAGGGAAACAACAAGCATTTAATCTGTACAAATATCCCCAATCTATATAAAAAAATCATAAAAACCAGAGAAACTTACAATATCCAACAGAGCTTGAAGCTACACCTACAATAGATAAAATAACATCGTAAGATAAACAGATATTAGAAGAAATTTGATAAAATACAATTAATAGTGCCTTCAAAAATACTGTACCAGTATTCATATTAGCATGTATTATATTTAGCACTACCAAGGAGCTCAAACATTTAGTGTGTATCAATACTGGCACTGTCATTGTTTCCCCTTAGACAGGTGAGCTAAAATATTATTGAAGTGTATTAATATTGAAGGAAATTGATTTAACACCAAAAGCACCAATATTAATATACAGCTTAAATAAATACTTATACAGTATATTCAAAATTATTTTTCTTTACCTAAAAACTTTATGTATATGAAAAAAACTTATATATAAAAATAAATAAGAATTTTACAAAAGCTTACTATCTGCATTTTTATTGGAGTCATTTAAAAATTAATATGCCACTATAAAAACCTTATTTGTATATAAATACTTTTTTAACAAGAATAAAAAATACTATTAATTATGATATTTTGTGAAATGAAAGGCTTCTCTTTCATATTTATTTGTATGACTCATATACTTAAAAATGTCACCATTATAAGTTTAACAACAATATGGGGAGGGGGGGGGCACAAATGAATTATAATAAGTTTTTCATTAATACATACACTTCAATGGCCTTTTTCCAGCAAAATTTAAAGAATGGGTATCTTTACAAGATAATCTAGAATTAATGTTGTTTCAACCTTATAACAATTTACAATCTACTCTTGTCTAAAATTTGTATTTTAGGTTCTTTAAATTACCTAAATTTAAGTTAAAAAATTTTAGTCAAGGAATAATTGTAAAACTATGGCTTGATTTTTGAAACAAAACATTTGTTTTAATTTTTAAACTGTATTATTTAATATTTGCAAAACTGATAAGGAAATTACCACAGAATCCACAGTATTGCTTGCAGTTATCATTTGCCCATCCAACATATTTTTCATCATGGCAAACAGAAAGTCCAAAATCTCTACAGTTGCTTAAACCATCTACGCAAGGTGGTGGCCCAGTTGTGTAAAGAGCTGCAATTAAATTATATAAAAATATAAACAAGTATGGTGAAACTGCTTATCTCTGAAACTATTTCCTTGACAACTAAAGGGAACTAAAAACTATTAATAATATCTGGTTTCAGTAAGTTCCTATTGTATCCCTGGAGTACCTCAAAAAGTTAAAATCTGCATTGAAATCCCCCTTTCATTTTTACTATTATCAAAGTTTTACTAGATTATGTGACATAAATATAGATAAGATAAAGATTTATATTTAGTACTTTTTGTACAGCTGCAAAGGAACTAGAAGTTCTGAATGTAACACTTTAGTTGAATCATCTTTCTAAAAGCCTTAACCCCCATACACAACCTGACTGCATGATAATATGACTCCAAACATACATATGAACAATCTGATCATAACAAATCGTGATGCACCCACGGCAAGAAAGGCAGACCTTCAAAAGCATTATCTTTAAATTAAACAAAATTATTTTTGAAACAAGAAATCAACTTTATTGATTATAATAAAATGATTTCCCAGTCACTACATTACTGACTAAGGACTACAAAGTGACATAGATAGAATTATCCTAGTTATTCTACACTTTGTTTTTGTTTTTTTTTTTCAAGAAAGGCTAAGATATGTTTTTAAGTTAAAGTGTGTTTAATTTTATATTATTATTATTATTATTATTATTATTATTATTAACTTACGTGTACAGAATCCACAGTATCTTGCACAATTGTCTTTTGACCAGGGGGCATAATTTACACAGACAATGTTGCCATAATTCTTGCAGTTATTTAATCTATCCTGACATGGATCTGGCTGAGATGTTCTTCCTAAATAGATAACAAAAATATTCTAGATAAATATGTGTACTTGAAGTAGAAAAAAATTTACACCAAAATATAAAAATTAAAAAAGTTCTGAAAGTTTTGGGCAAGAATTATACACTTATATCATTTTATCAAAATTATATAATTAAAAAGTCATTTACCCCCGTTTTAAATATATTATCAATCTTTAACTAAAATATTATAGTTTGAACAATGAAAACTTTTCAAACTTCTCAAAAACGATCTGTAAATAAAATTCAACAAAAGCAAAAATAACTAAGACCATAATAAATGAACAAATATGTACAAGAAGCAGGATACAAGATAAACAAATAATAAGATATCATCAGTCATATAACACCAATATGGAACAGGCATCAATTGTTTTCAGTCTGACTTGTGTTCTGTAAAGTGCCATTTATGAATTGCCCGCCATGTTCAAATATTGAATATCTTTATTTGATAAAAATTCAAAATTAGTACTGGTATCATAACCATCTGACTTGCTGAACAAGTTATCTTCCAAAATCACTGACAATTTAGATAAAATTAATATAAATAAAATAAAATTTTATAACATTTTCCTACCTGGAACGCTTGTTGTCAAAGATGGAACAGTAGATCTCACTGAAAAAGAGAAAACTTTTTTGTAGTGCAACAAAAACCATTTTCCAAAGCGCCTGGTTTAAGTGACATTCACAAAGACTTGTATTGTGTTGATATTTAGTTTTGCCTTGCTGTAAATTTTGTGATTCTTTTAGAATATAGAAAACTCACTCTTATTACATCAAATCTTATTGTAAGGCAGTTTAATTGACAAAGTTTCATCATATTCCGATTTTTTCCACCCTTCCTGAATGACTGCCTTGATATAAGTCAACTGGTCTTGGCTTTGGCATAAAACACCATTGTTTAATCTATAACCGTTTTAACGAGTACAGGAGACATGCAGAACAACAAGATCATGATATACTACATCATTTAAACGCACCTTGACAAGCTTTCTGGATAATAGAAGCGGTAAGAGATTGTAGCTGGTCAAAATCGGTAACGGTAAAGGTTTGTGTGTTATGGTCAGCAATGCTATTAAGTTCGTTTATGTCTACACCATTACCAACTCCTACAGCCATTAGCGCGATGTTAGCTTGGCGAGCTTTGTCAGCGGCCATGGCAGTTGCGGTTGGGTTTGATGACCTTCCATCTGTTACAACGATAGCAATTCGTGGAACGTTACTTCTGGCACCACTATTCAAAGAAAACATTTGATTGGTCATATAATTGATGCCGTCAGCCGGTGTTAGTTCCGCCACCCATGTACTTGATGTTGTCAACAGCATTCATACATCTTTTGGTGCTTTATACATATCCAGTGGGAATTCAATTCTTGGATAGTTACTAAACTGCATTACTCCTACATGAACTGTGTCAGTACCTACATTCATCTGTCCAACTGCATTTTTAACGAAACTTTGGAGTTTGTGAAAGTTGTTCAAGCCAATGCTTCCAGAACCATCGATCAGGAAGGCAATATCTGCACGTGGTATGCATTCTGTTGAACAAATTAAATCATCATTTATGATAAATCAAAACATTGCGGAAAACAAGTTCAGTGGTTAAGTCTACGAAAGCATGTGTACAAAGTATGTCATTGGATGCATTTTATGCATTAATATGTCCAGTGCTAAATAGAATCGCGATATTTATAGTTTATTCAAAATCCACTTTTTCATGTTTTTTTTTTAAGTTGCTCTGACCATTTCCAAGTACATGCTATTAAGCTACAAAATTTGCACGTATTACAATATTTTATATTTATAGTAATGTGCATATCTGCCAGGAACCTTTCAAAACAATAGCACACGAAAAATAACCTCGTTTGATACGATATTGAGACATTATACAGACACCCTGCATAAAGACCGAATGGTGCAGTGGGGTGGTTCGAGTACCTTTTGAAAAGCAACTATAGGTCCTTATAAGCATAAAATAGTGGTCGTTACGTTACAATATAATATAGAAAATATAACACATACACTAACAAATGCATTCAAGAATAAGGGTTCAATCGTGACACAAATATATCGTAATTTTCTCACAAAACGATACAATTCATTTATCTCTCGAAAAATATACAATGCATTGTTTTTGTATATATAATAGATGTAAACTTTTGTGATGCATTTAGATTGTTAAAGAACTAGAGACGTGTTCCACAAATAGTTTAAGTTTTTCTCTAGTAAATGAGTTCTTGATATTCCTTGAAAAGTTATTGAAAATATGAAAATTAATACTAAAAAGAGACATCAGAATGAAATTTAAAAAACGTCAAAAAGTTCTTTTTGAGTGTTATTTTGTATCGACTCGGATACACAAAACCATGAGTAATATGTAATGTGAGGTGGGCATATCGTTTTAACACTGACCAAGAAAATGTCATAACAGAAAATTAAGACACAAATTAACTTCTTTTAAAAGATTTTATATAGATATATATATCAGTGCACTGCGACATATTGATGTACAGGTGGTGTGGTTTTGACTCTTGTATCCAATAATGTCATTATGTTAACAAAACTCAATTAACAGAGTGATTAAATTTTAATTTAATTTCGTATCAAGTGATAATATGAATGAATAAATTTGCAATTTCACTTAAGACTGGTGATGTATCGATGTACGTAAAAAACATTTTACCTGAAGCATAAAGCCACATATAAATCAGTTGATTGACACCTTACAAAGTGTAAATACTTACGTTGTTTTTGGACAGGCATGACAGCAGTTTCTGTAATGATAAAAATTAGATCATTTAATATTAGAGCCGTTTTATTTATATATCATTAAAT
This sequence comes from Tegillarca granosa, assembly GCA_029721355.1. NCBI lineage: Eukaryota > Metazoa > Mollusca > Bivalvia > Arcoida > Arcidae > Tegillarca > Tegillarca granosa. The sequence goes on from CM056603.1 coordinate 33,121,296, forward strand.
TTATATTGTTGAAAATTAAAAAAAGATTAAAATGTTCTTTGTAAGGTGTTATTTTTCAGAGACATTGGGAAAATGGCATGCGTGTTTTTATATACTAATGATACATGATCAGTGTATCAGACTTAAATAATTTTGAAAATATTTATAACAACAACCAAATGTTGCGCACAGTTATGATCCCAAAATCCACCAAAGATGTAAAGGAAACTTTTTTTCTGCTAGTTAGTTTCCATTTATAACTTAAAATGGTTGATGTGGCTGACTCAATAGGTAGCAGTATATTTGTATACATGTAGTTTATTAGTGGTTCTATATTGTTATCTCGCGGCGTACCGGTTTTTTTTAGAACTACAGAGGAACATCTGAATTGACACCTATTGGAATTTTGTATATAAAAGCATTTTTGTATGTTTGTTTAAACACGAAATGATATGAAATGACAATGCAATAAAATTATTTCCTATCATTTCAATTTGCAATCATAATTAAGTGACCTCAGAGTTTAGAATCAAGTGAATCAAACTTAAATCTGACGCGATTACAGATATATGTGTTTTATATTTCAAGATTTGTACAGTATTTTAAGAGTGCTAGTTTTCAGAAATGTCTATTTTATATACATCTTAGTATATAAATTTTTACCAGAGTTAGTTCTGTAGGTCAGTGGGTAGGCAAGACTGTTGACTGCATCAAAGTTCTGAGCTGCGAGGGCATATCTACTGCTTGGACCACTGGCAATAGAGGTTAACTGTTGCTGGTGAGCCCCACTACCAATCCCGACGGTATACATCCTGATGCCATTGGCCTTCATACTTTGAGCCATCTGGGCTGTAGCAGTTGGATTGCTAGATAGACCATTTGTTACAAGAACTCCGATACGCGGGACATTAGCTCGGGCACCGTGTAGAGTGCTAAAACTTTGACTACTAGCAAATTTTAGCGCCTCTGTTGTGTACCGAGGACCAGCGTGATACTGAATGTGGTCTATTGCGTTCATGATTTCAGCCTTCGTGTTGTATTGGTTGAGGTAGAATTGGTTGTAAACGTTATCACTAAACGTCACAATTCCAACACGAACACAATGACGGACTTATATTGTATCCATTGATCGTCGATTTTATAAATTCCAGTTCTTGACGGAAATAATCTGGTCCTACTCCTTGGGACGAATCTACCATAAACACTATATCATGTTGTACACATGCTGTAAAATAAGACGTAGAAAATAGATCTATAGATTGATTTAATTGACACAATATCCTAATAATTACCAATGTTCAAATTAAGTTTTTTTTTACGACAAAAAGTAAAATGTTTTACAAAATTATTTGCAAGGAAAAGAGATAAAATATAATGTCCTAAGTTTTGAATTTCGCTTTCTTGTTTAATCTGGAAAAATGAAAAACACAGTGTCTGAATCGTAGTACTGGTATCATAAATAATTGCCCAAAAATGGATATCCGATATTAGAGGGAATGAGGGGATGGAATTTACACAAACATGGATATCAGCGATACTAGCGGATGTTGGACGCAAAAAATATGAATAATAGGTGCCAATAAAATAAAAATGACTTACGCACTTATTGAAAAAAAAAGTTGCAAAGTCATTTGCATTGACTGTTAAAAACATCACCAATATTATAATGCATATATCATACATTGTAGAATTTTAAAGATTTTTTCAAAAATACTTATTTAATTGTAAGCACTTAGTTGGCTTTTATTCAAAAAAAAAAAAAAAAAAAAAAAAAAAAAAAAAAAAAAAAAAAAAAAAACAACGAGATTTTTGAAAAAAAAAAGACGCACAGTGGCACATTCACATTTTACATTCAAGTCGCGTCGATTAGTTTGTCCAACTATAGTACCTAGACTATGAGCTTGACGTTGTTGGCTTACAGTGTAAGTTTAATGTTACTAAGAACCAACAACAATTCAAGCTTAATTAGCTCGATGTAGTATACAACAAAAAAAATTAAACGAACTCAACCAAAATAAATAGGAAAACAAATGAGTATATATCTTCTCCACTAAATAGAAATTACTCTAAAATTGTTGTTTAACGAGATAACTCATCAACCAATCAAAACGTTATATAATCTACTCACGTGTTGTAAAATATTGCATATATTGTTGCCTACGTTCTGAAAAATAAATGAAAGCGTAATTTAATTTTGGCATAAACATGTTCCAAATCTCCATGATGAAAATCTCCATCTCTAAATCTTGATAAACCACTAGTTCTGAAGTAAAGTAATGACTAAATCCCATTATGCAACAAAAATCAAACAATTCAGTAAGCATTTTTTTGTTATGCAGAAGCCTTGAATCCGAGTAATCTAAAGAGTGATCTAACGATCATTACCCCTCTCAGTGCTTCAATCTTGCGATCTTGATAGAGTTGTCAATTTGCTTGCCAAATGTAGATGTTTTTCCTTCGATAACATAGGTCTGAACTATTCTCTTCGATATAAATGTACTTGACTGGGCCGTAAAATACAATTACTTCAATTCCCTCCGCGAATCAAGTATAACTCAAACTAAATCATGTAAACAAATAAGTTTCCAGTGAGCCTTCAAGCTGCATTAAATTTCTTATTTTTCTGATTTATTTATTTTTTTTTAATTTTTTAAATTTTATTTTATTTTTTATTTTTATTTATTTATTTATTTATTTTTTGATTTTCTAAAAATATATTTTTTAAAAAAATAGGTAACTTCTAATCACGATCCGTAAGATTCATTTTCTAAAATTTCATTCCTATTAGCTGTAAAACGGAATTCTCTAGCGGGTTGGTCAATGTTTAACGATGATTATAATGAGCTTGAAGCATGCGCACGGATGTACGGGGACTCCAATGAATCGAAGGTGAAAGCTAGCAATTGTCTGTCATTAATATCCAAATGTATTCGCACTGGTGTTATGTATCCCTAAGTCGCAAATGACAAATTCAATGAAGTTCTGTGTTTAATTTATCGTATTTCACTATTTTGTAAGTCGTGTTTAAATAACCTGTTTTTATTACGTAACCATATTCATTAATAACATCATTAATTAGATTAGCATCATTAATTTTTTTCCTAGGAAAACTTAATGCAGCTTTAAAGTTAGTTAGCATAAATCAAACAAACAGAATTATCAGTGTGGAAAAATAACTAACTCTTATGGTTTTTTCTATAATAATAATAATAATATTATGATTATCATTATTATTATTATATAGGATAAGTATTGTTGTATAATCATACAAATAAATATCTTTCGAGTTTCATTGTTGTACAATGTGTCAAAAACTAGTTTGACTTTGTGAGAAATAGGTTTTCTATTTCAGAAGATGATTGACCTCGAACAATCCCAAAACTTTACTATCGCATATCTGGTGATCAATTTCCTACGCAATACACTTAATTTTGTAATCATGTTTAACCTGACATTTTAGAACACCTAAGATTGGATAGAATGTTCTCGAATAAAGACAAAAGATAAATGTTATGTCAAATGGATTGAAGTAATAGTGTTTTACATTCTCCCCGTTATATCGATGCAGTCTTCAAAAGTGGAATGGTTAGTTGGTTGAATATCATTTAACGTCGCTTCAGCAATTTTTTCAGCTTTTTGTAATGAAAGAGTTTTTTGAAATTAATTTTGACGATCAAACTACCCACAAGTTGATGTAGTGTGTGGTGTGCAAATGTTTTTGATCTGCTTTGTATTAGTGCGCACTGATGGCGACCTATAGAGTGATAGTACATTTGCTTGCAATGTCGCATATAACCATCACGGACTTTTAGGTAAAATATACAAATACCGAGTCAACAGGCAAGGACCTACGACAAGGAATAAATTTGTTACTTGCACTTTAATGAATACTGTTTTTTCATGAGTGGTCTCAGCATCTTACATTTTTTTTATGTCACCTGTTTGTTGTTTTATGTCACCTGTTATGTCACCTGTTTGTTGTTTTATGTCACCTCTCCGTTGTTACAGGTTCTAGGTTAATTCGGATATTAACAAGATTTACTTTAAGGTATAGTTTGGTCGCTGTATTGCGATACCAGGAGTAGTGTACTTATACACATAACATCCTCACCACTACATTTTCAATAATATTTAGAGTAGTTGCTACATTTAAATCTTAATTTACCGAAGAGTTAAACTACTTTGAATCCAGTAAAAAGCAAAAATCAAATGTAAAAAATTAGTTAAATTTTACATACTGCAATAGCCACCATAGTCGAAAACGAATTTTTAAATATTTTAAAGCATATGTAGTTGTCAAGTTCTCGAAGACTTTAAAGACTGAAATAATGGATAGTGCAAAAACCCAGTAACAGATTTTTTTCATAAAAATAAATAATAATATGCACATGGCAAAATGTACGTGTCAGTTTAAAAATAATTTATTTGTTTTAAATGGACCTATATAATATATATATTTATTTATTTATTGTTTTTGTTACTACAAGAAAATGAAAAAAAAAGGTTTTTGAAATATACACCTAGCAGAACAATCAATCGCAATCTTTATGATATACGGTTAGGTTGGAGATGTTCAGCAATTCAGTCATTATGACTATACTAAAGCAACTAGATGTACCTAGCACTGCAGTTCAATCGGTATTTTAAAGAATAAAATTTCAGATGTTTTAAGCTTCCTTTAAAATACAAATACTTATAATCTAATAATTAAAGACAATCAAAACAAAGAATGAAACAATAATTTATTTAAAATGATAAGATTGAGAGTATTCCAGTGACACAACAGAATCTTCATTAAAATATTGCTATTGTTGAACGTGCTGAAATTTTAAACAAAATTAAAATAATATACAAAAAAAAAAAATAAAAATAAAAAATAATAGCATAAAAATTAAGAAAAAAAAACTTACATATATAAATAAATAAATAAATAAATAAATAAGGATAATGAATTTTATCTAAATAACGAAATTATTAAACAACTTTTTTTTAAATCTGACAATGTATATTTATCAACTAACAGTGACTTCCCAGAGAAGGGAAAACTGTAATAAAAACAAATACTTGACAAAGTCTAAGGCAAAAAAGTGTGTTTTAATGAATAAACATTAAATGAAGATCTAAAAATATTTGATAGTCACGGACAATAAAGTTTTATAAAAACAAATGTTCATCTAATCTGTTACTATAAAATCTTGTATGCATGTTGTGTAATTAATAGTTCAAGTGCAATTCATAGTAAAAAGCGCGACCGTCCTAGTCGAGAAACAGGATGACGGCCATAAAATGACAAACTCAAAAAAAGGTAAAGTGATGAAGCAATTCAAATGGAATTAATGCATCTTATATTATTAATAAATCGGAAATATATTTCAATGGAAATACATTGCATATTATAAATAAAAGAGTTGAAGTATCAATTTGTAAATTTTCATGAATGGAATGAAATAGTTCCATCTAAGGAATAAAAGACAGTGATTCACAGCTATAACAATCAAGTTCTTTGAAAATAGCTAATGCAACCAAGACCATAATAAATAACTAAATAAATAACTAACTAAATAACTAACTAACTAACTAACTAAATAAATAAATAAATAAATAAAAACAAAGAGAAGACGCAAGCAATTAGGACACATTTTTTATGAACACGAAGTTTGATAAAAAGTTAGTGTTTAGTGTTGTGATTATGGAACCATCTTTCTGAAATTAATTATTATTTTACTAAAATGATATTTGAATGCCTATCATTTTTTCAAATTTTTTTCAGTTTTATGGGTAGACGTGGTATTAAACAAATGACATTATTATACCATAAATGAATAGTCATATACTTACCTTTTGCGGCGTGCAAGACAGCGAAAGCCGCCAGAAGAATACCGATTCCTCGGAGCATCCTTAAGGCGAAACGAAAGGAACGAAATGTTACCGCTATCACGATTATCTCATCTTTTATACGAAAACATTTGAACTTTAACTTTTAAGTCATGTGATGCAATGCAACTGGATCAATTTTGCAGACATTTTGCCAATTCAATCAAAACTTATCTAACCTGTACATTATTACACCCACATGTGTAAGAATTTGCAGGTTTCAAAACAGACGTTGTGACCTTGTTCATAGTTAATGCGTATCTTATCTCTGTGTTGAATTTACATAGTCTTTCAATACAATAAATATGATTTGTTTGGTAAGAATGAGGCTAAAAACATTTCTAAGACAAAATCACGGACAAAGTAATAAATCAGTGGTAAATGTACCACAAACCACAAACATGAAGTAACATGAAGAAGAAGAATAAAATAAAGAAAAAGAATAATAAAACCCGATCTCAAAAATATTCCTTTATGTCAAATTCTTATTATAATGACAACTTGCTCATTGATGAAAACCCTTAATAGTGCATTAAAGGTAAAATGACTAACTCCTGACGACTAGGAAATCAGTTTCCTAATAACCAAAATCGCCCGACTTACGGACTGCAGTGCCTTTTACAGAAACACGGTTTTTTTTTGTTTCAGTTGTTTGCTTGTTTATCACAAAAACACGTTTTTCTTTTCTTTCAGTTGTTTGTTTATTGTAACTGACATTACTTTTGCATTTGTTATGCGTTAAAATTGGTTTTAGGAACTGTCAAATAAATGTAACAGGAGACCAGTTCTTAAGGGTCTTACTCTTGGAACCCTCATTTTTGTATTTGAAAGTTAGTAATTACGTTTATAAATTGAAAAACGTGGTTAAACTAAATATATTTCATTTAAAACTTTATGGTGCATTTTCTTTATCATTAGCTAAAATGGGCGAGCGTTGTAGTCGATGTATTCTTCTAAAGTCTGCGGAACAATAGTTAGAAAGGATACAATTTTATACTGTAAATTATGTGTGTATTGAGGGCATTTAAATTCTGGTAACTTTATTGTTCATTTGTTTAATGATTTGGGGAAATGATCTAAATTATACAAAGAAAATTCTTATATTTTACTTTGTTTCCCGAAAAAAACCTCCGAGAAATATACGCTGTGATTTTGTGCTGTTTGTGCTATTCAAAGTTTTATTGTTTTAACATAAACAATCATAACACGCAAACACGATAACATAAAGTATATTTGATATAAAAACAACAAAGCATACATAAGAAATCATATTTGACCACCACCTTTTCAAATTTCAGTAGAACGTTCTGAGTTTGACATGTATTTCACACGAAAGATAACATTAACATAGATTTTGTTTCTGTAAAGTACATTATTTCATAGATTGTTTTGATGATTTTTTATATATGCTATAAAAGTGGCTAGAAAGGAATAATAAACATAGCTGTTTACGTCCAAGACCGACTTCTTTTACTTATATCGAGCAAGTCAATTTTCAGATAGTGGTAACCGGAATACAGAAGACAAACTGACAAAAGTTATACGCCAGTTATAAACAAAAAAAGTCAGAGGTGATGTCTTCGATAATAATACAGTCAATGTACCAAATACATGTATTTTATATTATTCACAATTATTCCTAAATTACATAAAAAAATAACTGGCTGTACTAAAGAAAATATCCTTGATTGAATCCCTGTGATTGTCTTTTCTAGTTATTTCTGGGTTTTGTTACTTCAATATTAAGTAAAATTAATTGTCACAATTACAATTATTGCAAAACAAATTGATTTCAAAATGCACGTTTTATGTTGCCCATGCATGAAATATATTTACAGCTAAAATTAGACAACATCAACGAATATACGTGTAACTTTTGTAAATATATACACCGAACAACCAAAAGTCGCAATATTTAATATCAATAGTCTCCAAAGTTATGTTATTTTTGTTTCTTAGTTGTTCGATTATTGTGTCGTGACTTTCGATGATGTTGTTATACTAAGTTAGTGTTTTTCTCTGAAAACAAATGATTCTTAATTACAGATAAAACAAAATGTTGTTACCGATTTATAACCATTTCAAATAACGAATAAAGAAAACAAGTTGAACGAATTTATTTTACACAAAGTCACCTTAAATACCCCGCCCCCCCCGTGTTAATTACATTGCTGTTGATGATACTAAGTCCGTGTGTTTGATTTCAACCAAAAACTCTTAATTCACGATAAAGCAAACAGATTGATAGTATTATTTTTTTAATTCTAAAAATTATTTGAAATAATAAATAAAAAATCCAAACATTTCATTTGACACAACGTCACCTTAAATACACCCTGTTAATTATAGTTAGCTTGACCTTACACTGACCAAATAAATATGACCTTATGTGAACTTAGAAGCCTCTTTTTCATTTTTCCGCCTCGGTTTCGATTCATATCAAAGTGGAGAAATCAAAGTGAACACTATTTAGATCACTTTTTACACATGATGTGACCTTATGTTAACTCTTAACCTCCTTATAACATAAGTCATTCTACGTCTTGATTGATTTTGAATTGTGTTGATTAATAGTTTATGTACTGAGTAAAGTGTGAATTCATTTCAGAAAATGTAACACCGTTACATATTATCTAACGGTTTCATTTGTACAAATAAATGTTTTTGAAGTAGATTGCATTAAACTTTTGTAATCTTTATCAATTTTAATTAATTCATTACTTTATTCAATGAACGTTATGTAAGCACGATCTCATTTAAAGTTATAACCATAGAAATTTCAAGAAACTGATTTCCCCTTTTGTTTTTAACTTTTTGTCTTCTAGAAATGCGTAGACCAAGCGTGGCATTCATATTTTAATTACCCAACGATCCATAATACAGAGAGTCATATAAATGAGCATGGTCTCTTTTATCTTTACGTCAAATATGGTTTGTTATGAGGAGTGTTGAAAAAAAAGAAAAACAAACAATCTAGTTTGTCCAAAGATTAGTTGAAAGATACATAACACTTAGCATTTTTCTAATCTCTATCGGGATCGGGCTGGCCTTAATAAATGAAAAAAATCACGCCTTGTTAACGTATTTTTATACAGAAATAAATCGCAAAATCTAGACAGATTTATGCCTGATTTTAATAAAACCTGATAGCTTTTAAAATAATTGCTTCACGTGACGTACTAGAAAGATTCGGAGGCACTAGAAATGTCGATTAAAATTCTAAATTACAGCGATTTTACAAAACATTATGACTAAAACGGTTTGATGTTCAATCAATACACAATTTATCGAGTGATAATAAAATTCAACAAGAAACATGTACATGAGAATGTAACGGAATATCTATTTCCGTTGATTTCTATTCTTATTACCAGTTTAAAATTCACATATTCAGCATTTGTTGAAAAATGAATACCAGGTTATCCAATCAATAAACAACATATCTAGTTGCATTTAAGTTCAAAAAGTAAAGAAATAAATGATTTTTTAAAAACATATCTCAACTTAATTTTGCTGATAATTACTTTAATTCCTTTCATAGAACAGCATTCAAACTATAAGTTATGAGTCGAATTTGTCTTTACTTTATCTTTGGTTATAGTAACATGTGCTAGCTGGACTTGTACGTTTAAACTGAAAAGCGTGTGATTGACAACCAAACCACGGTAAAAAAAAAAACAATTTCTTGATAGATAGAAAAACAGAAAGAAACAAAAACAACAAGAGAAAAAGAAGCAAACACAATTAAATATAACTAATTACAGATATTAGAAATTTAGACAGACACTGCAGTAAATGCCAATGACTTTGGTTATAGTACTATGAAAAATGTTAGACTAAAGAGAGATTTTGATGGTTTCTGTCATGTGCTGATTTTGAATTTCTATTAAAATAATGCATTCAAAATCAGCACATGACAACTTTGACACTTCAGTAAATAACAAATCATTGGGAAGAGTTACAACTTACATTTCATCCATACAGTATGAATATCATACTCAAAAACTTCTAAATCAATGCACTGTTTGTAACATATGTGTTTATTATGAATTCTTTTTAAACGTATTTTGACTACATCACTGTGTTATTGTATAACAGTTTTTTTTCCATTTAATGCAGTGAGCATCCTAATGCCGAAAATGCTGAATTCAGCAGTCTGAAAAGTGTTAATGTTGCGATCGTTTTGCATTTGTTCGAAATGCTGTGTAGTTCTGTTGATGTTGTTGCTGATACTAAGTCCATTTTTTCACTTCAACCACGAGAATCTAAAATCACGATAAAGCAAACAGATTGATATTGGTTTTTTAATAATGAATAAAAATACAAACATTTCATTTGACACAACGTCACCTTAAATACCCCCTGTAAATTATAGTTAGCTTGACCTTACATTGACCAAATAAATATGACCTTATGTGAACTTAGAAGCCTCTTTTTCATTTTTTGGTCTCGGTTTCGATTCACTCCAAACTGGAGAAAACAAAGTGAACACTATTTAGATCACTTTTTACACATGATGTGACCTTATATTAACTCTTAACCTCCTTATAACATAAGTCATTCTACGTCTTGATTGATTTTGAATTGTGTTGATTAATAGTTTATGTACTGAGTAAAGTGTGAATTCATTTCAGAAAATGTAACACCGTTACTTATTATCTAACGGTTTCATTTGTACAAATAAATGTTTTTGAAGTAGATTGTATTAAACTATTGTAAGCTTTATCAATTTTAAATTATTCATTACTTTATTCAATGAACGTTATGTAAGCACGATCTCATTTAAAGTTATAACCATAGAAATTTCAAGAATCTGATCTTCCGTTTTGTTTTTAACTTTATTTGTCATCTAGAAATGCGTAGATCAAGCGTGGCATTCAGATTTTAAGGCCACCAACGATCCAGAATACAGAAATTCATATAAATGAGCATGGTCTCTTTTATCTTCACGTCAAATATGGTTTGTTATTAGGAGTGTTGAAAAAAAGAAAAACAAACAATCTAGTTTGTCCAAAGATTAGTTGAAAGATACATAACATTTAGCTCTTTTCAAATCTCTATTGGGATCGTGGCTGGTCTTAATAAATGAAAAGAATCACACATTGTAAAGGTATTTTAAACAGAAATAAATCGCAAACTCTAGGCAGTATTATGTCCGATTTTACTAAAACCTGATAGCTATTAAAAATAATTGCTTCACGTGACGTACTAGAAAGATTCGGAGGCACTAGAAATGTCGATTAAAATTCTTAATTACAACGATTTTACAAAACATTATGACTTAAACGGTTTGATTTTCAATCAATACACAATTTATCGAGTGATATCAAAATTCAACAAGAAACATGTACATGAGAATGTAACGGAATATCTATTTCCGTTGATTTCTATTCTTATCCCAGTTAAAAATCACATATTCAGCATTTGTTGAAAAATGAATGCTAGGTTATCCTGTTGGATTAATAAACAACATATCTAGTTGCATTTAAGTTCAAAAAGTAAAGAAATAAATGATTTTTTAAAAACATATCTCAATTTGATTTTGATTATAATTACTTTAATTCCTTTAATTAGGATAGAAAAATAGAAAAACAGAAAGAAACAAAAACAACAAGAGAAAAAGAAGCAAACACCATTTAATATAACTAATTACAGATTTTAGAAATTAAGACAGACACTGCAGTAAATGCCAATGACTTTGGTTATAGTACTATGAAAAATGTTTGACTAAAGAGAGATTTTGATGGTTTCTGTCATGTGCTGATTTTGAATTTCTTTAAAATAATGCATTCAAAATCAGCACATGACAACCTTGACACTTCAGTAAATAACAAATCATTGGAAGAGTTACAACTTACATTTCATCCATACAGTATGAATATCATACTCAACAACTTCTAAATCAATGCACTGTTTGTAACATATGTTTATTATGAATTCCTTTTAAACGTATTTTGACTACATCACTGTGTTATTGTATAACAGTTTTTTCATTTAATGCAGTGAGCATCCTAATGCCGAAAATGCTGAATTCAGCAGTCTGAAAAGTGTTAATGTTGCGATCGTTTTGCATTTGTTCGAAATTGCTGTGTAGTTCTGTTGATGTTGTTGCTGATACTAAGTCCATTTTTTCACTTCAACCACGAGAATCTAAAATCACGATAAAGCAAACAGATTGATATTGGTTTTTTAATAATGAATAAAAATACAAACATTTCATTTGACACAACGTCACCTTAAATACCCCCTGTAAATTATAGTTAGCTTGACCTTACATTGACCAAATAAATATGACCTTATGTGAACTTAGAAGCCTCTTTTTCATTTTTTGGTCTCGGTTTCGATTCACTCCAAACTGGAGAAAACAAAGTGAACACTATTTAGATCACTTTTTACACATGATGTGACCTTATATTAACTCTTAACCTCCTTATAACATAAGTCATTCTACGTCTTGATTGATTTTGAATTGTGTTGATTAATAGTTTATGTACTGAGTAAAGTGTGAATTCATTTCAGAAAATGTAACACCGTTACTTATTATCTAACGGTTTCATTTGTACAAATAAATGTTTTTGAAGTAGATTGTATTAAACTATTGTAAGCTTTATCAATTTTAAATTATTCATTACTTTATTCAATGAACGTTATGTAAGCACGATCTCATTTAAAGTTATAACCATAGAAATTTCAAGAATCTGATCTTCCGTTTTGTTTTTAACTTTATTTGTCATCTAGAAATGCGTAGATCAAGCGTGGCATTCAGATTTTAAGGCCACCAACGATCCAGAATACAGAAATTCATATAAATGAGCATGGTCTCTTTTATCTTCACGTCAAATATGGTTTGTTATTAGGAGTGTTGAAAAAAAGAAAAACAAACAATCTAGTTTGTCCAAAGATTAGTTGAAAGATACATAACATTTAGCTCTTTTCAAATCTCTATTGGGATCGTGGCTGGTCTTAATAAATGAAAAGAATCACACATTGTAAAGGTATTTTAAACAGAAATAAATCGCAAACTCTAGGCAGTATTATGTCCGATTTTACTAAAACCTGATAGCTTTTAAATATAATTGCTTCACGTGACGTACTAGAAAGATTCGGAGGCACTAGAAATGTCGATTAAAATTTTTAATTACAACGATTTTACAAAACATTATGACTTCAACGGTTTGATTTTCAATCAATACACAATTTTTCGAGTGATATCAAAATTCAACAACAAACATGTACATGAGAATGTAACGGAATATCTATTTCCGTTGATTTCTATTCTTATCCCAGTTAAAAATCACATATTCAGCATTTGTTGAAAAATGAATGCTAGGTTATCCTGTTGGATCAATAAACAACATATCTAGTTGCATTTAAGTTCAAAAAGTAAAGAAATAAATGATTTTTTAAAAACATATCTCAACTTAATTTTGCTGATAATTACTTTAATTCCTTTCATAGAACAGCATTCAAACTATAAGTTATGAGTCGAATTTGTCTTTACTTTATCTTTGGTTATAGTAACATGTGCTAGCTGGACTTGTACGTTTAAACTGAAAAGCGTGTGATTGACAACCAAACCACGGTAAAAAAAAAAACAATTTCTTGATAGATAGAAAAACAGAAAGAAACAAAAACAACAAGAGAAAAAGAAGCAAACACAATTAAATATAACTAATTACAGATATTAGAAATTTAGACAGACACTGCAGTAAATGCCAATGACTTTGGTTATAGTACTATGAAAAATGTTAGACTAAAGAGAGATTTTGATGGTTTCTGTCATGTGCTGATTTTGAATTTCTATTAAAATAATGCATTCAAAATCAGCACATGACAACTTTGACACTTCAGTAAATAACAAATCATTGGGAAGAGTTACAACTTACATTTCATCCATACAGTATGAATATCATACTCAAAAACTTCTAAATCAATGCACTGTTTGTAACATATGTGTTTATTATGAATTCTTTTTAAACGTATTTTGACTACATCACTGTGTTATTGTATAACAGTTTTTTTCATTTAATGCAGTGAGCATCCTAATGCCGAAAATGTTGAAATCAGCAGTCTGAAAAAGTGTAAATGTTGTGATCGTTTACCATTTGTTCGAAATGTTGCTGTGTAGTTCTGTTGATGTTGTTGCTGATACTAAGTCCATTTTTTTAACATCAACCACGAGAATTTAAAATCACGATAAAGCAAACAGATTGATATTGGTTTTTAATCATTATTTCAAATAATGAATAAAAATACAAACATTTCATTTGACACAACGTCACCTTAAATACCCCCTGTAAATTATAGTTAGCTTGACCTTACATTGACCAAATAAATATGACCTTATGTGAACTTAGAAGCCTCTTTTTCATTTTTCGGCCTCGGTTTCGATTCACTCCAAACTGGAGAAAACAAAGTGAACACTATTTAGATCACTTTTTACACATGATGTGACCTTATGTTAACTCTTAACCTCCTTATAACATAAGTCATTCTACGTCTTGATTGATTTTGAATTGTGTTGATTAATAGTTTATGTACTGAGTAAAGTGTGAATTCATTTCAGAAAATGTAACACCGTTACTTATTATCTAACGGTTTCATTTGTACAAATAAATGTTTTTGAAGTAGATTGTATTAAACTATTGTAAGCTTTATCAATTTTAAATTATTCATTACTTTATTCAATGAACGTTATGTAAGCACGATCTCATTTAAAGTTATAACCATAGAAATTTCAAGAATCTGATCTTCCGTTTTGTTTTTAACTTTATTTGTCATTCTAGAAATGCGTAGATCAAGCGTGGCATTCAGATTTTAAGGCCACCAACGATCCATAATACAGAAATTCATATAAATGAGCATGGTCTCTTTTATCTTCACGTCAAATATGGTTTGTTATTAGGAGTGTTGAAAAAAAGAAAAACAAACAATCTAGTTTGTCCAAAGATTAGTTGAAAGATACATAACATTTAGCTCTTTTCAAATCTCTATTGGGATCGTGGCTGGTCTTAATAAATGAAAAGAATCACACATTGTAAAGGTATTTTAAACAGAAATAAATCGCAAACTCTAGGCAGTATTATGCTCGATTTTACTAAAACCTGATAGCTATTAAAATAATTGCTTCACGTGACGTACTAGAAAGATTCGGAGGCACTAGAAATGTCGATTAAAATTCTTAATTACAACGATTTTACAAAACATTATGACTAAAACGGTCTGATTTTAATTAATACACAATTTATCGAGTGATATCAAAATTCAACAAGAAACATGTACATGGGAATGTAACGGAATATCTATTTCCGTTGATTTCTATTCTTATCCCAGTTAAAAATCACATATTCAGCATTTGTTGAAAAATGAATGCTAGGTTATCCTGTTGGATCAATAAACAACATATCTAGTTGCATTTAAGTTCAAAAAGTAAAGAAATAAATGATTTTTTAAAAACATATCTCAATTTGATTTTGATTATAATTACTTTAATTCCATAGGAATAGAAAATAGAAAAACAGAAAGAAACAAAAACAACAAGAGAAAAAGAAGCAAACACCATTTAATATAACTAATTACAGATTTTAGAAATTAAGACAGACACTGCAGTAAATGCCAATGACTTTGGTTATAGTACTATGAAAAATGTTTGACTAAAGAGAGATTTTGATGGTTTCTGTCATGTGCTGATTTTGAATTTCTTTTAAAATAATGCATTCAAAATCAGCACATGACAACCTTGACACTTCAGTAAATAACAAATCATTGGGAAGAGTTACAACTTACATTTCATCCATACAGTATGAATATCATACTCAACAACTTCTAAATCAATGCACTGTTTGTAACATATGTTTTATTATGAATTCCTTTTAAACGTATTTTGACTACATCACTGTGTTATTGTATAACAGTTTTTTCATTTAATGCAGTGAGCATCCTAATGCCGAAAATGTTGAAATCAGCAGTCTGAAAAAGTGTAAATGTTGTGATCGTTTACCATTTGTTCGAAATGTTTGCTGTGTAGTTCTGTTGATGTTGTTGCTGATACTAAGTCCATTTTTTTCACTTCAACCACGAGAATCTAAAATCACGATAAAGCAAACAGATTGATATTGGTTTTTTAATCATTATTTCAAATAATGAATAAAAATACAAACATTTCATTTGACACAACGTCACCTTAAATACCCCCTGTAAATTATAGTTAGCTTGACCTTACATTGACCAAATAAATATGACCTTATGTGAACTTAGAAGCCTCTTTTTCATTTTTCGGCCTCGGTTTCGATTCACTCCAAACTGGAGAAAACAAAGTGAACACTATTTAGATCACTTTTTACACATGATGTGACCTTATGTTAACTCTTAACCTCCTTATAACATAAGTCATTCTACGTCTTGATTGATTTTGAAGTTGTGTTGATTAATAGTTTATGTACTGAGTAAAGTGTGAATTCATTTCAGAAAATGTAACACCGTTACTTATTATCTAACGGTTTCATTTGTACAAATAAATGTTTTTGAAGTAGATTGTATTAAACTATTGTAAGCTTTATCAATTTTAAATTATTCATTACTTTATTCAATGAACGTTATGTAAGCACGATCTCATTTAAAGTTATAACCATAGAAATTTCAAGAATCTGATCTTCCGTTTTGTTTTTAACTTTATTTGTCATCTAGAAATGCGTAGATCAAGCGTGGCATTCAGATTTTAAGGCCACCAACGATCCAGAATACAGAAATTCATATAAATGAGCATGGTCTCTTTTATCTTCACGTCAAATATGGTTTGTTATTAGGAGTGTTGAAAAAAAGAAAAACAAACAATCTAGTTTGTCCAAAGATTAGTTGAAAGATACATAACATTTAGCTCTTTTCAAATCTCTATTGGGATCGTGGCTGGTCTTAATAAATGAAAAGAATCACACATTGTAAAGGTATTTTAAACAGAAATAAATCGCAAACTCTAGGCAGTATTATGTCCGATTTTACTAAAACCTGATAGCTTTTAAATATAATTGCTTCACGTGACGTACTAGAAAGATTCGGAGGCACTAGAAATGTCGATTAAAATTTTAATTACAACGATTTTACAAAACATTATGACTTCAACGGTTTGATTTTCAATCAATACACAATTTTTCGAGTGATATCAAAATTCAACAAGAAACATGTACATGAGAATGTAACGGAATATCTATTTCCGTTGATTTCTATTCTTATCCCAGTTAAAAATCACATATTCAGCATTTGTTGAAAAATGAATGCTAGGTTATCCTGTTGGATCAATAAACAACATATCTAGTTGCATTTAAGTTCAAAAAGTAAAGAAATAAATGATTTTTTAAAAACATATCTCAACTTAATTTTGCTGATAATTACTTTAATTCCTTTCATAGAACAGCATTCAATTAGGATTAAAAAATAGAAAAACAGAAAGAAACAAAAACAACAAGAGAAAAAGAAGCAAACACCATTTAATATAACTAATTACAGATTTTAGAAATTCAGACAGACACTGCAGTAAATGCCAATGACTTTGGTTATAGTACTATGAAAATTGTTTGACTAAAGAGAGATTTTGATGGTTTTTGTCATGTGCTGATTTTGAATTTCTATTAAAATAATGCATTCAAAATCAGCACATGACAACCTTGACATTTCAGTAAATAACAAATCATTTGGAAGAGTTACAACTTACATTTCATCCATACAGTATGAATATCATATCAACAACTTCTAAATCAATGCACTGTTTGTAACATATGTTTTTTATGAATTCCTTTTAAACGTATTTTGACTACATCACTGTGTTATTGTATAACAGTTTTTTTCATTTAATGCAGTGAGCATCCTAATGCCGAAAATGTTGAAATCAGCAGTCTGAAAAAGTGTAAATGTTGTGATCGTTTACCATTTGTTCGAAATGTTTGCTGTGTAGTTCTGTTGATGTTGTTGCTGATACTAAGTCCATTTTTTTAACATCAACCACGAGAATTTAAAATCACGATAAAGCAAACAGATTGATATTGGTTTTTTAATCATTATTTCAAATAATGAATAAAAATACAAACATTTCATTTGACACAACGTCACCTTAAATACCCCCTGTAAATTATAGTTAGCTTGACCTTACATTGACCAAATAATATGACCTTATGTGAACTTAGAAGCCTCTTTTTCATTTTTCGGCCTCGGTTTCGATTCACTCCAAACTGGAGAAAACAAAGTGAACACTATTTAGATCACTTTTTACACATGATGTGACCTTATGTTAACTCTTAACCTCCTTATAACATAAGTCATTCTACGTCTTGATTGATTTTGAATTGTGTTGATTAATAGTTTATGTACTGAGTAAAGTGTGAATTCATTTCAGAAAATGTAACACCGTTACTTATTATCTAACGGTTTCATTTGTACAAATAAATGTTTTTGAAGTAGATTGTATTAAACTATTGTAAGCTTTATCAATTTTAATTAATTCATTACTTTATTCAATGAACGTTATGTAAGCACGATCTCATTTAAAGTTATTACCATAGAAATTTCAAGAATCTGATCTTCCGTTTTGTTTTTAACTTTTTTTGTCTTCTAGAAATGCGTAGATCAAGCGTGGCATTCATATTTTAAGGCCACCAACGATCCATAATACAGAAAGTCATATAAATGAGCATGGTCTCTTTTATCTTCACGTCAAATATGGTTTGTTATGAGGAGTGTTGAAAAAAAGAAAAACAAACAATCTAGTTTGTCCAAAGATTAGTTGAAAGATACATAACACTTAGCACTTTTCAAATCTCTATTGGGATCGTGGCTGGCCTTGATAAATGAAAAGAATCACACATTGTAAAGGTATTTTAAACAGAAATAAATCGCAAACTCTAGGCAGTATTATGCTCGATTTTACTAAAACCTGATAGCTATTAAATATAATTGCTTCACGTGACGTACTAGAAAGATTCGGAGGCACTAGAAATGTCGATTAAAATTCTTAATTACAACGATTTTACAAAACATTATGACTAAAACGGTTGATTTTCAATTAATACACAATTTATCGAGTGATATCAAAATTCAACAAGAAACATGTACATGGGAATGTAACGGAATATCTATTTCCGTTGATTTCTATTCTTATCCCAGTTAAAAATCACATATTCAGCATTTGTTGAAAAATGAATGCTAGGTTATCCTGTTGGATCAATAAACAACATATCTAGTTGCATTTAAGTTCAAAAAGTAAAGAAATAAATGATTTTTTAAAAACATATCTCAATTTGATTTTGATTATAATTACTTTAATTCCTTTTATAGGAATAGAAAAATAGAAAAACAGAAAGAAACAAAAACAACAAGAGAAAAAGAAGCAAACACCATTTAATATAACTAATTACAGATTTTAGAAATTAAGACAGACACTGCAGTAAATGCCAATGACTTTGGTTATAGTACTATGAAAAATGTTTGACTAAAGAGAGATTTTGATGGTTTCTGTCATGTGCTGATTTTGAATTTCTTTAAAATAATGCATTCAAAATCAGCACATGACAACCTTGACACTTCAGTAAATAACAAATCATTGGGAAGAGTTACAACTTACATTTCATCCATACAGTATGAATATCATACTCAACAACTTCTAAATCAATGCACTGTTTGTAACATATGTTTATTATGAATTCCTTTTAAACGTATTTTGACTACATCACTGTGTTATTGTATAACAGTTTTTTCATTTAATGCAGTGAGCATCCTAATGCCGAAAATGTTGAAATCAGCAGTCTGAAAAAGTGTAAATGTTGTGATCGTTTACCATTTGTTCGAAATGTTTGCTGTGTAGTTCTGTTGATGTTGTTGCTGATACTAAGTCCATTTTTTTAACTTCAACCACGAGAATCTAAAATCACGATAAAGCAAACAGATTGATATTGGTTTTTTAATCATTATTTCAAATAATGAATAAAAATACAAACATTTCATTTGACACAACGTCACCTTAAATACCCCCTGTAAATTATAGTTAGCTTGACCTTACATTGACCAAATAAATATGACCTTATGTGAACTTAGAAGCCTCTTTTTCATTTTTCGGCCTCGGTTTCGATTCACTCCAAACTGGAGAAAACAAAGTGAACACTATTTAGATCACTTTTTACACATGATGTGACCTTATGTTAACTCTTAACCTCCTTATAACATAAGTCATTCTACGTCTTGATTGATTTTGAGTTGTGTTGATTAATAGTTTATGTACTGAGTAAAGTGTGAATTCATTTCAGAAAATGTAACACCGTTACTTATTATCTAACGGTTTCATTTGTACAAATAAATGTTTTTGAAGTAGATTGTATTAAACTATTGTAAGCTTTATCAATTTTAAATTATTCATTACTTTATTCAATGAACGTTATGTAAGCACGATCTCATTTAAAGTTATAACCATAGAAATTTCAAGAATCTGATCTTCCGTTTTGTTTTTAACTTTATTTGTCTTCTAGAAATGCGTAGATCAAGCGTGGCATTCAGATTTTAAGGCCACCAACGATCCAGAATACAGAAATTCATATAAATGAGCATGGTCTCTTTTATCTTCACGTCAAATATGGTTTGTTATTAGGAGTGTTGAAAAAAAGAAAAACAAACAATCTAGTTTGTCCAAAGATTAGTTGAAAGATACATAACATTTAGCTCTTTTCAAATCTCTATTGGGATCGTGGCTGGTCTTAATAAATGAAAAGAATCACACATTGTAAAGGTATTTTAAACAGAAATAAATCGCAAACTCTAGGCAGTATTATGTCCGATTTTACTAAAACCTGATAGCTTTTAAATATAATTGCTTCACGTGACGTACTAGAAAGATTCGGAGGCACTAGAAATGTCGATTAAAATTCTTAATTACAACGATTTTACAAAACATTATGACTTCAACGGTTTGATTTTCAATCAATACACAATTTTTCGAGTGATATCAAAATTCAACAAGAAACATGTACATGAGAATGTAACGGAATATCTATTTCCGTTGATTTCTATTCTTATCCCAGTTAAAAATCACATATTCAGCATTTGTTGAAAAATGAATGCTAGGTTATCCTGTTGGATTAATAAACAACATATCTAGTTGCATTTAAGTTCAAAAAGTAAAGAAATAAATGATTTTTTAAAAACATATCTCAATTTAATTTTGATTATAATTACTTTAATTCCTTTTATAGGATTAAAAAAAAATAGAAAAACAGAAAGAAACAAAAACAACAAGAGAAAAAGAAGCAAACACCATTTAATATAACTAATTACAGATTTTAGAAATTCAGACAGACACTGCAGTAAATGCCAATGACTTTGGTTATAGTACTATGAAAATTGTTTGACTAAAGAGAGATTTTGATGGTTTTTGTCATGTGCTGATTTTGAATTTCTATTAAAATAATGCATTCAAAATCAGCACATGACAACCTTGACATTTCAGTAAATAACAAATCATTTGGAAGAGTTACAACTTACATTTCATCCATACAGTATGAATATCATATCAACAACTTCTAAATCAATGCACTGTTTGTAACATATGTTTTTTTATGAATTCCTTTTAAACGTATTTTGAATACATCACTGTGTTATTGTATAACAGTTTTTTCATTTAATGCAGTGAGCATCCTAATGCCGAAAATGTTGAAATCAGCAGTCTGAAAAAGTGTAAATGTTGTGATCGTTTACCATTTGTTCGAAATGTTTGCTGTGTAGTTCTGTTGATGTTGTTGCTGATACTAAGTCCATTTTTTTAACATCAACCACGAGAATTTAAAATCACGATAAAGCAAACAGATTGATATTGGTTTTTTAATCATTATTTCAAATAATGAATAAAAATACAAACATTTCATTTGACACAACGTCACCTTAAATACCCCCTGTAAATTATAGTTAGCTTGACCTTACATTGACCAAATAATATGACCTTATGTGAACTTAGAAGCCTCTTTTTCATTTTTCGGCCTCGGTTTCGATTCACTCCAAACTGGAGAAAACAAAGTGAACACTATTTAGATCACTTTTTACACATGATGTGACCTTATGTTAACTCTTAACCTCCTTATAACATAAGTCATTCTACGTCTTGATTGATTTTGAATTGTGTTGATTAATAGTTTATGTACTGAGTAAAGTGTGAATTCATTTCAGAAAATGTAACACCGTTACTTATTATCTAACGGTTTCATTTGTACAAATAAATGTTTTTGAAGTAGATTGTATTAAACTATTGTAAGCTTTATCAATTTTAATTAATTCATTACTTTATTCAATGAACGTTATGTAAGCACGATCTCATTTAAAGTTATAACCATAGAAATTTCAAGAATCTGATCTTCCGTTTTGTTTTTAACTTTTTTTGTCTTCTAGAAATGCGTAGATCAAGCGTGGCATTCAGATTTTAAGGCCACCAACGATCCATAATACAGAAATTCATATAAATGAGCATGGTCTCTTTTATCTTCACGTCAAATATGGTTTGTTATTAGGAGTGTTGAAAAAAAGAAAAACAAACAATCTAGTTTGTCCAAAGATTAGTTGAAAGATACATAACATTTAGCTCTTTTCAAATCTCTATTGGGATCGTGGCTGGTCTTAATAAATGAAAAGAATCACACATTGTAAAGGTATTTTAAACAGAAATAAATCGCAAACTCTAGGCAGTATTATGTCCGATTTTACTAAAACCTGATAGCTATTAAATATAATTGCTTCACGTGACGTACTAGAAAGATTCGGAGGCACTAGAAATGTCGATTAAAATTCTTAATTACAACGATTTTACAAAACATTATGACTTCAACGGTTTGATTTTCAATCAATACACAATTTTATCGAGTGATATCAAAATTCAACAAGAAACATGTACATGAGAATGTAACGGAATATCTATTTCCGTTGATTTCTATTCTTATCCCAGTTAAAAATCACATATTCAGCATTTGTTGAAAAATGAATGCTAGGTTATCCTGTTGGATTAATAAACAACATATCTAGTTGCATTTAAGTTCAAAAAGTAAAGAAATAAATGATTTTTTAAAAACATATCTCAATTTAATTTTGATTATAATTACTTTAATTCCTTTTATAGGATTAAAAATAGAAAAACAGAAAGAAACAAAAACAACAAGAGAAAAAGAAGCAAACACCATTTAATATAACTAATTACAGATTTTAGAAATTCAGACAGACACTGCAGTAAATGCCAATGACTTTGGTTATAGTACTATGAAAATGTTTGACTAAAGAGAGATTTTGATGGTTTCTGTCATGTGCTGATTTTGAATTTCTATTAAAATAATGCATTCAAAATCAGCACATGACAACCTTGACACTTCAGTAAATAACAAATCATTGGGAAGAGTTACAACTTACATTTCATCCATACAGTATGAATATCATACTCAACAACTTCTAAATCAATGCACTGTTTGTAACATATGTTTATTATGAATTCCTTTTAAACGTATTTTGACTACATCACTGTGTTATTGTATAACAGTTTTTTCATTTAATGCAGTGAGCATCCTAATGCCGAAAATGTTGAAATCAGCAGTCTGAAAAAGTGTAAATGTTGTGATCGTTTACCATTTGTTCGAAATGTTTGCTGTGTAGTTCTGTTGATGTTGTTGCTGATACTAAGTCCATGTTTTTTAACTTCAACCACGAGAACTTAAAATCACGATAAAGCAAACAGATTGATATTGGTTTTTTAATCATTATTTCAAATAATGAATAAAAATACAAACATTTCATTTGACACAACGTCACCTTAAATACCCCCTGTAAATTATAGTTAGCTTGACCTTACATTGACCAAATAAATATGACCTTATGTGAACTTAGAAGCCTCTTTTTCATTTTTCGGCCTCGGTTTCGATTCACTCCAAACTGGAGAAAACAAAGTGAACACTATTTAGATCACTTTTTACACATGATGTGACCTTATGTTAACTCTTAACCTCCTTATAACATAAGTCATTCTACGTCTTGATTGATTTTGAGTTGTGTTGATTAATAGTTTATGTACTGAGTAAAGTGTGAATTCATTTCAGAAAATGTAACACCGTTACTTATTATCTAACGGTTTCATTTGTACAAATAAATGTTTTTGAAGTAGATTGTATTAAACTATTGTAAGCTTTATCAATTTTAAATTATTCATTATTCAATGAACGTTATGTAAGCACGATCTCATTTAAAGTTATAACCATAGAAATTTCAAGAATCTGATCTTCCGTTTTGTTTTTAACTTTTTTTGTCTTCTAGAAATGCGTAGATCAAGCGTGGCATTCAGATTTTAAGGCCACCAACGATCCAGAATACAGAAATTCATATAAATGAGCATGGTCTCTTTTATCTTCACGTCAAATATGGTTTGTTATTAGGAGTGTTGAAAAAAAGAAAAACAAACAATCTAGTTTGTCCAAAGATTAGTTGAAAGATACATAACATTTAGCTCTTTTCAAATCTCTATTGGGATCGTGGCTGGTCTTAATAAATGAAAAGAATCACACATTGTAAAGGTATTTTAAACAGAAATAAATCGCAAACTCTAGGCAGTATTATGTCCGATTTTACTAAAACCTGATAGCTTTTAAATATAATTGCTTCACGTGACGTACTAGAAAGATTCGGAGGCACTAGAAATGTCGATTAAAATTCTTAATTACAACGATTTTACAAAACATTATGACTTCAACGGTTTGATTTTCAATCAATACACAATTTTTCGAGTGATATCAAAATTCAACAAGAAACATGTACATGAGAATGTAACGGAATATCTATTTCCGTTGATTTCTATTCTTATCCCAGTTAAAAATCACATATTCAGCATTTGTTGAAAAATGAATGCTAGGTTATCCTGTTGGATTAATAAACAACATATCTAGTTGCATTTAAGTTCAAAAAGTAAAGAAATAAATGATTTTTTAAAAACATATCTCAATTTAATTTTGATTATAATTACTTTAATTCCTTTTATAGGATTAAAAATAGAAAAACAGAAAGAAACAAAAACAACAAGAGAAAAAGAAGCAAACACCATTTAATATAACTAATTACAGATTTTAGAAATTTAGACAGACACTGCAGTAAATGCCAATGACTTTGGTTATAGTACTATGAAAATGTTAGACTAAAGAGAGATTTTGATGGTTTCTGTCATGTGCTGATTTTGAATTTCTATTAAAATAATGCATTCAAAATCAGCACATGACAACTTTGACACTTCAGTAAATAACAAATCATTGGGAAGAGTTACAACTTACATTTCATCCATACAGTATGAATATCATACTCAACAACTTCTAAATCAATGCACTGTTTGTAACATATGTGTTTATTATGAATTCCTTTTAAACGTATTTTGACTACATCACTGTGTTATTGTATAACAGTTTTTTTCATTTAATGCAGTGAGCATCCTAATGCCGAAAATGCTGAAATCAGCAGTCTGAAAAGTGTTAATGTTGTGATCGTTTACCATTTGTTCGAAATGTTTGCTGTGTAGTTCTGTTGATGTTGTTGCTGATACTAAGTCCATTTTTTTCACTTCAACCACGAGAATCTAAAATCACGATAAAGCAAACAGATTGATATTGGTTTTTTAATCATTATTTCAATAATGAATAAAAATACAAACATTTCATTTGACACAACGTCACCTTAAATACCCCCTGTAAATTATAGTTAGCTTGACCTTACATTGACCAAATAAATATGACCTTATGTGAACTTAGAAGCGTCTTTTTTCATT